>JAYGXS010000003.1:92281018-92299447 GCA_036362985.1 Ligula intestinalis | reverse complement strand
GTTATGCAATGAGGGGTGGCAACTGAAGAGCACTCTCGAAATTTATGATTATTAGATATTTGAAAACTAATACAGTTTGTTAAGCAATTTTAAGAGATTTTCACAACCAGCTGCGGTAAAACCATATAGGCTGAATTTTTGTAAATCATCTTACATTTAAAGCAGATTCCCATCAAAATTATGAGAACGAAAATTATAGCTCATCGTCAGATTTCTGCTCCCAGACCCAAGCGGTGCCTGTCCACGCCTACTAGTCAATGCCTTTATATCAACATGCAGCCCATTGTCAAGGCAAAGCAAATCGATTTATCTGCATTACAGAACTGTAATGACTTCATGATGAAGTAAAAAGTTAGACTCCCTCGTCCATCTTATAACCACGAAGCCAAACGCCTCCAATCGCGTAGCAAAAACCCGCCCATCCTAGTTTAATTGTTTTAACCGATCGAGGTGGACTCAATCTTTGCTCAACGAGGTCGCATTTCCCGATATTTAGAAATGACTAAAAGTTTCCTCTGTCAAGATCTTACACCAATGGAGCGAAGAAATAAGGCTCTTCAGTCCAATAGACCAATGACTTCTCAGCCTACTATTTCTAAATCTGTTCGTAGTCCCGATAGGGTAAATGCACTCGCTAATCCTCCCTCCCGCATACCTGGCCATACACCCACTTACATCAGTGCACCCGTTATCCCTGCTTCCCAGAAGTCTATTCATAGTCCCATAACCATCAGTACACCCGCTATCCCTACCTCCCGAATGTCTAGTCATAGGTCCATAAACATCAGTGCACCAGTTAGCCCATCCCTCTTGATATCGGGACCGTCAAGGCCCGCCGCTCCGTCATCTACTACGATTAATACTAGTCTACATACATTCTCTGTCCAACGATCGATAAATTCCGCCGCCTCTAACTCGGCAACAAGTTCATCAAGAATGTTGCCAACACCGTCGAAAGCGTTTAGGCAGAGCACTTCACCACCATAACCTAGCTCCTCTTTTGACCGTGGGAGTCTTATTATTCCTCCGTATAATGCGCTATTGAACACGCCGGGCCCGAACCAAGAAAAATTTAATTTGCACGGCAGCTACCCAAATTGCTATAGTTTAAGATCTAATTGGAGTTGCCGTACAGGACATTCACTGATTAAGACCACTAGTCCTTACGCGAGCGGCTCCAACACTAATTTTATGTCACCGTTCCCCCTATCAGTTCCTTTACCCATCCTCTATCACCCAAACCTGCAAACTTCTACATGTCTTCTCGCCTCCTCCCATTCCTCCCAAACGCCCCAGAGGCTTATTTTGGTTTACCCTCTCCCCATTTTTCCCTGCCAGAAAGCGAGGCCCCTAGATATCTCAGACCTTATCAGCCATCCATTGTTGGCTACCCATATACTAACAGCTCCATACCCGTCAGTACTTATTCCACAAATAATAACGGCCTGCAGTTTGCCTACCCACCCTCAAATTCTTTTTTTATGAATAACGATAGCCATAGTCCTGTCACTCGAAGCACACTAGATGTCAAAGTGCTTAATGCCAGGTCCGTTATAAATAAAATGGCTCAACTTCGAGCATTCGCTTTTGAGATGATGCCCGATTTTATATGCATAACAGAATCTCGGACCCATCCAATCATTTCTGACTCCTCCCTTATCATAGATGAGCATGATTTCTATCGTCACGATCGCATTTATAAGCGTGGTGGTGGTTGTCTTCCCTATATTAAAGCGTCATTTAGGCACTTTCCGTTTTACCTAAATAGCACGTCCTTCTCTGGAAATTACTGTTTAGCCTCTATTATCCTGTCGCCCCGGCCAAAGGCGATTGTGGGATGTGTATATAATCCTCCTAACTCGACTGAAATCGACTGGCTTTTAAACGATTGGCCACCTAGATTTCAGTCTTTCCTAGATACCATTAATTTTTCTAACTGGTCTTAACTGGTTAGTTCTCCAACAAGGCATAATCATATCCTAGATCTGATTTTCACAAATGGTATTGCCCCTCTCTTCGTTGATTTTAAGCAGGACATCGTCCAAAGTGATCACACATTAATTCACTGTTGCCTTCCGCTTTCTTCTACGGAAAAGGCTAGTGCTAGTCGTACCTATCTTGCGCATGACCTCGCAGATATTAGCTTAACCAACAATTTTCAACAATTTTTCAGTCTATCTCTTAACTGGTTACTTTACTGACACTTGGAAGACATCCATTTTTCTTCCAGTCTTTGAATCAGGATCTCGTTCAGACATAAATAACTACCGTGGTGTTCATAAACCCCGGCCCTAGCTAAACTTCTGGAGAAGATCATTTTTAACCAAATTCTCGATTTTTGCCTCAAAAATAAGCTTTACGCGACTTGCAGCACGGTATTCTACCCGGAAGATCATGCAAGACGTGTCACTTAGCTTTTCTTAACCACGTCACTTCCCTCCGTAACGAGCAGCAATCTGTGGTTGTTATCTACTTTGACCTGAGCAAAGCCTTCGACAAGGTACCGCACAAACGGCTTCTGGTAAAATTGGAAGCCATTGTCATCCGTCCCCTTCTCCTCGACTTCATCGGTTCCTACTTGTCTAACCGCAGCCAGAAGGTCCTAGTAGGTGATAGTAACTCCACTTCTCAGCTGATCACGAGTGGCGTTTTTCAAGGCACTGTCTTGGTTCCTTTACTGTTCATTCTATACATAAACGAAATTGTGACTGTTCTAAACAATTCACACAATCTCCTTTATGCAGACGACCTCAAATGCATATACTCATTTTCTAAGGACACGACAAGTATATGCGTTGATAAAATAAATGCGGACCTACTTACACTCTCACGTTGGAGTGCTACCTGGCAGATGGAATTCTCTCCATCCAAGTGTAGTTTCATGCGCTTCGGTCCCGCCAAGCTTCCTCGTCCCCTAGTCTTTCAAAATACCCCACTTTTAGAACGATCTACTATAAAATACTTAGGTCTAAGCTACACAAATACACTAGAATTGTCGCCTCATGGGGATTTAATATCTGCGAAGGCTGCACAGATATCTGGTTTTGTATCACACAATTCCTTCCTGCTGGAGATAAAGTTAAAACTTTATCGCATGTATGTTCTAGCCATCCTAGAATACTGCTGTCCCCTCCCTGGTCAAATGAATGCTTCGGACCGCAGTAAGATTGAAAATGTACAGAGGGTATTTACTCGCAAAATATTCACTCTTTCTCGATCCACTCTTTCTTATACGGAGAGATGTCAGTTAGCGAACATGACATTTCTTTGGGTCAGAAGACTCGAAGCGGGCCTTTGTTTCCTCTTTTGCGTTAACTCTACCCCTAACCTTCCACGAATCAACGCTCTCATTCCCGCAGATAGACCTTATGCCACGCGTTATTTCTCCAGGATAATTGCACCCCCTTTAAGCTCTTCTTCGAACTATTCTCACTTATTTGCCTCCAAATATGCCTTCCTCTGGAATAATATTTCCTCGAAATTAGGCTGTCGTCTACCTTAGCAGTTTTTAAAGTCAAATTACGTAAAAAGTTAACTTCAGAATATATAAAGTCCTTGTTATCCGTCTCTTTTCCAAACGTGTCTATTTCTTCCTCCTTTGAGTGATATTTGCAATGATGTTTTGTCCACTTCTCTGTCCAGTCATCATTGCCGTTTACTCCATTCTCCGTTTTTCAACCCTGACGATAGGCTTCATGCTCCTGGCGGTTCTGCTATTTTCGCCAGCTCGTCACTTAACTCCGCAGTCTACAAGGTCACATCTCCGGCGTTTCGTTGATGATCAGGAAACTTCTACCGTTACCTCATCTTCCTGACTCTGTTGTCCGCGATGGCTTCCTCCGGTCACATCTCCCTGATGGTTGATCATGAAGCCAGTTGGGCGGTGTAACAATTGGTGAATGACCGCCTCTTCTGTTATATGATTTCTCCAATTACAAGAAGCGTTTCCAATCCCTCATTCGTTCTAATCAACAGTCCTGTCTCATTTGCACAACAATCAATCCTCTCAACCAACCCCTTTAATTTTTTGAAGCAGTTTTTTTCTCCTACGTTTTGTTTTTTTTTAAGCGGGGATTCGCTGAACTCCGCCCCAGCTTAAATGGTAGGAGTTTTTTTCACTGCTTCCTCCTTAGTTCACCATGCGTTGACTACTATTTTAAAACGACGATATGTTGGTGAATATGAATTAATCTACTAACACTTCTAAACGCTCCCGCTGTCCATGTGGTTTTTCATGGAGAGCAGCATTTATCAAATTTGCATTTATTTTTGCAAAGCACTAAGTTTGCAATGACGAGGCCCTCCGGGCCTAAAATATAAAATTTATTTATTTATTTTATTTATTAGCCACCCATTGTTAGTTTTTCATATGAAAAAAGCCCTAATGTCGTAGTCCTTATTGCCAAGTCTGTTATAAATAAGATGACTCAACCTAGAGCCATTGCTTTTGAGATGACGACCGATATTATAGGCATAACAGAATATTAAACCTACCCAACCTTTTCTAACTTCTCCCTTGTCATAGACGAATATGATTTCTATGGTCAAGATCGCATTAATAAGCGTGTTGGTGGTTGTCTTCACTACATTAGAATGTCCTTCGAGCACTGTCCGTTTTATTGAAAAACCATGTCCTTCTTTGAAAATTACCGCTTCGCTTCTATTATTCTGTCATCCCGGTAAAAAGTGAGGCAAAGATGATTTTAGAAGCCACAAAAATCTGGTCGAATTAAATGAGAAACCACCTTTAAATTTTCAGTAGCCTGACTTTAATTTGTTTCGTAAAAATTTACCAAAAGGAGGACGAATTTGTATTTTCGTTAACGTTTGCCTATATGAGGTCCACTTTCTCTCAATTTGCATTCGCATCCTGCGCAATAGAAGATTAAGTTCATTATATTTATTCAATTTTAGCATATTGAAACAAACATACTCTTATTTGAAGAGAAAGGAGATCCTCCAAAAATCGAGGTTTACTCGTGAATTTTCGAACACTTCCACCACAGTTACGTATTAGTTTGCGCTCATTAGCCAGAAACTAACCAGAAAGTACGCTAAGTGTTTGGACGCGGGAATAGAAATCTACAGGGGGCTTCTAAATTAGTTTCACCAAAGGCGATACTCGGATGCGTATATAATCCTCCTAACCCATAATCTGGAGGTAGTTCAGTATAGTTCGGTATATCAATGGTAGTAGGCAAGGCCTCTGACGACCCTTTTGAAATCAGTATGCATAAAATCTTCAACATCATTTATTTTACCACAAAATAGTGAGTAACATATACACATTTAGAAATTATTATCTGTATGTGCAAATAATACATCGGTGACGGCTGACAGTGCTGTCCTGTGCGTATGAACAGCATCTACTAATTAATATGTATCCAGAAAGCGTTTGAATGCATCCGTCGAGTTTGCTATCATGATCTCCTTGGGCAGTCCGTTTCAGACAACGATTACTCGCTGTGCATACGAATTTCTGCGGACATCTAGATGGGATAAGGTTCACTGGAGTTTGAGGGATTTCCCACGGAGGTCAGTTGATGTGACAAATAAGAAGAAGTCATAAAACTGCAGGGCACAATCCCAATTCCTCAGGAGCCGGTATGTTTGTTTGAGATTACCTCGGATTTGCCTGCACTCAAGAGGCAAAATGTTCAGTGCTCCTAGTCTACATTCATAAAATAAGGAGCTTAGGCCCTTCACACCTTTTGGTGCCTTCGTTTGTACGATCTCCAGCAGCTGATAGTCTTTGTGCAGCCAAGAGCACCATACCTGAACTCCGTATTCGAGGCGTGAACGTATAAATGTCCAATATATTTTGCCAAATGACTCAAAATTGATGTTAAAAAAGTTCGCTTTATGGCAATAAGAACACTGTTCGCCCTCTTGTCAGCTCTAAATCACCGCAAAATAGGCCTCAGAAATTTCACAATAGTGATAAACGGGTAATTTTGTTCGTTTCGTTCGACAGGTATCTCTCGTCGAGTGCGTACTTGTGAGAGTCGCTCGTCGCACTTGCCTTCTTCTTTTTAAGCCGCAATGTGACATTTCTCAAATTTTAAGATGCCACTAACAGCAAAATGATTTATTGGATTCATATCATTTTGAGAGAGCTCGTCAGTTGCTGCCTCTCATTACTTAACGCGAATCACATAAGAGAATATACACAATAAATTCATACAGAAAAATCGATATGTACGCAAGGTCATAAGAAGTGGCCAATTGGTTAATCAATAACGTGAGAAGTTTAAACGCTATGGTCAGCAAAAAATAACAGGAAAAAAAACGTTTAAGGTAACAATTAAGGTGGAAAAACGTATACACTGGGAGCCAATGTTACCAAGACAGAGTTAGGTTTACTTCATGCTCCAACTGTTTACATATGTCGGGTTTGACCCGCCTTATGTAGGCTGCCCTCAGGTAGCGTGAACTGCGAGTTGTTTGTGCTCGAACAAGTACTCGGAAGGACATTTGGGGTCAACAGAATAGCCCGAGTCTAACAGATGTGCAGTAATTGATGAACGGCGAATTCTGTTTTCTTGTTTCATTAACCAGCTAGGTAAATGTTCTTAGCTCTGGTAGCTAATTGCCTCTGCCTCCGCAAGTGCATGTTAGTTCATAAATACAGTTTGAAGTGGCGTGCAACGGCATGAAATCCTTCGCATGATGAATTGGTAAAGGCCTCGTCGGATTGCAAATTATCAGATCAGCAGCATAGTACGTCCTTTCAATGGCATTGAGAAGGCCTCTTTTTATAGTGTTAAGTATGTTATCGCCCTTAAGTGGTAAGGAAATAAAAACGGGCTTTTTGTGCTAATTGCTGAGTCAATTAAGGTCTTAGAGGTTTACTGTATTTGTCTATAAACTGACTTGCATATCCTCGCTTCATTAAAGTGCGTTTAAGGTTGGTTAATTCATCATCCAACGCATCCGTAGAACATATATTTCTGGTTCTCTGGAAAAGAGTAAATACCAAGTTACGTTTCCATTGAATGGGAACAAAACTCAAATAATGAAAATACTATCCTTTCCAGGTGTTTTGATGGAAGACCGTCCGTGTAATGGAACCATCTTTCTGCCTGGATACGTTAACGTCGAGAAGGGAAAGATGGTTATCTTGTTCCTGTTCCGTGTTAAATTTTAGCTTAGGATGCAGACTGTTCATTGTAGACAATAATCCTTCGGCTTCCCTTGGATTGTCCACAATCGCAAAGTTATTATCTACATATCGTCTGTATAGTGTGTTATTGTTCAATTTGGCAGATACTTTGTCTTCGAAATGGCCCATAAATATGTCAGCAAATGTAGGTCCTAGTGGGCTTCCCATTGCGACTCCGTCAATTTGTCGGTAAAATCGTCCATTGAATAAGAATTGGACATGTTTTGTGCACAATTGTAATAAGTTCCGTAATATTTCAGGGGCCAGACGGGTATCCGAGGAATAAGCACAAATAATATCGATAGTTTCTTCCAAGGGAACGTTGATAAATAATGGCTCAACGTCCAAGGATATCATGTGTTTGTTGGCAAGATTTTGGTGTCTTATTTAGTCGAAAAAATGAAAACTATCTTTTAATGTGTAAGAAGAAAACCTTTTGCGAATTGGTTCTATTTCCTTCACAAGCCATTGTGCCAGTCTATGAAATGGTGAGTTTGACATGGATAGAATTGGACGTAAAGGAATATCCTTTCTATGTGTTTTTGGTAAACCAGATAGTCGTGGGATATAGGAACCCCTGGTTTTTAGGGACAGAGCTGTTTTGGAATCAATAAGATTATTATCCAGCAGAAGCGTGATCTTTTTTCAGGCGGGGTTTTCCAATGCCTTGGTTTCATCTTTACCTTCTGCTTCTAGACGAAATTTACTGGAATCTTTCAAAATTGCTTCCATTTTCTTAACGTTATCATTGTGATTGAGGATAACCACACCATGAACTTTGTCAGGTTGAGAAATATCGAGTTCCTTGTGTCTTGGTAATGCGCATCAAGCAGTTGTATGTTCTTTAGTAATGGGAGAGCGTTGCGTTATTGGAGCTCTACGGTATTGGTGTGCGATATCCACGAAATTTGCTTTCATCCAACCTAAATCATCATTGGATCTAGGTTTTAAGTCAGTCAGTTGGGAGTAGAAGTCCTCAAGTTGTGACTCCATTGCTGTCCAGTCCATGTCTACAGTCATAGGCGTAGATTAAGAGCAATAATGGCCCAAGAAAGAAGCCCTGAGGCACTCCAATAACAACTGGTTCTGAAGGGGATTTTGAATTTTCCAGTGCACACTGACTGCGATGGGCCTATGGGGAAATCTCGTACCCAATTTAGTTAAGTTTCCCTTATCCCGGAGTTGCCATCCTTGTAGTGTAGCCGTTGGTGTGGAACAGTATCGAAGCAATGCTATAAGGAATAAAGCATATTGGTCAGGCAGGAGTTGTTTCCTCGAAATCCGTGTTGGGCACCGTCAAGGAAGTCTTTTTCTTCCAGAAATTTCATGCTGTTTTTTTTATTATCTTTTGCATAACTTCAAAACAAATGCAATTTAGGCTTTCTGGTCGATAGTTGTTTGCGCTGGTGCTGGATCCACCCTTGTGAATGAGGTATAAGTTCACAAATTTCCAATCAGATGGAAGGAGGTCTCGAGCAAAGAACAACTGAAAAATGTGCGTTAGTGGTCAACAATGTTCCGATACCAGCTCTTGCAGTACCTTTGCTTGTATTTTGTCTGGACCCGGAGACTTAGCTTCATTAAGCGCAAGAAGTTTCTTCCTTACGTCCTCTTCTGTAAAATGGAAGTCCTCCATGAGTTTGTCATTACTCTCTGCATGAAAGCCTGCCGGATGAAAATGCTGTTTATTAATGCAAACAGATGCGACAAACTTAGGTGTTCACCTTTTTGGGATTTCTAATAATTTCTCCGTTGTTTTAACCTCTTAGGATTGCGACTGTGTCTTCCTTTTTCTACCTACTGTTGAAGTAGCCAAAATGAACTTTCGAGTTATGCAGGGCCTGTTCTATAATTTTTGCCTCATGTTCCTTTCGCAATTTGCTAATGGTTGAACTGATCTCGTTCCGCTTTTGGCAGAATTATTCGTGATGTAAAGGTTGACATGTTGTTGCATACCTCCTACAGAAGTTCTTCTTTCGGTTTATGTGGCCCTTCGAATTCCGCATTAATCCTGTGGGCCGGCTCGCCTTATGTACGTTTTACGTTGGACAGCTGTGATGCATGACATCCTTTACAACATCCCTGAGAATATTGCAATCAACATCCGGGCTACCAATGAGAATGTCGTACCAATTTAGTTTTGATAGGTCACTTCTCATTGCAGTGTAATTTCCGCGCCAGTAGTTTAACCGAACCTCCGTTTTTTACGGTTGATTAATGTATAAACCGTATTCCCAAAAAAGCACGGCATGGTCACTCTTGCCAAGTGGTGTGATTGACCTAATTTCATATGTATCAATTGGCTCTTTCGAAAGCACGAGATCCAGACGGTTTGCTGTTTGTGCTTCCTAGATTCTTGTTGGAAATGCAACATTCTACATGAGGAAGAACACGCCCGTTAACTCTAATAGTTTGGAGCTAAAAGACTCGCGTGAGCCTCTTACTGGTAAGTGATCCCAGTCAATCAGTGTGGCATTAACATCTCCAGCGTCCAGTGCATGTTCATTCTGGGCAAGTTCATGTATTTAATCCAAACATGGTCTCGTCAACCTCGGTAGATCAATTTGGCACTCTGAATATGGCCGTGAAATGTAAAACTGGTGCACCCAGCGTTTTCAGTTTCAGTCACAGTGCTTTACACTCGTGGAAGCAACTGAGTTTGCGTTCTAGCGCAATGATGCCCCTCTAGACAAACACTGTTTTTCTTCCTCCTTTCCTTTGTATTCTGGCATGACGAAAAACTTCGTAATCCGCGGGTAAAATCTGGGCATCCATTGCGTTGGCCTGTAGTCGAGTCTCTGAGATTGCTATGACATCCGGTTGTAGGTCAGCTACACAAGCTTTAAGCACGTCAATCTTCGGAAAAAAACTTTGTGCGTTCATATAAAGAAAG
Organism: Ligula intestinalis; assembly: GCA_036362985.1. Lineage (NCBI taxonomy): Eukaryota > Metazoa > Platyhelminthes > Cestoda > Diphyllobothriidea > Diphyllobothriidae > Ligula > Ligula intestinalis. Next base: position 92,289,392 of record JAYGXS010000003.1, on the reverse strand, counting down.
CGCAGCTTTAGCGGTATAGATTTCTGAGCTATTTGTTAGTCAGAGTAGCCGGAAGGTTTATTGGATTAGCAACTTTATTGCTTGAGTGTGGGTCTAGTTTTTATCTGTAGAACTCAGCATTATTGGCTGTCTCCAGGGGAATAATCTCTGGGCGTTGATGATTTCCCCCTCTGGTATTCGCAGGTTCCTCTCGCCCGCATGGGATTTCCTGTGAAGTTCGGTTTGGAATTCTCAGCTCTTCTCCCGCTCGGCCGGTAAGTAATCCCGCTGACAAAAATCATCGGTTGAATGCTCCATAGGAATGACTTCTTCGTCAACAGTATCCTCGCTTGCTCTCCATGCTTGAAAATAAATTTCCTCGGTTTGGTTTGGCCCAAGTCCTCATTTGGATCCTTCTTTTGACCCATCCTAAATGTAATTAAGACAGGAACCTCCATCTCCTCGTTTTCATATAGGAGAGGTTTACTATATTTTCGAAATAAATCCATATCATAGTCAATGTCGTCCTTTTGGGCCTCCGAAGTACACTCATGCATGCCTTGTTTGACGATGCACTGATTGCGAGTAAGGAACGGTTTATAGGGTTTGTTATTGCACCCCTCGACTACTTGATGCCAATGTATGCCGTCATCATCATTCAATCCAAAGGCGACAGCCGTTGTACAGTTACTGTCCATTTTCTCGTTTACGAAATTTTTACGAGCAAAGGACACCGCTTTCAGCGAGGCGGAAATTGTTGGCATTATGTACGCATCCATTTCGCTTTTCAAGAGGTCGTAGACCGTTCGGTTGCTTTTTGTTTGCAAGCTGATGCAAATCTCTGTGAAAATAGATTTCAGAGTCCACTTTCAGAGCTAGAGTTATTACTGGAAATTTAAATTTTCCCGAAATAGAATGGCGTTAAAAATCTTGTGCACGTAGATTTCAGGCTGTTCTAGATACCATTTATTTTTCTCGGAAAAGGAGACCAATGGTTGAGCACCGGATCGATTTGCTTTTTTTTTCTGAGCTTTCGAACTCTTACAGGAGTCCATCGTCAGATATGAGAAACAGCTGTTTCTGTGATAAAGGCTAGACTGTTCGTACCTCTATTGGGTATGATCTCGTAGATATTAACTTAATTGATAATATTCTTGACTAAACTAATAAACTAAAAAAATAAAGAAAACTAAACCATACACCAAAGAGAAAATACACTTAATAATAAACTAAATCAAACTAAAATATTTTGGTACATATGAACTAAATTAAACTCTTGGTCCGATCATATAGGTTCATTGAGCTACACGCATCTAGCGACGACTCACTTCTTGGCACATTTGTCTAACTTAAATGTGCTACTCTCCAACTGCATCTTCGGCAGCTCGGTGCTGAGGGGCACTTCAGTACCACAGGAATTGACCATGTTATTGTTAAAGTCTAATGTGTACTTATATGTGTATAGGAAATGGGCCCCTAGTATGTAGTCCCAAGCGATATGGTGGCAGACCCTTAAGGTATTGGTTAACGAAATGTTATAATCATAATAGTCACAGTTTGTACCATGTTCTTATTTCACAAGGAAGTGTCATTACCCGATTCCAGGCTACATAACGTCTCATCTTTAGTAAAGGAGCAACTTGCCTCAAGATCGACTAAGCATAATTGAGTTAATGGCTGGAGGATAAGAAGCGTATCATATTAGTACATAGCTGTTCTCCGATCTGGTCCAGGATTCACTAACCCTGGTTGTTTCGTCTTGCATGTCGTTGATAGTTCAGCTTGAAGGGCGAAACAATGATGTTACTCGCTAACTTTAAGTAACCAATGTATTGGTACAGCTATGTACTAATCTATGCCCCGATCGACAACTGGCAAGATGTCGACCCAGTGGCTCAGTGGATAAGAACGGTCGTCTCTAGCTCACTGGTCCCGGGTTCAAAACTCGAGTGTGGCAGCAGTTTCTGCGGCTATACTGAAGCCAGGTGTCCACGACTGACGAAAGGGAAATTAACCAGAAATACGCAAATCTAGCAGTCATAACGTTGGCCAGTAATACATTAGTGTATCTTATGTTTGCACTAAGCATATCAGATAGAAATATGCACTGACGGCCTTCCTCATCCTTACCTGAGGTTATCATGTGAACACCCGGGTTATCCTGTGGGTGACTTTAGCGAGCATACTGTTTCTGCACGGTGGAGGAAACCAACAGACGAAGGCAGATAACATCTGAATACCCCCTATATCGGCCAAATTTGAGGTTCGCAGGAGTGCTGTTACGGCTAAGATTCTATCAGTTCAGTTTATAAATGGTTGTGCTGATCAAACGACGATCAGCGGGGATCTACCGACCCTAAAACAGCAGCTGCGGATCCGCCTTTGGTCAAGTGGAAACTAATAAAATGCGCGTGCTCCTGTACGTAAACCACAATCGGAAATTAAAGAATCTTTCCCTTCAAACCTACCATCCACGTAGTCACCATGAGCGTTACTTGGAACCCATGATCAGCCCTACATGAATGCCCGCCGCATGCCAACTCATCCTGCCTCACTGCTGTCGATGGCGTGCCTTCGGGAGCAGGCGCAAACATGCGCACCTTGCCTTCCAGTCATGACCTTAATCTGTCCAATGCCATGCCCGCGTTAGAAGACTAGCCTCATAAATATGTGAACCCCAACCTGTCTGGACAGACCTCAATGCGGTGGCTGCCACTAGATATTACTCCTGGACATGCCACTCTAGCTGAAGGAGGTGTGCTCCGACAGTCCAATCTCTTACAACCTATTCATCAATCCTTCTGCATAATAAACTCTTACTACCATTCTGACTGTCCCATAACTGTTCTAATCCCCTTAGGAACCGGGCCCGGAAGATCGGCGCCGTTTAGCTTAAACCTGTTTAGTCTTAACACCACACGATATGTATTCCAGTAAGCTGCACAGCTGTGCAGCCGACAGGGTATTCTCCAATAACTTTACTCACTACAATATTTGTTAAGCTTTCCGATATATCTTGAAATGACGCAGTGTTGATTTATCCGTAATCTACACCTGATCCCTGATCTGACCGTCCACGTGTATGGCATAGTCGACCTAGTAATTTTGTTCAGCTTTCCCCAATGAAATCTAATTGAGATGCTGTGTTTTCCTCAGCGTCCTCTGACACTACACAGCAGATAATTGGTTGCACATCTATCCTGTGGGCTTTCGCCAGTATTATCAGCTAACTCTACGTGTTAAATTCGTTGCATCGACCTAAGGACTACACGAATGAACACGCCCTAGATCTCCGTGACTGTCTACAGAATTCTGGCGCGTGAAGTCTGATAAAACTTGGAGGAAGTAATCTTCGTAGCAGTTTTAGCATATAACTGTAACTCCGAGTCTAAAAGGACGTCCTAAGGTATGAGCAAACCTAATAAAAACCGACATCCTGTGGAGAAACCGGGAAAGTATGGACTTTAAAATTACCTTTATTGACCTCAGGTAGGCGTCTGAGACATAAGAATTAGAAATACCTTGTTGCATTTTGCTAAGTTACCAGGAATAGTGGCCGCAGAAAATGAAAGCCTCCAACCTCTTCGAAACGGGGATTTGAACATCAGTGTTCAATAAATAGAAAACCTTACTTTTTACAACCCGGTAGACCTGGCACACTCAAATGTTTCTTTAACGAAAAATCAACCAAAAAATAGACAACAGAAGATTAAATAATTTTTTGCATTGTAAGAAATATAAGGACAGAAAGGAGTCGGTAAGCAAACATAAATTCCGTACAAATTGGCACCAATAGAAAGGTAAATTAAAAGAGCAAAACTGTCACAGAGTTGGGACAGCTGTTATGTTTCCGTGGATTCTAAAAAATGGTTAAAGGCTTAACGTGATTTTGAAAAGGCATTTCACTTCTAAGAGTGCCGCCGTACATTCATGACTGCAAATAAACAGATTCCCTCACCTCAACACGCATTGCGTTTGCTTGGCAGATAGGCCTAATTGTAACGAATGCTCAACTGTGAAAATCTTGGTGGATTTTAGGCTAGAAAATTACGGCAATGGATTCGGCGCAATCCTATATTAGGAATGGAGAATTCAGTGCAATGCAGTAAGCTGACTGAGTGTTTTTGAAGCAAAATACGTAAAAGCCCAAGGATCTCGGTTAAGAAGTCCTCTATAAGCATTTCTTACGTTTTTCCTTTGCCGTTGGTCCGGTATCGCCGAAATCTCGCAACTGACTCTAATCAAAGAGTTCGCGAGTTCGAGTGTTGCACCAATTAGAGCTGAGTATGAGTGGCTGATGAAGGCTTGTAAGCCAGAAATGGTCATTACAGCCTGCCTTGTCTGTAAGCATACCTTACATTCCCCGTTGCCCGATCGAATTTTACCGGAACCGCCGAGCACTCAGCATGCAATAATCTTAGAGTGCACGAACAAAATTCACAGAGATGCGTGCATAACTACCTCTAACTTTTTTATCCCTATTCATAAAATCAGAACACTAATCCCTATGTTTGACTGGAGAACGTTGGCTTTCAGTGGAAGTTGATGAATACCGCAAAAGTCGAAACAAGGGCGTTATTATATTGTAACGGCAGGCATTTTCGAATCCGGGGTGACTCAGGAAAGGGGCTGTTTTAAGCTGGTTGATCAAAGTGTGTATTTTTGCGCCGCAGAATCAACACCGGAAATAAAGATTGTATCCGAGACGCCTGCAGATTGAATTATCCTCCCCCGCCGAACCATTTATTCTCTACCACCCCTTGCTGACGTTTGGCATTTTTGTTCTACGCTCGTTTTTCCCTTTTCTCATTCGCTTTATAAGAAACAATGTTTCCCTACTTCGCTTCTATCGTCTAACATATGTCTGGAAACGAAGTGGAAAGAATTACTGAACCAGTTGATGAGATTACCCCCAGTGAACTTACAGTTATCAACCAAGGACCCAATTTGAGGCCGCAAGAATCTCACCCTGCTGAAATTCACAAGCAGGAATCCGGCAAGACTGCAACAATATGCCCCCGAAAGCATGCGTCCGTATATAACCACCTACAGACTACCACCTATTAAAGCTATTGTACATTTTCGTATAAGTTTGCCATGGCTGCGAGTCTACTGCTTCGCAACGTGGACCGAATAAAACGGCGAAACGACAAACGAATGAGCGTGAAAAAGTAGCCGAAACTGGTCGCATTATTCCGCCTTTAAGGCCTCCCATATTGCGTAATGCCTACTTGCAAGTTGTCTGTGTATCATCATCCGTCATGGCCTACCGCCACACACAGAGAGGGGGGGTACGTATGCGTTGGCCAAAACTAATTTGACATGACAGTGGTAAACACTACGTACAGATAAATAAGTTATAAAAAGGACAAACTGGTGTAATCTTGTGTGCTCCTGTGTCAACACCGGTTACGTTTCCCCAGTGCGTGTTAGGAAGATAAGACAGGATGGGATAACTGATGCTAATTCACTGTCACTTGTACAAGTACATCAACACTGTTCCGTGTGTCCAGTAGTCTCGTCTGGTCGACGCGTGTCCATCAGCAGTCCTGCCGTCGGTCTCGTCTAGGCAGCGTGTCCAAAACAGAGTCCCCATTCTGCTAGGGCCTCACTAGTTAAGGGACAGTCATCCTCGCTCCCCATTGGTTGTCCATTGTCATTGTGCGCACGCTTGCTTTCGCACGTCTGACATCTGTCCTCACGTGACCTCACTGTAGGCAGCATTCCGGCTGCAGGGCCGTTTGACCCCACAAGCCTTCTTTGTCCTAGCCTGTATGCGCCAGACGCCCTCACATGACCTCGCACGGTCTGACGTCTGGGTGATGACATCGGCTCCTGTAACACAAAACATGTATGCGGGTGAAACAAATAGTCATAGTTGGGTAGACACGATCGACATGCCGCTCCAGGTTTTGCTTCGTTAAAAAAGCCATGTCACAAACAATGCAGATATGCTTCTCCAGATCTGAAAAAAGAGGAAAGGTTGATCATCATCTTGATACATTTTAAAAAAGCAAAAATTTCCAGCCTACGTGTGGAATTAAACAAAAAATGTATCTGCCTAAACTACTACTACTACTACCTACTACAGCTACTGTCAGGGCTTGAGAAATAAATACCGATAGCTAAGGAGATGTGAGACAAGTGAGTTCCGTTAGCGGTCACTGAACGTTCATCAACGAGTGCCAATTTACAATTTCTCCGGAGGAAGTGCTGATTTTCGCCAACTAAGCAACACTGCGATTTCTGGGGTTTAGGGGATTGCAAACTGCCTCAAAGGGGGCTGTTAACTTCTCAGTTTTATGTCGAACACCGTATTCTCGGAGTTAGCAGCTCTGGACGCTAACCATGGGGATCCAACACTTCATCCGAGGCATCCCTAGGCAAGCACTGAAGGCGCCAAACGGAATGGTGGTGAAAATGCATCCCCGAAGAGGATCAGAAATCGAAAATTGACAGCGAAAGTGGACGGTGACACCACAGTCGTCACCGTTGCAACAGTGATTACCCTAAGGGGCTTTGCAAGCGATCTGGGCATACTATTGAAAAGCTAAAATGGTGTAATTAACCGAATAAAAACGGCAAGAATGGCGAGCAATCACAAAGGTGGTATGCAACCACCATAGAATGCAGAAGATTCCGGCTAGGCGCTGTTTCTCCCTCAGTATTGTGGAAGCAAATTCTTAAAATGTCAACATGTAGCATTTTCATGAACTGAGGATTATTAGGAGAAACATACATGAACGAGATCCCCCTGGATTAGCAGTAACCGTGCACTTAGGGCCGTTTTAGAGTCCTAGGCAACGAGAGCGTCTGGAATCGCCGGAATGTCAGTGTATACTTTGTTACGGCAACCAACCACGTGGTCGATGTCTAGAATAGCGGTCGTGGCGCGACCTTGAGATGGACAAAGGCTGGCGTGGGCGCGCGACCACGGAGAGGCGTGGGTCAGCGACAGTAAGCGCCTGACCCCACGCGACAGAGGTCACACAAGCTTTGCAGGTCAAAACCGCCATGCGTCAGCGGCTGTTTTTTGGTTCCAAGTGGCTACTAGGGGCCACTACAAGACTGCAAAGAAAACAGGATAAGTGTAAAGGGAAACAGGGAAGCAACTTACCGGTAGTATGTCCGGCACAGACAAAGGAGGCCGGAATGGCCATTTTTCTGGCCGTTGTCAGGCCCTCATACTCAGACCCCAAGTGGCCTCCCACCCGAGCCTAGAGCTCAGGAAAAAACTTGATCAGTAAAACCCTTTGCCCCTCACAAAAAGGAATAATGAGACCAACTGTGTCAGAACACGGGGTAACATAGGTTTCAGCTTAATTTGATAAAAATTTTGACTGATAAAATAATGCTAGTACATATTCTGCATGAAAAAAATAAAGTGTTTTGCTAAATTGGCTAGACGGCTGCGTACTATACGGTGACCGAGATAGATACTATAAGTGGTCCTTTTAACGTTTCATGAGCTCGGCCAGATGCTGTAAGCAGGTACTGCTGAGGAATGTACCACACACATAAGTAACAATCGAAACACGAAATTCTGCAAAAAGCTGGTTCCTGGACTAGGTGCTCCACTTACATCGACAGGGCAACAAATTGAAGTTGAGAGCATAACGAAGTTCTACAGTCCGACTACGTCAAACGCTTGACCGCACAGACTTGATCTGGCAGGGCCAAACTTAGTCGCCCAGTCGCGCTCGATCAAGCCGCTCGAGCCGATTGGCCCATCTCTGAATGCGACGGACAACCCTGGCTCTTAGGCGGCTGGGGCGCACACACGCACTCGAGAAAGGTATGGCCACTCCGCGCCCTGACGCGCTCATGACCAATCAGCTTCCTGAAGCGCTCTGCGTTCCTCGGTCAATTTCAGTACTGACTGAAACCTGGGAATCCGCTCTGGGTGGAACGCGCGCTCGCGGCTGAACGCCATACCAGCCCCGGTGGCAATTTCCTCCTAACTCTACTGTACACAACATATTGTTCTTAACACTCTGGCCTTCAGAAGACTTCTCTCATCTCCTAAGAAACCGGGCCTGGAAGATCGAAGTAATAAGGGTTAATCCTCATTAGCCTTAACAACTCTTCGACGGGCCTACTGTAAGCATATTCTCAAACTTGCACCATTTACTTTCAAACGGTCTAAGACAAGACAGCATAAACTTCCTACTTGATTGACTCGATGGCACTTCGATTGCCATCAAAGCTTAACTACGAAAAGACGTGATTAGTGGTCAACCTTTGGGCGCTGTGCCCTCGATTGCTGTATTTTCTATTTGCGCAATCTTAATAAATATATAAGACGAATCGCCGGAAGAGTCAGTACGATCCACAATATAGGTTCTACCTATTAAGTTGGTTTGGCAGATTTGCTTAATTTGAGTTGACCCAAGTG
>JAYGXS010000003.1:92194430-92281008 GCA_036362985.1 Ligula intestinalis | reverse complement strand
GGCGGGATTTGAACCCGCGCATCAGAGAAAGCCTTTGCCGGAGGCTAATGCTCTACCGCTAAGCTACAAACGCCTAGAGTTTTTCACACTTGGGTCAACTCAAAATAGGTTCTACCATTAAAACTGCTGTGTAGGCTCGCAGGTGATGCCGGGACATCCTGCTGCAGTTCGCGCTATGCTATATAGTCTTTGCTGCCCGAACCCCCTTCTTTATTCTGACTGGCTACCTTTCAGCCAATGACGTTCGAGTACAACCATAAAGCCCCTTCGTTAACATGACCCAGTTCAGTCGCCTAGGGACAGCCTTGTCCCTTGTCTATGAAAAATTCTGCCTAAAAACTGCCTTCCGTTTTGAATTCATAACAAAAACGATCACAGCAGATGCTATAGCGGTCTTATGTGTTTGTTTCTAATTGCCTGCAGCCACCGGTGATGCTAAGGGAGAAGAAAGCGCGGTCTGTTCTCATGCCTTCGAGCTATTCCGCCAGTTCTTTATTTCTTTGAGGATCATGAAGACCCCGTGGCCCAGTAGGCGCGGTTTCGGCCACCGGACCCCTTGTCTGTTGTCTTTTCGCTGGAATCGCGTTGGCGTTTATGGTTCCTAGTCTACAAACTGAATGCCTTCGGGGTTGAAGAAAAGCATATATTCATCTTCGCCCACAAAAGGTAAGGTGTAGCTTTGACTCTGTTATACACTCCATGGGCGGTCTTTGTAAACAGCTGTCTACCGTGTAGTTTAACTGGATTAAAATTCTCATATTAAGAAAAAAAATTTAAACCATCATAGTTGAAAAAGATGAAATTAATTTTCAAGTAAGCGCATGTGGTAGAGTGGTCAGTACGCCGATTTCGAACTGAAGTGGATAAAGTTCAGCGACAGGGCAACGAAATTTCGTAAAACAAAGTGCATATGAATCAATGATCGATATTTTAGTAAACATGTACCCCATCTACCGCATTCGATGATTTTACCTTGTTTGAGCAAATTATTTTCCACACCGGGGGCGCACACGTGTGTTGTAACGGTAGCCAAAGCCAAGATTTCACCGCCTAATTACGTCTTGTGTGAGCCTACAAGGACGAACACGACAAGAACAGTGCAGCAGCAAAAGTCTTTGAGCGTAATTCGTACAACATATTTAGGGAAACAAACGCGTGTGAAGCTATGTCCATCGAGCCAATCAGCTTCTGTCCTGGCGTGCCTATCTTCATGATTGGCTTGTGACTCGGCGGCAGGCTGTAGTTTAACTTTTAAATTACCAAGTGATTATCGGCCTGCATGCGTTCGCGCATGTGGGCCGATGGATAGCCTGCCGTGAGCGCGTTCGCTACCTGTACGCTAGCTCGCTGCTGGATGTCCGTTAAGCGCCTCCTAAAAATGTCTCTTTTGAAAAAAAATAATCTGTTCCGACCCAATTGTTTTCTGGGTGAAACACAACCCAACATCAATAATAAGTGCGTACTAACTTGCTTAGTATTATATTATGTTTACTTGGTCTTTTCCAAAGGCAACTAGGCAAACTGCGTGGCATTAGTAATTTATAAAGACGATGGACACTCCGAGCGTAGGGTGGCGTAAAGGCCTGATTATAATTAAAAACATGTTGACTGGTAAATTAAAGTTGGATCGATGTACCAATGCGCGGTCTTAAAACGAACTGACCGCCGCGAAAAGTACAATAATACTACTACTTTCAATGTTTTAGTAGTATAGGTTTTTATAGCATAAGGCTTTACGAGCCTGTCTGATAACGGTGAATCGTAATTCTTTCTGCAACTTCCTAAACTTATAAAAATATTTCAGTAATATGTATATGTGCTATTTTATAACGCCCTCCCACCAATAGTCTAATGCCAAGGTCTCCGCGGTCTACCCTATTTGGCTATCTGCGTACGGTGATTACCCCGTCAGGGATCGCAACAGCCAGACCTGGCAGCCTAATCACTCACCCTTGGTTCGACCCGCAGCGGACTGTCGACGATCTGGACGAATGTTTCTGTTTTTCAAGTCCCGTCGGCGGACTCTGCAATCAGCAAGGAAGAATCGGGCCGCAGCTTCCACACTCGGTGATGATCCTGGGAACCTTTGCCATGCCCCCCGTTGGAACGCCCCCAAAATCGGACGTTTTTTCTCTTTCTTCACCTAAACCCAACACAGTCCCCTCACAAGAGCTATAGTTTTTATCCTAAAAATCCTTTAGGAGTATTTTCACTGTCTTCTCCTATTTTTCAACCCCATGTCTCAGAACAATTTGCCTCGCCAACAATCTGAGATACAATTTTTCTGCTACCACGACACATATGTGCAAAATGGGAACTCAAAGGTAAAAGAACCTACAAGTCCCTCAATAGATTGATGCTGATACATTCGAAAATGTGAATATATTCAAAATGTGAATATATTCAAAATGTTAGGTTACGCAAATACACCCTTATAATGTTTGCCCTAGTGCTTTTGATTAAAAAGTCCGCATTTTAAAAAATCTTACTGCATATGCTTTTCAGTTTACTTTGGTATTGGTTTTGACATAATGTATATGCTTGTAATACAGGATTGGACCTGTGTGGCGATAAATTAATAGTTTTGGAAATGTCACCTTTCCTTCAGAAAACGGTTTTCCCTAATCTAGGAAACAGTACTTGTTTATTTGCTTACATAACTGGAAGTTCGTCTGTTTGGATGCTTTTGAGGACAAGTACGCAATGGCTATCGATTAGTTGGTAATTTGCGTCAATATTTTCATGTTTCATCTCGTGGGACCCAAACCTGCCGTCTAAAAGTCAGTTGGCGCACCCACCAATAGAACACGTCGCATCCCATTCGACGCTCAACTTGCGCAGGCATTGGCTCCTGCTACGCTAAGGCTATTCTCATTGGCGATTTCAACCTACCAATCCTCGACGTGCGCGTGTAGGCGAAATTGTCATTAAAATACAGTAAACAGCGCTGTACGCTAGCCAGCCCTTGGTATCCAGCTCTCAAGGGGTCAGCTGCCTGCCAAGAATCCGCGCTTGGTGCACGGGTCAATGCCCCATTCCCAAAGACAGCAGAACTCCACTGAAGCAAGGATTCACAGGGGAGGGTAATTATAACCACCAAACACAAAGACGCGGCAGTCGCCAGGCAGAGAGGCAGCTGCTGCCCCATCGGTCCTGGCCCCCGGCGCGGACACGGAGACTTACCGGTCCCGAATGGCGTCGGAGGCTTCATATGAGGAGAGTTCGCGTCCTCTGTTGTATCCACCAAAAACGCCCAGCAGTGTCTGACCTAAGTCGTCTATTTTCAGGTCTGCGGCAAACAACCCCCACTGCACACATTATTCCGCTATTGAAAGGGGGGTGTAGATGAGTTTGAAAATCTAATCGCTCTTCAGATTGGCTGCCTCTTAACAGATGGTGCAGCCTGCGGGAAGAAAGCAGCACAACCCGGTGCGTCGCGGACAGTGCAAAGCTGCTGCCGTTTGGTGTGGGTGCAAACGCTTCACGGTACTTTGGAGCTACTAGGCTTCGGCTTAAAACGCGTGCAGTCCACCGTCACACTCTATGTAAAATAAAGCTTGTTCGAATCAACCCGTTGTGCTGCTTGATTTGTTGCGAAAGCATCGGATGCGTATGCACACCTGCAATGACTAATTACTGGCAGGCAAATCACTGCAGGGAAATAAAAGCGCTCTGTGTGTGTTGTGTAGGTGTGACTGCGTCCTAGTCTGTTAGTTTAGTACATAGGTGTACTCCGATAAAGTCCCCTCGCCTGACTAAACAACCAGGGTTGGTGAATCCTAGAACAGATCGGAGTACACCTATGTACTCATCTATACCCCGATCGACAACCGGCAAGACGTCGACCCGATGGCTCAGTGGATAGGACGTTCGTCTCCAGCTTACTGGTCGCGGGTTCGAAACTCGAGTGTAGCGGCAATTACTGTTGCTATACTGGAGTCATGTAACTGCAGCTGACGAAAGCTTATAAGCTAGAAATACGCATATCATGCAGTCCTAACGTTTGCCGGTAATCAATTGGTTAGAATGTTAGTGTTCATGACGTGGATGATAAATTGCTGGCGTCATGTGAAACTCTGGGTGAATTTCAAAGGTGCGTGCGTTAATACATTAGAGGGCACACGTGAGACTGCAAGCGACAGTTAACAAGACGGCTTGATGACAAGGGGGAAATACGTGTGTGAGCATTGAAAATGGTGTGCGCTTTGGAAATTGCTCTCTACTTAAAGTGCAATGTTTCACGAAGGTCAATCGTGGGGAAACTGCCCGGGTAAGGCAATTTGTCTGTCTTGCCAACATCGGAAAAGATTATTAAGGGGTTTGGCAGATTTACTTAATTCTAGTTGACGCAATTGTGAAACAACTTGCGGCATTTTAACCCGCATAGTAGGGAAGGCTTTAACCGGAAGTCAATGTTCTATCATTAAGAAACAAATGCCCCGTCTCACACCTAATCAGCCTACTAGTCGTTTTCGTGGATTTTAGATGATTTTTTAGGAATCCTGCTTAGGCAGTCAACTTGCTGCTGCTGGATTCCACACGAACGGCGAAGTTGGGCGGGTAAACTCGATCCAAGTGTGATAAAACTCACGGTGTGAAGCGTGGCATTTGCAGCTTAATGGTTGAGCGTTGGCTTCCAGTTAAGGCCTTCCCTACTATGCGGGTTCAAATCCTGCCAAAATGCGCGAGTGTTTTTCACAATTGGGTCAACTAGAATAGAAAAATATGACATTGGGTCGGCAATTGTGTAGGTCACTTTTCGTGGGAAAAATTATAGACCTCAAGCTTTTAGTGAATTCAGTTTGCAGCTTTTACAGAAAACAAACGAAAGTGAAGATGGCAGAGGACTGAATTGATTTTCTCTTTGTATAAAAAATATTATGGACAGAAAAGAGTTTGCAAGTAATCGCAAATGCAGTAAAAACTGGCACAAATAGAAATGCCAGTGGAAAGAGCGAAAGGAGTGAAGGAGCTGTCACAGAGCCTGGTCAAGTATCATTGTTCCGAGGATTCTAAAAAGTAATTTAAAAGACAAAATTTTACGATCAAGGGGCAATTTTAAGCTTCCGGGCAGTACTGCGCCATTATCACTGCAAATAAAGAGCACATTCCTTCTCCTCTGCACATATTGCGTGTTTTTGGCAGATAGGCCTGATTTCAACGATTGCTCAACTTCCAAAATCATGGCGGATTTGAGGTAAGACCAATAAGCCAATGGATGCGACAAAAGCCTACAACACAATACGGTTAGCTGACTGAGTGTATTTGAAGTCAACTATAGAAAGTGCGAGGATATCGGTTGGGATGTCCCCCGTAAACATACTGTACATTCTTCATTAAATTATCACGAATTGTGCCGAGATCGCTGAGCTTTCGGAACGGAATCTGATAAAAGAGTTCGCAAATTAGAGTAGTGTACAACTTGGGACTGACTATGACTGGCTGACGACGGCTAATAATTCAGAACTGGCCATTCCAGTACCCTTTTTCTGCCAGCTGTACTACCTGCCTATACACCTAGCTGCCACGGCTTACGTAAGGATCCGATAAATAAGGCCCGATGCAGGGCACAGCGGGACAATTGAGTTCCGTTAGCGGTCAGTGAACATTAATCGTTAACTTTTTTTATTCTTATTCAGACAATCAAAACACGAATCACTATTCCAAACCGCAAACATGAGCTCGCGTATGGCGCAAATAAGCCAAGGGCGGGGTTTCGAAAACGTGCCCTAAACGTAGCGTTTAACCAAAATTTAATAGAGCGCCGCCAACTCTGAAGTCTTGTGTCTACAGCGAAAGCCTGTGCACCCACTATCACTCACTGGGCATAAAAATGGTACACGCGAAGTTAAAAATTACCTCATGGTAACAGTAAAACAGTTAAAGCCACAATCTAAGAAGCTAGGACTGGTACTGACAGTAAAACTACCAGTCGATCGTTTTGCCAAGTGGAAAGACGCAATAGGATAGGACAGCAAATAGCTAATGGACGAGCATAAAATTGGACATAAACGTGGTCATAATAATTCGTCTTCTGCTGTTTTGAGACCCTCACTCATTCTGAAATGCTTGCTTTTTAGCTTTGCCTTCGTTAGAGCCTAGATACTACTTATTTGGATAGTCATACTTCGCTGAAAGCCGAAGCAATCCATTGAGGTACTCTGTGAGCATTACACTAGTGAGAGTTGCGTGCCTACTTGAGAAGAAAAAGTATAAATATTATTTGCCAAAACGTTACACGACAGAAAATACGCACAGATTGATACATAACCGTTTGGAACTTATTTTATCTTTACAGTCAGAACACAGACCCATACATATGACCAGAAACACAAATACGAACTTGCATACAGCGCATATGGTCCAAAGGCAGGGTCTATAAAATGGATCCTTAACACATCATTTAATCGACTACCAGTCACTGGGCATGACAATGGTAAATACGACGCCAGAAAGTCACTTTTTACACTCTAAAACATACCATTATGGGCACGACGGACATGCAGCGTCAACTCCGTTTTTGTTACAAATGCCTTCTCGCAAAATCCACAGCTGTGTTCTCGCAGGTCTGTAAATAATAAAAAAACGCTGAGCCACTTAGGGTTTGTCATAAAGATGATAAGACACTCGCCAACATGGTTACCAATGAGTTGAGAGAACTCATAACAGAGAGTTAATGACAAAGAAGGAAAGCAAATAATTCCACCATCGCAAGATCCCGTGACATTCCGCATACTCGCAAACTGTAAAAACCACAAACTCGCATATAGCGTAGATGGTCTATGTTAGGACGGTAGCCTGACCAAAGGCTAGCAACCTTACCGGCTCTCCTAAAACGTCGAGCCCACCACCCACCACCACAATAATTCCTTTGTCCAATAGCGTTCGCGGGACTGTACACCAGCAATGACCTTTTTCCGAACATGCACGCAACTGGTCGCAGTTACCCCAATGCAGTGTTAGGAGTATTCCTAACGAGCGGTCCGGTGAACTCCCAGGTCACGTTATCGCAGTCATGCGCGGGCAGCCAATGCGGCCAATCAGGCAACAAGAGAAGACGCAGACAACCTCTGATAATTAGGAGGTTTGGCGGATTCGCTTAATTTGAGTTGATCCAATTGTAAAAAATCTCGATGCGTTCGGCGGGATCTGAACCCGCGCATCAGAGAAGGACTTTACCGGCGGCAAACGCTCTAACCACTAAGCTACAAATGCCCCGCCTCGCGACATGAATTTAATCACACCTGAGTCGATATATGGGCGGTCAATATCGATCCACGTGTGATGAAATTCATGGCGCGAGGCGGGGCGTTTGTAGCTTAGCGGTTAGAGCGTTGGCCTCCGGCAAAGACCTTCTTTGATGCGCGGGTTCTAATCCCGCCGAACGCCTCGAGTTTTTTTCACGATTGGGTCAACTCAAATCTCTTATAATCCACTGTCCCTAGAATAAAGGGAGAGTTGCATCGCACACCGGAGAGCGAGGACACGCTAGTCAGCTCCCAATGCCGGGGCTTGCCACCGAGGCGGGACGAAGAGCGCGCTGGAGATCAACCAGCGGCAACTGCCATCTGAGACAGTAACTCCGTGTTTTGTAAACAATAAACCCTCCGCCGAGTGGATTCCAGAATTATGCCCTTCTTATTGTGTTCTACCTTGAGGATTTCAATAGGGCGCAATTCGACGGTGACTCACATCAGATGTCACCGTTATAAGAGTCTACAGGTGGGCTTTAGTAAGTGAGTTCTAAACACCTCGCTTAACAGAAGTTCAGCAGTGCCCCGTCACCCGAAAAGTCTAGTGGCTGTAGAGGAGAAGTGTGCGTCGGGTACCAGTTAACTAGTATTACAATAGAAGCGAATAATTAATGACAAGAAAATCATAATTTAGGATTAAATTTTGATAGCAAACCAGTTGGAGATTAAACAGCCATACTTTGGTGCATGCGACGGACATGCCGCTTCAGGTCGTCTGTCGTTACAAATCCTCTGTCACAAAATCCACAACTGTGATCTCGCAGGTCTGAATTAAAACCAAAAAACATTAAGTAAGTTTAGTCATTAACTTGAAAATTTTTGGATTTTACATGAATGAAAGTGCCAGCCTGCGTCTAAGCACCAAACCGCAAGCATAAAATGCTAATTTAATTCGAGCATTTCAGAAAATATACGTAAAAATGCGACAACCAAAAAGGAATAAGTCAGAAAGTTAAGAGCACTTTGGGATGACAACACTTTGTACGTTCGCCATGAAGACGAGAGAAGAGGCGCGACAAAAAATCGAGTCTTTATGACAATAGTATTTCACCAGTGCGCGGTAGATATTCGAAGAAAGAGAGAGTGAGGTAGATACATCACAAGCCATCCCTACTATTGATAAATTCAAGCTAACGTCGTATGATGACCGCAGTGGCATTTGTCTGCCACGAAGGACTACCAAACAAAATAAGGTCGGCCCTGCCACGCCCCATGATGCTTCAAACAGTAAACAGTAACCCCTGCCGAGTCAGCCTGGTATAGGTAGAGGCCAGGCGTGAAAACTATTCAAACACTGATTATGCATGCGGGCAATGATCGACGCCCTACGTCGGCAGATGCGAAAAGAAGTAGCCAGAGAAGCGTTAACAGGGTAAGCAGCTCAAGGCGAGAGCTTAAGTCATTGAGCGCGGGGGAGATGACTCCCAACAGCCTAACGTCAGCCGTTTGACAAGAAGTATACAGATAAGAAATGTTTCCTGAACGGGAAACAAGCGCAAATGGACCACAGGCAGGTGGGTCCTAATCACTTTATTCAACCGACATTCATCGGTGCTAAGTCACTTCGGTGAACACGTGTGCGCCAAATATCAGTCATCTGTTATGACAATGCTAAACGCGAGGCGATGGTGAAAATGAAACAGCAAGCCAGCTGGAGGATTAAGAGTCATACTTTGGTGGATACGAAGGACATGCTGTTTCAGTTCCTGCTTGGTTGCAAACGTTTTGTCGCAAAACCCACAGCTGTGCTCTCGCAGTTCTGAAAAAAACATAGAGTCAGTTAAATCATAATTTTGAGAAATTTCGAATTTTATCTCAAAAAAGTGCCAGTTTACGTCCAAGCTTCGATCCGCGAGCGTAAAATGCTAAGATACGCAAAGCAATTCAGGAATTTCAGAAAATACAGTACCCGCCAGAATTCGTGCAACATGCTAACATATGCGACTGATACTGTTTCGCTAATCGGCATTGACTCAGGTTGTGATACTGATTACCGTGTAGTCTATTATGAAGCTATGTCAGTCATGATAGAATGCAGGCTTTTTAAAGAGCCTTTTTGACCACTATCAAAACGCATGTACTGCAAAATGTGATTAGTTAAAAGAATGCGTCTTTATCATTGATTTTGACTGCCTTTATAAATTCAAATATAGTCTATGCATGCACGAAAAATTTATTGCTTGTACTCGTTTGGTAGCGAATTAGCCTTCTTTAAATTGTATACACAAAGAACGGGCATTTCTTGGTTTAAAAAAATTTCTGAATTGCCGAACAATTTTCTAACGTACTGACTGCTACACTCGAATTCAAGGTCTAAAAACTGCGCATTGTTTAAGGAAAAGTACGTTTTCGCCCACAGTTTGAGAAAGAAGCCACATATTTCTCATTAAATGTTGCAATAGATGTGAAGCATGCTTTATACAATATAGGCAGTATTAATAAACTGACGGATAAGATTTATTATGAATGAACACCTAACAATTCTAAAAAAGCTCAAAATTTGGCATTTTTCTAAAACTGAAGGATATCCGTTCTCTAAGTATAAAATTTAAAGAAGGAATAATTTTCTACCAAACGATTGCAAGAAATAATTTTTTCGTGTATGCAAAGACTATATTTAAATTTATAAAAGCATTCAAAATCAATGATAAAACGCATTCTATTTAAATAGCCACTTTTTACAGTACATACGCTTTGTTAGAGGTCAGCATGAAGCACTTTAAAAAGCCCGTATCCTATAATGACTGAAATAACTTCAGAATAGACTCCACAGTAATCATTATCACAAGCTGAGTCAATGCCGATTAGCGAAAGAGTATCAATCTTCCGCATATGTCGGCATGTTGCACGAATTCTGGCGCGTACTATATACATCAATTATTTGCCAAACAAAAAAATTACGTCATCAAGTTCAGGGTGACAAAACTGCCAGTGTTCGCCATGAAGATGAGAAGACGCTCGGCAACATCACGGAGACGAAGGGATAAAAGAGGAAGGCAAAGGCTGTTAGGATCACGAGATCTCATGATCGCCCGAAGATTCGTGAACTGAGTGACATGTCGTCCCAGAGGCGGCCCAAGCTAACTCTGATCACCCTCCTACTAACAAAACAATACGCGAACCATAACGGTGGGTCTATAAAAATGTTGCCCTACACAAATGCCCTACACTAGCAGCCTAGAATGTTCGCCCATTTTAGACAATCTGAGGAAGAGCCCATCGGAAGGGAAGGCAGCGCTAGTCGCTCGGTAACTGGCGCAATACAATGAGATGAAGAAGACGATCCTAGGTGCTGACAGATGGATCGACAATCGCCTCGTCGTCTCTAACATGAAGGCCGTTCACAGCCACAGAGGAGACTTCAAGGTAAGGGACCCCACGTAAGCTCAATACTGCACCGAGGCTACATAAAAACCGTCCAGCGGGAAAGCATCTTGTTATAACCTTGTGTGCTCCTGTATCAACACTGGTTATGTCCCCCCAGTTGCGTGTTACGAAGAGAAAGCAGAATAGGATAGCAGATAGTACTTTACTGTTAATAGTTCTGTTTGTACATTAGCGTTGTCTTCTGTGTGCCCGTCAGCAACGTGTCGTCGGTCTCGTCTCAGCAGCTTGTCCTGTGTCCCCAGCAGCAGAATGTCGGGTCGTCGGTAGCGCGTCTCGGCAACAGAGTGCACCTCCTGTCCGCGGCGTCGTATTTAGGGACCGGCAGCTTTTGTTCCCTATTGGCTCCTCCGCTAGCAGCCCATGTGAGGAGCCATGGTACCTCAGCGATCGTGTTCTCATCATGACGCTTGGCGCGCGCGCTTTGCCCCTGGCTAGACATGACCTCACGGATGGCAGACTCCGGCCGCGGTTGTCATTTCGTGCTCGCGTGTTGGCCTTTCGAGGTCACCCTCTTTGCACGCTTTGCATGCACCGGTAGCCTTTGTTTTATTGCCTTCAGGACAGCCCGAGTCATGACTCGTGTGTTAGGTCCTCCTAACACAACGCACTGTTAGAAGACTGACTTGTCCGGTGGAAGTCTAGTCCTAGTTGGCCTCGTGCAGTCCTCGTAGTCATCTAATTGACTGTACTGTCTTTCTGCATTTGTCAACGATCTCGTGGCAGATATTACTGGTTGAAGCTTCTCCTCCACTGTCGGCAGTCTGTATTGACCGTCTTCTACAGCGTCATTCCGCGCCACTGACCTTCTTGTACTGCATCTCAGTCTTGTCTGCAGCTTGGGAGTGTCTTCGCCTGGGTCTATTTTCTCCGTTGCTGCTGCCGCTGTTGCTTCTGTTGCTGCTGCTCTTCTACTGCACCTCGGCCTTCTCTGCAGTTCCGGTATGTCTGTGGATCAGTCTTGTCTGTGGGTCGGTTTTGTCCGCAGCCCGGACTTGTCTTCAGGTCGGTCTCATCTGCGGCTCGGTCTTGCCCGTTTCTGTGGCTGCTTGCTGCTGCTGTCGCCTTTATTGCTGACACACCTAACACACTTGGATTAAACGTGACCCCTGCTGGCATTTACAAATAGGGCGATCATCAACATATAAACCAGCTCACCCTGTTCTTCCAAGAGATGTGGCGCCAAGAAAAGGTCCCCCAGGACTTCAAGGACGCCACAATCGTCCACCTCCACAAGAAAAAAGGGAACTGCTGACCCTGTGAAAACCACCGACGCACATCATTGTCAAACCTCACAGGCGACATCTTCGCTCGTGTTCTTTAAAACCTCCGCAACAACCAACTGGAACAAACAACTCCTACCGTAAGGCCACTGCGGCGTCCGCCGTCATCTAGGCGCTACCAAATTGCCAGAAGAACCGAACTCATCTATATACGACGTTTGTTAACCTGAGGATAGGCTTTGACACTGTTAATGGCGATGGACTGTGAAAAATCATGCAGAAGCTTGGCTGTCCTATGCGTGAATGCTAAAGAGAATCCGACCGAAACATTCACCAATAAACTCACAAAACGCCAGCGCATTCCTAAGATTGCTCGTTCAAACCGCTTAAATTAGACGAGCTGTGGCTCTTGGCATGATTATTTCTAAGACTGGAGTTGCAGAAGGAGGTGAAGCAGGAAGATGGCGTTGCATGGCAGATAGCCATGGACGATCGGGTTTTCTGCGAAGGTGCGACGAATTAAGCCAGGCGTTAGGCGGTTCTACCAAATAACCTAGTTGAGTAAAATGTCCTACGAGGACAAGTGACCATCATTATTCCTCAAGCGGAAGCTCAAAGGGCAATTAATGCAAACTTGTTGAAAAAAATAAAACTTACTTTTGTGGATGGCGTTAATATGCCGGTCTATGTGCTCCTTCCGACGAAAGCCTTTGCCACAAGTCTCACACACAAAGTTTCGCAGTTCTACAAAATAAATTAAAAGGAGCATCAAATGGTAAAATACTGAAATTATTGCTTATGGACCTAAACCGGAGCCTAAAGTCTGCACGGCTATTGCATTTCAAAGCAGGCAGACTAGCTGTCGGATTAGCAAAAAGCCCCAGCGGGCGTTTGTAGCTTAGCGGTAGAGCATTAGCCTCGGGCAAAGGCTTTCTCTGATGCGCAGGTTTAAATCCCGGCAAACGCCTAGAGTTTTTCACACTTAGGTCAACTCAAATCAAGCAAATCTGCCAAACCAACTTAATAAAAAAGGACCAACGACAGAGGTGCACCAAGACTCAGCTGGTTGCTGTAACTGACGCGGGATATCACCGTCAGGTTGTGTTAACAATTTGGATGCTCCGTGGAGGGACTCAGTGGTAGGTTTCCATTACTAGGTAGTTTCCGTTGGGATTACGGTCTGCTTGGCTAGATCTAGGTGCAAATTAAACAGACAAGATAAAACAGGGTGTTTTGCTAAAGCAGAGTGCCAACTCGTAGAAGTGGCGGTTGCGGAGAACAGGCAGACTAGAGTTTGACATTTCCTACGCCTGACAAATCCAAGGTACTATTAACGGTCATCCCGCGATCGATCGACGTATGCCGGACAGATCAGACTCCTAAACATTAGGGCAACGCTGTTAGATACACATCTTAAGTCGGCTATTCAGGTAGAAGTTGCGTTGTGTGCATAACAAAAGCCAAACTCTGCCAAGGATCTGGTTGGTATTGGAAATTACGACTGCGATTCCACCACAGGTTTTAGTGATCGAAGGAAAAAGATTTTGTACACATAAGAAAATGCCCCTCCAGCGACAACCTGAGGAATGGAGGCTAACGTTCGCATCCCACGTATGTGTGCAGATAGAGAAATAGAAGGCGTTGCGATCACCGGAATCATATCTGGCGCCGGCATAGATCGCGCTGTGCATGCATCTCAGGACTGATGGCACTGGTTGTCGACAGTTCCCTCCCCCCCCCTCTCTCTTCCCCCTCCACAACGGTTGATTGGCCCCTGCGTCCTATAACTGTTGCTTGTCTTCCGTTTATGCCTTTTATCTTGGACGATGGACTCCAGCAAGAGCCAGAAAGCTCAGACAAGTAAAAGTATGATTCCGGTAATCGCAACGCCTTCTATTTCTATATCTACAACGTAAGGACGTGGATTCGGTGTAGTCTATGGCATGGCCACATCGAGAAAACGGTTAGATTAAAGAAAAAATCAAGCCACCTTTGTAGGAGCAAACCCGAAGAAGGGAGATGCAAGCCGAACAAGGAAGGCCATTTCTACGCTAGCCATGCGGAAAGAGGTCTCCCAGAGTTCAGTTTTTATCAATACCAGAACGCCTACTGAAAATAAATTCAGTAGCCACGTTAAAAAGGAGTCATCAGACAGAATTGAGTATCACGGCGCTAACATAAGACTATCAAATACCAGCACAAAAAGGGCTTTTATAAATTAAGTTACATGAAGAGGAAGGAACCACAGAGCAAAAAAAGTGTACTTACCCTTGTGAACGCAATCGATGTGGCGTCTGAGGTGGCTCGTATCCCCGAACTTTGCGTCACAAAAATCGCACGCGAAGGGGCGCACGGCTGAAATAACAATAAAGCCTTTGAAACGCCGAATTACGGAGTTTAAATGAATTTACGGATTCAAATTGAGTAGATAAACTTCGGAAGAATAGGTGACGCACCTATGTGGACAATCTTGTAATGTTTCTTCATGCTTCCCTTGTCCGCAAAGGCTTTGCCGCAAACTTCACACGCATAGTCTCGCAGCTCTACAACACATATGAAAAATGGAATCATTTTAACATTTCATTGCATCTTTAAGTGCATAGACCATGCATCGACTGGGATGCGAAGATATTGCGCGCATATAAAGGGCAGTTGAAAACCTTGCCAACTGAAAATAATCCGATAGTGCTGCAATGAGCGGAAAATAAAATACTTAGAGTCTTCATTAGGAAGGGCCTAATTGGCAATGGAGTAAAAACCTTATCTACAAAGTCGTCCAGAAAACGTGTCGATCAGTCACAATACCCGTCTTGACTGCGACCAAAGTGGCGTACTTACAAGGATTCCGGTTTTTTGGACCGCCTGTCAAGCCTTCATTAATCCCTGAGAATTTCAGTTTCCGAACCAAATACGACCTGGTCGTCACATTGAAATTGTATTTATCTCAGTAAACCGATACTGCTAGCCATTGTACGCAAGCCGTCACCTACTTGTACTTGATAAGGCTGTGATCGTACTTGATCTAGCCGGCTTCAATTTTGTCATGGACAGTACCTACCCACGCGGGACGATTAGCGACAGCGGATCCGGAAAGCTCCACTCATTCTCTGCTCCAGGGACGTAGATTTAAAATTGGAAGGCTCAAGAACCACTTCCATGTCTTGACGAACGGTATCGAGCCACGTCTTGAGTTGCCGTCCTCTTTGACATCTCTAGTGGGGCTGTGGTAGTGGATCGAGGGCAGTATAGCATAACAAGATAATGTGTCCAAATCACATCAATAGTCCTTCTTGGATGGCCTGAGATATTCTAGCGCCAGTCACAGCGAGTGTGCACTGCCTCATTTGAGGTGACGTCGGCGTACTTCACTCGACGAATGGTCGTCAGGCAGCGGTGGTCAAATACCTCTAGTCATCGCGTAGCTTAAACGCACGCCGACCAACATTTACATCCATAGATAAGGAATGACCGGACGGATGCACGATACATACGAATCTTCGTGGCGATTGAAATGCCAAGTCGAATCTATAGGCGTTTTCGGAGGATTGGGAAAACCCAGCAAGCAACATTGATTCAACAGACAATGTCGTCCTTACTCTATCCATTCGGTAGCAGCCTCGCCCGATCAAACAGCCTGAGATCTCAGATTTGGCTGACAGCAACAAACTTTCTTTTCAAAAATTACCCTAATTTCTATGGAATGCTGATCCCTTACCATCACCTTTGTTATCCTCGATACCAGGAGATCCGCCCTCCAGCCTTGTATAGGCGCGGGTGGATTTTGAAAGGGAAAAACAAACCAAAAATCAAAAAGGACATTACCGACAAAGACGAGGGAGACTAGGATGGCCACTTCTGGCTTATTAGCCGTCGTCAGCTAGTCATACCCAGGCCCAAGTGGTGTCCAATCCGAGCCTGTAAATCGCCACCTATTTGCTCAGTCAAACGCCCTAACCATTGAGCGACGAGCTAGCTGTCTTTCCGGTACTTTGTCGGGGATATACAGGGAACAGGCACGCGTACACCGATCTGTTAGAGGACACACCCGCCTGTCTATGATGCCAATGAGCCTATCACCCGAGCCTACACCGCGAGGTGGCTAGGGATATAGGCACCAGGACATGACCGACAAAGGCAAATGAGACAAAGATGGCCATTTCTGGCTCATTAGCAGTCGTCAGCTAGTCATACCCAGAACCAAGTGGTGACCTGTCGAGCGCAAAGACAAAGTACAGATTCGCAATTAATATCACTGGACAAAAATGGACCTACTTTTGTGACGTCTACTGATATGGACCCTCACATTGCTCGTATTTCCAAAGCTTCGGCCACAAATTTCGCAGGCGTAGGGACGAAGGCCTGACAGATGAAAAAGAAATGCTTGAAATATGTCCCAGTAATCGCATCAGAAACAGAATGCAAACAGAACGCAAACCAAGTAAAAGGACCCGTGACAGTGTACATGCATCCCTGCATGGTGCTTTCAACACAGGCGAAAATCACAACGCACGACAATGTGGACGGAGCAGCAGTTAAGAGGCGGAAAGTGAAAGTTGGCTAATCGTACGGTCAGCAACGCTGTTTACGCCACTTGGATCTGCAGTCAATAACAATTAAAGCAGATGGAAGGTGGGGCAGGAGCCACCCCTAGACGTTCCGCCACGGTTTATAAGTGTCATATTAAAAAGGAGACATTGGGGCTTAACAGTTGAGCGCTCGAGAACAAAACTCATGGGAATGATTGCGAGGTTCACTCTGCTGGCAACATGGCTTTAAGCACACCATGACTGATTCAATTTCAGCAAATTTTTTCTCAAGAGGAGTATACACTGAAACTTCGGCCTTCCAAGCTCCAGCCAAAGGCCAAGCTGGTCATGTGTCTGAGATGAAGCTGCTGACATATCGAGTGATCTCGTTTGTCCGTGCTACATACACGACCTGTCGCTCCCCAAACACATACAGTGCGCGCCAGAATTCATGCAACATGCCGGCATATGCGAAAGATTGATACTCATTCGCTAATCGGCATTGACTCGGGTTGTAATAATGATTGTGGTGTAGCCTATTCTGAAGTTATTTCAGTCAATATAGGATGCGGGCCTTCTAACGAGCTTCCTTCTGACGTATATGCTGTAAAAAGTAAATACTTAAATAGTATGCGTTTTTATCATTGATTTTGACTTCTTTTATAAATTTAAATATAGCCTAAGGAAATGATATATCTTGTACTCATTTGGTAGCAAATTAGACCTTCTTTAAATTTTATACTTACAGAAGCAGTATCTTTCGGTTTAAGAAGCATTTCTAATTATGACCTTTTTTATGATTGCTAGGTTTTCATTCATAATACATCGTATGCGTCGATTTATTAGTGCTGCCTATATTGTATAAAGCATGCTCTACATATGTTCTAACATGTCTTTGAAAACTATGTGACCCTTTCTTCAAACTGTAGGCGAAAACGTACTTTCCCGTAAGCAGTATGTACAAAGTGCACAGTTTGTAAACCTTGAATTCGAATGTAGCAGTCAGAAGGTTTCCAAAGTATAAAATTTAAAGAAGTCATAATTTGCTACCAAACGGGTGCAATAAATAATTTTTTCGTGCATGTTTTCCATAAAATGTATTTCAATTTATAAAGGCAGTCAAAATCAATCATAAAAAGGCATATTGCTGAAGTAGTTACTTTTTACAGTGTATACGTTTTGTTTGTGGTCAGAATGAAGCTCGTTAAAAAGGTTGCATTCATTATAGCCTACATGATAATCAGTATTATAACCTAAGTCAATGCCGATTACGGAATGACTATCAATCTTTCACAGATGTCGGCATGTTGCATGAAATCTGGAGCGTACTGTTTGTCACGGTCCTGCGATCATCTCTGCGCTGACACCGTTTCTCCCCTGCCAGGCTGCAGGCCCGTATGTGACTATCCACCATTGCACGCAAACCATGCACGCGCGTGACTGTCCACATCTCTGTCGCACGATGCCTTGCGAGCTGTGCACCTTCTCTTGATTGGTTGCAGCACAGGTCAGAGTTTGCCTCCGACCAACAACTGCTTTGTCCGCTGTGTGCAGCTCCTTTCGGCAGATCCTTTTGTTAGTTCCTTTTCCTACAGTACACTGTTCTACCTTATTGGTCTTACTGACTTGAGGAACCTCCTGTAGTCGAAAATCACTCCTTTCGACACACACACACACCACGAGTTCACGAAAACTGGGTGGACCCCGTACACACCTACACACATATTATCTTTCCGCCTACCGCCCCTGCTGGTACACAACTTGGCAACTTAAGGCATGGACAGGCCAGCACACAAATGCCATCAGGGAAGAGGTCAGAGCACCCTGAGAGACAGCATGTCTGAGTTGACCTTGCATTTTGAATAGCTGTACACAAGAAGCGTACAGACGGGCAACGAATGCATGCTCTGGTCATAAATAATAAGGGAAGTGTGGTGACATAACGCTTGTTTAAGACAAAATGACCAACGCTACGAGCAGCCGCCAAATGACGGTAAATCCAACCGGTCACCGTGCGATATCACAGAAAAATAACTTCGAGGATACCTGAGACTATCAACTTAAATACTGATAGCAAGAGGACATTGGAATAAATGCAGCATGGGGCATTAAAGAGATGTCATTCGGTATAATTTTCCTCACAAAAAAGGAAATGTCTCAGTATGCTAACAATGCTACGTAGTAGGGTCGATTCCGCGGTCTGAGTGTGCGATAGCCGAAACTCACGAATTCTTCGAAAACAGTTGATCAAATGCCAAAAAAGCACAGCCTTCTAGTCCATAGATCAAAAAGCATTCACATCCTTAGCTTGCTGAAAAATTGGCATCTTCGCAGAAGAGTAAATAAAATAAGCACGCGGGACGCAGTAAGCTTACGCGACATTTAAATGGGGAGCACTTAAAATAAAAACTGTTAACTAGTAAGGGCAAAGTCGCGTACTTTTGTGGACACACTCGACATGCTGCTTCAGAGTACTGCCTCGAATAAATGACTTCCCACACATGTCGCATTTGTATGCTGGCAAATCTAAAAGGGAAGCAAGAGAGCGGGGAGTAACTCCACCGGGGTGGAGTCGCAAAATTTGATAAGCTGATGTTAAATCATTGAATGAGATAGCTGCCACCCCAACTACAGAGCGTCTCGCTAACAGAAAATGCCACAGGGGCAAGAGAAGCACGGAAGTTTCGAAGGCAAATATTTCTAAAAACTCTGCAAAACCTTATTCGGAAAATCGACAAAGGCAAACCAGTAAGATGTAAAAAAACCACGAACTGAAGTCGTACAGGTAGCTAGCAAGGCTTGAAAAGGCAGATAAGCAATTCCTATCTTACATTTTTAAAATCGTGTAAATTTCAAGCATTCTTAGCTGTCTACTCTTTGCCCGTCTCCAATGCCGAAGCAGAACTTCAGTTTATCCTTTAAAATGGACTTATTCCTCGTTTTTTTGCATATCACTGGTTGGCTCTTGCCGCTTTTCCAAAGATACTTTTGTACAGTTTCATTCTCCATGTCGATGATCAATGATTGAAACAATTTTTATGCCAAACTTACCTATTGATCGTTAAATGTACATCTCCGCAGAAGATAAAATAAAATGGCGCGACATTTAATTTGGAAATACTGAAGAAAAACTCTCAACAAGTGAGGGAAAATGGCACGTCATTTTGTGGACACGGTCGACATGTTGCTTCAACAAGCTTCGTCGAGTAAATAACTTGCCACACACATCGCAAGTATATACTCACAAGGAATTGTTTTTGGTCACTCATCATTGACATGGAGAGTTAAACTGAACAAAAGCATCTTCAGAAAAGCGACAAAAGCTAACCAGTGAGGTGTAAACAAACGAGGAATAAGTCTATTTTAAATGACTGCATCTGCACTGGAAATGGGCAAATAACAGACAGCTAGGAATGAAGGACATGAAATTCATTGAAATGACTGGATTAAATGGTGATTGGACAAGCAGAGGGAAGCGAGACCGTTCCTGATGACTGGGGCTCAGGCGTCCTTGTGCCTGTCCACAAGAAAGGAGACTAGACAAAATGTGAGAACTACGGTGGCATAGGCCTCATCGACAGTGCTGCGAAGAGTTTCGTTATTGTTCTCCTCAGGCGGTTCCAGTCTGTGCGCGACTCCAGGACGCGACCCAACCAGGCCGGATTTCGTCACTGGTGTGGATATGTGGATCAGATATTCACACTGAGATGGATCCTTGAATTCCGCCATAGCTACCAACAACCAACGGTCATTTGCTTTGTTGACTTCGCCGCTGCGTTCGACTCCGTCCATCGTGACTCCCTATGGCGGATAATGGCATTTGATGATGCACCACCAAAACTAATCGCCATGATCAAGACATACTACCGCTCCACCACTGCACGGGTTTTAGTCCACAACAACCTCTCAGGACCCTTCGTTATTCGATCAGGCGTTCGGCAATGCTGTGTCCTGTCGCACATCCTCTTTAACTACGGCGTTGACTGGGTTTTCGGGGAGGCCCTACAAGAAGGTGACCGTATTGAGCTTGCACCCGGGCGCCGGTTGACTTATCTTGACTACGCCGAAGATATCGCTTTACTAGCATTAAGCTTTAGCGATCTCCAGTTTATGGTGTCACGGGTGAACGAAGTCGTGAAAACGGTCAGCTTGTCCATAAACGCTGGGAAGACCAAAGTGTTTTTATGCTGCATCCCTACCGAAGAGAAGGCATTTCTCGAGATAAGTGGCTGTCAACTAGAAGAAGTCGAAATTTAAAATACGTCGGAGCGAGGTTGCTGCCGAATGGACAGAGTAAGAATGACATTGTCTCCCGAATTAACGCAGCATGACGAGTGTTCTACAGCCTTCGGAAGTGCTTATGGACCCGACGCGATATCTTTATTTCAACAAAGATCAGCGTAAACCGAGCATCTGTCCGGTC
Source organism: Ligula intestinalis (assembly GCA_036362985.1). Taxonomy (NCBI): domain Eukaryota; kingdom Metazoa; phylum Platyhelminthes; class Cestoda; order Diphyllobothriidea; family Diphyllobothriidae; genus Ligula; species Ligula intestinalis. The sequence continues at coordinate 92,260,199 of JAYGXS010000003.1, read as the reverse complement.
CGTTTTCCTATACGGATGCGAATGTTGGGTTATGCGCGTGGAGGATGAACAGAGACTGTAAGTCTTTGAACACTACTGTCTGAGGAGCATCCTTCGAGTGAAGTATACCGACTTCGCCTCAAATGAGACAGTCTGCACTTGCGGGGACAAAATAACAAGGATATTCCAGGCCATTCAGGAAAGACGGCTGAGGTGGTTTGGACACGTTCTTCGTCGCCAACCTCAAGAGCTCAGTGCTACTGCCCTCGACTTGAAACCATTGCCTAATTGAAAACGTCGAAGATCGGGGTCAACTCAAAACCTTGCTCGACTCAGTCCGTCAAGACATGGAAGTGGTTCTTGGACCTTTGGTATTCGGTCTCCGGCACTAGCTAAGCGAATGGGTCAAACTGTCCAGGTCTGCGGCCACGGATCTTCACGCGTGGAGATGCACCATACGGGAAATCATTGACGCTGGCTAGATCAGTCATGATCGTAGCGGTAACAAGTACAAGTAAGTAAGAATAGTTGTCTCACCTGTACTCTACATATACAAAGCGAAGTGACTGTTGACGGATTGCGCCTTCCTGGCAAAGGAGAACCTCTGCGGTCAGGTGACATGCAAATGGGGAAAAGTACTTTGTAGACTTGAGCCTCCATGCATATTGGGAATAGCACAATTCACGAGATATTAAATTCCCATTATATTTGGGGCTAAAAACAAATGAGTGACAAGCATATGAGGCTTCTCTCACGAAAACATACGCAGCATTAAACTGTACCCAGAATAAAGGCACTTTGGAGAGTGCGCCATAAAGAGCAGCCTTTAGAACAGTGTACACGTAAGAGAACCAGAAAATGTTCAAACGGATGCCGTTCTTTAGTTGTAGCGTCGAAAAACAGGATCAAACACGTCTACGTAGCGGTTTAGAATAAGACAGCAGCTGGAAGGAGAGGTGTAGATAGTTATCCCTTCAATGGAGACACACGCAATGCCCTGGGTTGGGTGTTTGTACATCGGAAAAAGAGTTTTATCTTGTAAACCACCAAAATACAGACCATGATAAATTGCTCACCCAGACGACGTTGATGTTCCAAAGCATCACTGTATTTCTCGAGAGAAGGGGCTTCTTTCTCACACTTTGGATTCGGAATCTCTGTTAAAGAGGTATACTGTAAAGCAATAGAGTAACCTGAGTTGTTTGGTCCTATTACTAATCCTGTAGTTAACAGTTCATTGGAGGAGGACACCTTGCTTTTCGGATTTAATCTGTTTTCCAACACACCTGAAGAAGTCGACAGTGAAAGGTTTGTGGTCATGACTTGGTTGGATAACGTTGACGATATTGGAGATGTTTGCGATTCACCACCGCTGGCTGAATAATCACTTTCATTGGAGCCATGTTCGCGGAGAGGAACAAATCGACCACGTTGACGCTACAGATTAAACCACACACGATTAGGGTCAAGTAAAACTTACTAATCGATTTGACCAGACTGCCTCGTTAGCCTAAAGTTAAGATTGATGCTCACCAAGGATTGCAAAATATACCCTTAAATTGCTCAAGGTGCACTGTTCGTTGATTGTTACTTCTTCCTGCGAGAGGGAAGAAGTGCGCATAGTAAATAAAAAGTTTATGTGTCCAAAAGCGTTCTGCACAGCCTTAAAAAGGACGGATGGCAGCAGCATAACAGCAGAAAAAGGCTTGCCTGTTTTTTTCCGACAATAAGTAGGGAAGGAGCTGTTTTTGACATTCTGTCCGAAAAAACGTAACGGTAGCAGAGGGAGATCGGTTTACAATACAAATCGCGGGCAGCCTTTAGGGTTAGCTGCAGAAAGAACAACCCAAACACCACGAAATAACCTATATATAACGTTCAGGTGAGTGGAAGGCAGGTTCTTAAACCCAATTTTGCAGTTCTGAGTCACAGGACTGTCTAGGTGGAAAGGAGTTTAAAGGCAAGGCTCCGAGATAATTTTTGATCACACTTTCATCAAGTTGCAAAGGTGTCCGATAGTGGGGCTGAGGATTACAAAGTCTTAGTCAGAAAGGCAGAAGAAGAGGCCGCAGCCTCGTATAAAAGGTGATTAAGAACTATTCGTACAGTTTCAAGATTTCTCCATTTTTTCTCCAACATGATAGTAGGCGAATGATAGATGAGGCAGCGCTTATTAATAAAATGCGAAAGGATGGAACTAAGTGTATGATAGGTAGATGTAACGTTATAAACAAAAAACCACCCATGGTTGGAGATGATTCCTTACCTTGACCCTATTCTAAGAAGCAGCACCGTCCTCAACGCTGTTGGTAACAAAAAGGGAAGGCACTGTTTTCTCTTAAGCTACGGGGAAACTGGTCAGGGAGCATGATTTGAAGGTGGTTTGGGAAGCGATATGGGGAGTGCCTGCCAAATTGTTCCAGTTTGAAGAAGAATGTGGTAAAGTCTGTGCAGCAAGAACGATGACATCATGTAGGGGGAAGATAAATAGGAGGAGGAGATCCAGACCTGAAAAGGGTCATTTCAAAAAAGAGGGAGCTTAGCGGAGATATCACGCGGGAGAATACGGTTGGTACGCATCATTGACTCAATAAAAGTCTCGCGCAACCGGCTAGCGTATAGTAGGTGCTTGTTATGGTCGGCAGAATGGAGGAAGTATTGAAGGCTAGTTGAGATGCCGACCCTCGATAAGCTAGGAAACAGAGTTGTAGTTTTACCTCCTAGTCATTGCCGTGACTGGTGATAGAGAAGGTGAGGATGAGATTATGAAGGCTGCGGTTTATACGTTCCACGAGTCAATTGCCCTGCAGATGGTAAGTCGTGGAATGCACTTAGCGAAGGCCAAGGAAGTCATGAACGTCCTTAACAAGATTCGACTCGAAATTACTGCTGCAATCGATTGTGAAGGACATCAGTGGCTGAGCCAAATGCATTTTATGGCGTAAGTCATTAAAGTGTCCTCTTGGCGTAGCTGTCGGACGTTTTCAACCTATTTCGTGAAGATTTACAGCACGACTAGGATATTTTCGTTTCCTTAGACTGAGATGGAAACAGGGCCGGTGATGTTGGGCCCAACGAAGTCACTGGGAAAGCCAGTAGTCATTAGTTGTAGAGAAGCGAGTGCTGTGGGATTTGAAAGCTACACAACTGTGGAAACTCTGGCAGAAATAATTGATTCAGGATCATAGCTGAGATCATCCAGAAATGGAATCAAGCAGCTCCTTTGGTTCACCGTTACCACAGTGCCCTAGCTCTACATGAATGTTCATGTGGATGGAATCTACTAAACACCCGGGAAGACTGGTCGTAAGTGGCGGGAATCAGAAGCTCGAATGGACATTACTTCGCGTTGGACTAGTGGGCGGGGCCATTAGCCCATCAACAGGCATACTTACTAGGGCAAAGCATTTCCTCTTCGCACCATTCTGAGAAAAGGACAATTCGTAGGGAGTCGTCTCACGGAATCAGGGGTATCCGGGCTAACGTCAGAAGCGTTAGGGAAATGTGAACAGAAGAAGGCGTCGGCGTCACCATGTCGAGGACCGGGCGGGTACTGATATCCAAAATAGAAATCCTGGAGGAACACCTGTCAAGTAGCAAGGTGGTACATGGGGTCCTTGAGGGACTGGAGCCATTGCAAAGCCCGGTAATCTGTACGCAAAATATAGATCTTTCTGACGAGGAGGTGTTTGATTTGCCGTATGAACATCACAATAGCCAGAAGTTCCCTAGTGAATGTGTTTTAGTTCCGCGCTGGCTTAGTGAGGGTTTGCTAGCGAAGCAGATAGGAAGCTGCACTATAGTGTCGTCTTAATTGATGAGAAATTTGTGGGGGATAAGATGCCCTAGTACACGAAAGATCAATCATTGAAGCGGTGCGGCCGCATTACATACACGGGACAGGAGGGTCTGGAATTTAAATAAGCCCTTATTTTACGATTAACCCCATCTTCTGGCGGTCGCTTGGAAGGATTTTCAGCAGTCAGTATCTTGACTCACGATCGAACGAAGAAAACTAACAAGCGTTCTCGAGAAAGTGTAAAGTTTCATCGAGGCAATGCAAGGGAAACGAGCCGCGTTCCACGTCTGCGTTGAACCAGCGGCTGTCAATATATTAACTGACAGTACCGTCCTGCTTGAGTACCTAGGCAATAGTGGGGGTTAAGTAGTAGAGGTTTAATTATCTTGGCTTGTAGTGGCTCATCTAAGAGCTTGTCGACTCCTTCGAGATGCGACGGGGTATATGCCAGACAGGTATTTAATCGCCTGTGTCTATCGTTTGTTGAACGCTGTGTGTCTGACTGATAGTGTCCATGGGCCTCGAGAAGAGTTAGGGAATGAATGCAGATGGTCACGCAATTAGTTAAACGTGACGGTATCAACCGCCGACGAAAATAGAAGAACCACACCAAAAGTTGATAACCCTAGGGTGACGGCAGCTGCAACAGTATTATATAAGAAGTCAAATTCACAGTTGGAAACAATGGTAAGGGAAGGAATGAAGGTTTGATCAAAAATAATACGATAATCTCAGGCACATATGACAAAGACATGACTGATATGATAGCCTAACCTAGGACTATGGCCCAAGGACTAATGGGGGTAACTCAAAAATCATGTATAACTTGCAAGTCACAAAAGAAATGCAGCAATGAAATAAAAGCTGAGGTAGAGATCTTAATGTGGTTAACGGCCTAGAGATAACGGGCGGTGTGTAGGTTCAACACGACTAAAAAGACTGTTTAGGATGCTTGCAGGGGTAATCTAGGAAGGATTCGCGGCCGGGTCTATCAGAGCATGAAGGCTTTCGTTATCAAGCAGAACGGAAACTGAAAAAGGTGGAGCCAAGGATGGCTTATCCAAGCAATAAGAGGAAAGCTGTAACGAATAACAAAAGGATTGTGTTTACAGTGGCACGCATGGAGACCGCAGGTGGCATGGTAGTTCCATCCCGGATTTTGTTCAGGGAATCGGATGGGTAGGTTAGATTTCGTGGGTGGAGGGAGAGTCGCACGTGCAGTGGGTGCTGAAGGAAGGATTGGATAAGAAAGTGTCGTGAAGGGGAAGGATGGGCAGGAAGCAATTTAAACGGAGGTGAAGGTGGATGGTGAACCGTGCGGTAGGTCTAGTATAACAGGCAAAATTCCATGGCTCGGTTGAGGGTGACAGAGCTGTTACCATGAGTGCGTCAGCCAACTGAGAGTCAAAGGGCCCCATAATAAAACAGTGAAATATGAAGTGTCCTCATTTATACGACGGTGTATAGGGAAAAGCGAGAGATGCCAAGCGGACTAACTTGGTAGTGAAATCCTAACGGGACTGACCACAGAATTTATATTTGTTAGTGCCGGAACGGCACTACCCATACAAAATTAGTTCTGAAAAAATAAAAAATTCAGAAACGCATTTGACAGTGTGCACAAAAAGACGCAGAAATTTGCAATAATGTCGGCAGAAATTGTCCTTTTGGGACAGAAGTTGGCAACTTTTTGAAAATTAAATGTGAATTTCAAAACTTAAAATTCATGGCAGTTAAAAAATCTCTTGCGGTGAAAATAGAGGCAGGGTTCAACGGGCCTCCATTTTCAAAAAGTGTGTAAGATAAAAAAACTGCTTAAGAAGATAAGACATGAAGGGACTGATCAAAACGCTAACATTGAGAAGCGAACTCAAGTAAGAGGCGGCGTACGGAAAAGCTCGGCTACGAATTGCCGGGCATTAGTAAGCAGCCAAGCGTTTACGGCTTGCCAACGAACTGTTTGGAAAAGAATTGGAGTTAAAAAAGAGGTCTTTTGCATTGCTGGGACCTTAACTGGATAAGTGTCTAGCTCCAAGAGACATTCAGATAGGCCATTGCCACCATGAAGCAAAGGGTTGGCGGAAAAACGGAAGTCTGTTTACCAAGTGGAAAGGGGTGGGTGTGGGTGCCTGCAGCGGAGTAAGGGGCGGAAGCTTTACCGTCTATAGTGTCTGGGCGGATGTGAGGTAGGCAGTTGAACAGAACATTGCAGTTTCGAGTCACAGAACTGTCTGAATGGATTAAAAATGAATGACAAGTCCCCAAGATATAGTTGTGCATCACGGTTCTATTCGGTTGTCCGGGCGCAGATTTTATGTTCGGAAAGCGAGAAGAAGAGGTCACAGGCTCTTCTAAAATATTAGTAAGACCCATTATAACTGCTTCAAGAAGTCTTTCCTTTTACCACCACATGATAGAACAGATAGAGTCAATGAGGGTGTGTTAAATACTAAGCGAAGGAACGATGGAACTAACTGCAATTCAGGTAGATGGAACGTTATAAATAAATAATGTCAGGGTATCGACTTGAAAATCTGACTGTATTCCGATTAAGAAGAAAAATATTATGGGAAAACGGAAAAAATTGATAAAGGTAAAAGCGATACAAAAGAAGAGGCAATGTTATAAATGGCACGGAAAAGAGGTGAAATATGATACATTGAATGTAGAGACGCGATGGTGAAGGTGCCACATGGGACAATGTAAATCAGGATAAGTGAATGTTTTTCGATTCAAATGCTCTCGATCAGTAATATTTTGTTACAGATGCACCTCTAGAAGCCAAAAGTAAAAGAATGTTGAAGGAAAAGGGCCAAGCAGGCAGTATAATAAATAAAGGCTGCAACACGATAAAAAGAGGGGCTTGGTCTGCAGAAAATTTACACTTCTTCGCGATAGTGTGCCGACCATGTTCAAACCCACGGCACATCGCATCGACTACACCTGTGGTTAAGTGGGCCACCAAGGAGCCGTTATGCGTTTGCCTGTAAGCAACGATCACTCAATAAGCCAAGACAGAGGCTTATTGGCTTGATGGACATAGTTTTACAATTGTTCGTTGGACAAATATGTTAACTAGTTACACCAAAGTGTTTTGCATTTGCCTTCTTCTCGTTGTGTTCTTACTTAGGGGACTCTCACAAGGCGTAATTGGGTGGCGAAATTTTGGCCTTGGCTACCGTTACAACACTTGATTCAATTATTCTAGTGCCCCATTTTGTATTTGCCAGTATCAATCCAGTCTGCATGCATGAGGCATAGCTGCGCGTATATCTGTACGCGTATGATTATGTGTCATTAACCCACGCGCATTCAGTAGATTTACAAGGTTGATCGTATTGCATTCTTTGAGCAAGCATGCGTGATCACGCACGCACGCTGTGCATACCTAAGATGATAACACATGATCATAGCCTCACAGCTGCAAACTACATTAAAGGCGCGCATGCATGTTCGATCGTAATGGCTGCTTGAAAAGTGAGGAATGCAGTCTCTCGTACGATATGATCTTTGGTTCGTCGGCACTCATTTCAGTTCACTTCAACTAAGATGCCTAAAAGCGAACGTCTGCAAGTTCCCGTGTATTAAAAAAAATGTATAAGAAATGCATTCACACCGCAGAAAACCTAAACAGATAGGCCTCATATATAAATGAGTGTAAATACCAGCAGCTGTCGCTTAGTCGAAAAAGAGTCACCATACAATTAAACACTCATTTATTATGAATACTACAATAATATATGTCATTATAATTTCAGAATCAGTATCTCGGCTCCTTGGCAATGCGAAATGACACGATCCTGTGGGTGGGCCAACAGGAGCATGTGTAGAAACTGAAAGAATTAATCGGGCTTTTGTCGGAAAACGTAGAAGTGAGAAGAAGGAGGAGCGTTCACTGGGAGAGTTTTATTAGGAGCCTGATGTTTCGGGTAGGTGTCTCGTCTACCCAACTTTAGAGAATGGATAAGCTGGCTCACGGATCTTATCTCTATGTTGTCCTTTCTTGCGTGTGCCTGTTCCACCAATCAGGTTTGTGTCAGTGTATTTGTCTCTCGCCATGTCTTCAGTCTACTTGTCTGTCTGCCCCTTATCTTTCGCCGTGTCGTTGACTTCAGTTTCGGCACTCACGTGTTCGTTCGTGGCCCTTTGTGGCACCTTGACTGGTTTACAGGTTTACTTGATCATTTTTCAAGGAAACATGTAGTGGCGCGATGCGTATAAATTGAAATCACGAATTGAAGGTTATGGCTGGCCGCATATAGACCTACAATGAGAGTCCTCCGTAATCAAAATATAAGTAATCATTTGCCGCTTGAACACAACAATAGCTTGAAAGGGAGATCCACAGTCAAATCATCCGCTGACCGAACGCGGACCTAGGCATGTAAGTTCACGTTTAACTTTGTAAAGAGGACAGCGGTTGTCAGTTGTACATGCAATCTCAAATAAATCTTAAGATATCAGCCAATAGAAAAATGTATGTAAACAATACGGAATATTATAGAACGTTGCATCTCATTTATGAATAACCATAATAACTGTCACGTTCGTCGTCTCCAAAAGCCGAGGAAGAAGAAGAGGAGGCGAGTTCAGGGACCAAGTTATATTTGAACTGATGTTTTGGCATTCTTCGCGCTTCCATCATCAGATTACTGTTGTTCCTGAGTGTGGTGGTTTTACTGTCTGCCTCGTACTATATAAATGCTGGACACGAAAATGTTTACCTGCCCGTTCGTTGTGGACAACGAAGGTTGGCTGCAAATGGGCTTTAGTGACCTTCGTCCCCTTCGCGGTGAGCGTAGTAATAGGCAAGTCAACAGAATTGTTGACTTTTCCTACGCTAACAGGCAGACTGATAAGGCGTTGCTCCTCGCTTGAGTTGTTTTTCGCCTATCATATGCAACGATGACACACTGTTTGATGTCGGCCACGTAGCCACCAACCACTACTCTTATTTACCGTGAGCTTAGTCTGCGTGCTCGTTTGCCCTACTGGCCCTATCCGAGTTGATCCGAGCAATTTGCGAAGCACCTGGCCGGCAAGGTTCAAGTATATAGATCCGCCGATTATGCCAGTGGAGGGCCGACCTCGAACACTAGTATTACCATGATCTCATTGGCCCTGCCGATAATCCTCAATTGCTAAAAGACGAAGTCAGGATTAAGCTGTTGAACGTGACCATATAACAAAGACAGCTGCCTCTTGTGATTTATTTCAAGTTGATAGTCGTGCAATCTTGTGCCCATGCGTTTACCCAGTGAGCCAACCTACCTTGCATCGGTATTTTTTCATGGTAAGCTGTAGACCATGGATGATTGCTCGGTTGCTGGTAGCGCGTCTCTGGGCTTCATGACTTGCTATCTGCTTGTGAAATCTGGTCTATGCACCCGTCCGATCCCAAGAGGTTCTAGAATTCGTACAGTCACCTCTGAAACGTTTTTCTGTCGTTTTTTTTTCTGTCGTCGCTTCAGTGTGTTTGAACACGTTGGAAGGAGATTCTGGCACAACTGTGTTTGTGACCAACAGAGTAGTTGCTTTAGAATTTACGAATGTTCGTGATGTACATTTCCTTACGGTAGACCGTTGTCTTTATCTTCCCTTGCACTAGTTTTGTAACCTGAACGTCAAGGATGGGTAGTTGATCGTTGACTTCCACTTCCATGGTAAACTGGACGTCAGGAAAGACCAAATTCATCAATCACTTTGAAAGCTTGCAAGCGGCGAACACGTCATCGACGTACCTGGCCTAGAACTGCAGAAGGTCCTCCTTGTATACTAGCTGCTCGAGCCTCTAAAGAACAGCTTCAATAAAAAAAATCAAGACAGGGTGGAGCTTATTGGTGCCCCCTTCTTTTGCCTGTTCACTTGGCCGTTGACGGTGTATAAGAGTCCTAATGAACAATTCAAAGCGCGCGATGGTGTGCACTCGTTTGAACTGCTGCCCGGTGTGGCTTTTTTCACGGATAAGACCGTTGATAGTTTTACTAGGCAGTGTGGGTGGGATTGGGATAATAACTTGATGACAACATCACCTCATCTGCCTCTAAACTAAGATACTGAATGCGCGTCAGGAACACTTCCGCCGATTTTAATGTCCACGGGAATCCATGCTAAGGCAAGAAAGTCGATGATACAACCAGTATGACAACTCAAACGTTGAGGTTACACGTAATGAGACGATGGGGCGTGGGTGCACTCCTGGCTCGTGGACATTTAGCAGGCCTTAAAAACGCGTCGTGTAGGTATCAGTGACTTTTGCTGCCAGCGCTTCCCTTCTAGTGTAGGTTCCCGCCCTCCGCAGTCGGTTGGCCGTCTTGATCATACTGTTTACGAGTTTTTGAACCCGTTGGCAGTCAATGACGCATAGGATTCCTTGTCCATAAAGAGCTTGTCAATCTTTGCCCCGTACTCAGATTTATCCATGGCGTCGGCGGGCAAGATGACAATATTCTCCCATTTTCGCATCCTCCAAAGTTTTCATTTTTCTGCTTTAGAAATGGTCGTTTGTCATTTGCGCTGAAGGAGCACAGTTGCACTTGCTGCCGCACGGCATTCTTGCACTCCCCATTTGCATCACATTTCTGAAATGCCAATTCAAAGGATGTGACAAATTTTTCTGGTCGAGCATCCCTCGTGCTGAACATTGCGTCATGGGATAGAACAGCTAGTTGTTGCTGAGTGAGAGGATGGGAGGACAAGTTGTGAACTAGGACCCCATTAGAAGAGTGTTGCTTTGGTGGACTGATTTTTTTCAAACTTCACAACCATATGGTCGTCCCGTAACTTTCTGTGACGCCATGCACTGTTGAGCGGAATATTTCCGACAAAAATGCTTAGTTTGAACTAACTTCCAATATCTTTACGTGGAAGTCTTTCCAACGAACTGTGCGGTCTGTAGTGTTTAGCGTCATATGAAGCACGCTTTTGAACGCACTCCGTGCCTAGCTCCGGTCGAATACACATTTGTGAATGCTTGCTGCTTCCAGCCTTTGGGACAGTCAAGTACATAGGACCTCGTCTTACGACTGCCAAGCAGACAGCACTTCATATATGGCGCTCTAGCCGGTGGTTGCTGCATCATCTGACAGACAAATGCCTCTTATCTATTCTCCATTCTGTGCCAAATATACTGCTCCTATCACCCTGGCCTCCCACGGCTTCTTTTCATCTCAGGAAATGGGCCTGAAGTGTGCAAGATTTTAACTACCTTAGGCCCTTGCGATATTAATGACCGCGATGTGATCTTAACTCGAAACTTCTGATATGGCCTGCAGTTGGCGGCACGTCCATTTCTTTGAGCGTTTAAACTTACATTTTGCTGGACTCCAGCACATCCTCCGGCGCCATTTTACGCCGCCCTCCGGGAGTACTGTGGTAGCCTGCACAGCGTACCATTGCATGGATTCATCCTCTCTTCATTGGCCAATGATTTGCGTACTTGCACGTGACCTACTCCTCCGCACTTTATTCGTCAATTGCTGCCATTTAATTGTCTAAGAACACACTGCACTCAGGACATCGTAGCAGCAAACAGATTTCCACCGATGCGACTGGCATTTGTACGCGGCGTTTGCAGCAGCTATCTGTAAATTTACCTTAGCACAGTGAAGCTGTGCCAGATAATTCTGTTTTCCCTGACTTGGGATTTGGAGATCCTTCTGTTTTCGATACAGCAAATAGCTTTCGATAACTTCGCGATGCGATCTCAACTCGCAACTTCTGATGTGGCTGAGCTTAGTCATCATAAAACCTCATTCAACGCCTGCTAGGTTTCCTGTGTCATATTATATAACTGTGATATGGAAAATTCCGTCACTGACATTCAGTCGTGAAGCAATATGGGAAACATCAACCCTATTCACCTCATCGAGCCAAGCCCATAGCTCCTGACAAATCCAGCAAACAAGTCCCCCTACGAGTACCAGCACCTAGATGTTCCTATTTCTACGGTCAACGGTACTTTTTAATTCAATTCCTACTGATACGGCATAAAGATCGAATATTGAGGTATAATTGAACCACCGATCTTCTCCAGCCGAACCGGCAACGTGGCTTTTCCATGCCAGCCGCATCCGTCCACGGTTTTTGCGACTGTCTCGATACGCAACCCCTTTTCTCAATTTACCTATTCTTCCTCCGTTCGGATTTTTCATCACCGAAATTCGGTCTGGGAAGGGAACGGGTCTCTTACCTGTTAGATTTTAGAAGTCGGTCGAAGAAAGCAAACTCGCTACAGAATAGTAGGCTATCTTCCTATACCCCAATTTACATAGGAGAATCACATAGGGATGCTGGAAATTACTACCGAGTCAGCGTAAGATAAATCGCTTGCAAATGTCAGCTTACTGACCATGTCAAATGCAAAACAAACATTAAAGAACAGGTAGTGCATAAACCCCCATATGGCAATGTTGTGGAAATTGTATAAACTGATGGGATCAATGAATTTTTAAGGAGAAACTGGCGCTCATGGGAGGATAAAATATACGCATGAGATATGGTTGTGATGCTGATGGGACACTGTTGGAAATAAGCCGAATCCCATGATTGATCACCTTACAAAAAGACTGCCGAGTGCAACTCAAGGCCGCTGTCATGAGAACGCGCTGCGGCTATCGGTTTTTCGTCATAGCTGATTGGTCCCATGTAACTGACGCCTGCTCATGGAGCGGACTGCATACCCCGCAGCCTTTTGGAAGAGTAACTTGTACTGTGTGAATATACTCAAACTCCTGGCTGATTGACCTCGTCCAAATACCTATTTCAAGATCACATTTTAATACCTAGAAGACTTTTCTTTTACCAACCAATCACAGCTAATTCGCCTTAAAGTTGGCGGCCTCCGTGTTTAGGCTTCCGCCTTCGGCGTCTTTCACCTAGACCTTTAACGGAAAACTAAATGAAAGAAAAAGGCAGAAGAGGATTGAATTAACGATTTCTTTGTTAAAAAAAATAACGACAGAAAAGAGTCCATAAGTAATCATAAATGCGGTAAAAACAGGATCACGAGAAATGTTACTAGAAAGAACGAGGGCAGAAAGTCAGTGTTGCAGAGCCAGAGCAGGTAATAATTTTTCCGAGGAGTCTAAAAATGGAGGTTAAAAGTCAAAATCTTACGACTACAATACCATCATCAGTGCAAATAAAAAACATATTCCGTTTCACGAATATAAGCGAATATGCGTGCCCCAGGGTCTCGTTGAAAAATAGAGGAAGACGCGATTTCTGGAACAATAGTTTTTTTCGACAACTTAGGACGTGAATAACGGGGCACAAACAGGCAGCGTGGAGAGGCGATCCATTGTCCCAGATCGATACTCACGCTCTGGAAGAAGGCCCCGAATTCGGCTACTCGAACACACGGATAATAGAACGAACCAGTAATAAGACGGGACGCGAACGGCTGAAGGTCTGGGTGTCAGATCCTAACTCCATAAACAGGCATGTGGATATACCGGCCTGTTATTTTGCCATCCGTGCCCGTGACCAGAAACGGGAGCCCAGTTCCTCTACAAGCATGCAGGCTGCCACGTCAAGGTCACACGCCGTAACTCCAGGGACGCGCGTAGGAGGCACAATAGGAGAGCGTGAGAATGGACGTGACGTGGAAATGGACCAATAACAAATTGCCACCCCCCTACCAACCCCATTTACGCGTAGCCAACGCTTGCTGTTTTCTCATTTTCTCTGACGATGGCTTCTCGTGGGGAGCCGAAAGCTCGGAATAAAACTATCGTTCCAGAGATCGCGTCTTCCTCTTCTTTACAATATTCCTTTTCCTCTACAGATATTGCGTGTCTTTGGCAGTGAGGCATATATTTAACATTTAACTGCCAAAAAATCGGCTGGCTTGTGACTTGAAAAAATAAAGCAATAGATTCAGCACCACCCTACATTATAATTGGAGAGCTCAATGCAATAGAGTATGCTAACTGAGTATAACTAAAACCAACTTTGACAAAAGGCTCCGACCAGGCATCCAACTCACTCCCGTGAACCTTTGGCTCAAGCTGGCTGAGGTCGCGACCTTTCTCCGTCTTCATAGTGCATTCAGTTTGGACTCCGGCGGGGACCCCGGATCAAACAAGGGCTACCAACCGACCATAACAAAAGGCGAGGATCTCGGTTGGGACGTCCTCTGTAAGCATGCCTTACATTTCTCGTTAACGGATCGAATTGTGTCGGGATTGCCGGGGTTTTCAAACTGACCCTGATAAAACCTTTCTCGAGTTCGTGTGGTGCAACACTTGGGGCTAGACTTGACTGGCTGACGACACCTTGAGACGTTTCAAGACGTAAGGAGAGCCACCTCTGCCGAGTAAGTCTGCTCTATGTACATAGAGCGTAGGCGTTAAACCAATTCAATTATGCATGGCGCATACAAAATGGACCTGGATCTTACATCGTCGAACAGTCAGGGTAGAGCAAACAAGGTTAGCAGCTCAAGACGACAGCTAATGGGTGCACAACAGAAGGTTCTTCAAAGCCGAACCCCGACAGAAGGCATGCGGATAGGGAATATTCCATGAGCTCGAATACAGCGCAGATGCGCTACAGGCGAGGCCTAGAAAGTGGGTCCTAAGCATTTAATTCATCATCCGTGTCAGTAGAAAGATCACGTGTGCGGCGAATATCGGTTACGTGACATACAAATGTTCATGATGACAGTGAAACAGCAAACCAGCTACGGGGGGGGGTGAAGGGGTAGACAGCCATACTTGAGTGCATACGACCCACATGCCGGTTTAAGTGTTGCCGCGTTATAAATGCTTTACCGCAAAGCCCACAGGGGTGCTCTCGAATGTCTGAAAAACAACAAAAACGCATTTAGTGCGATTAGTTATCAACTTGAGAAAAATTTCGATTTTGCATAAATTTAGGTGTCAGTCTACGTTCAAGCGAGCAGAAACGGCTAACATGCATTACAGGCAATATAAGTCATCAGGGTAAAAAACTTGTCGTGGAGGCAAACTAACAAATTAGGCTATCAAGGCAGTCTAAGATCACGAAAATTCCTGAAGATTCTTCAACCGTAAGGTCGGTGTTGCGGAGGCTGTTGAGGTGACTGGCAAGATCTTAAAAGGGTTTAGGGGCGAGCAGAGTTCCTACAGTAACCTGTGGGTTCGACGAAGCGGATAGAACAGGAGATGTTTTCCGTTTGTTTCGACCGCAAATGTTGTTCCTATAAACCACGGTATAATTACAGACGGCATGATTCGCCACCAGTTGTTCAGCGCGCCACGTAAGGCCCTTGTCAGTGAGAAAGTAAGGACTGCAAAAGCATGCCAGACAGCTGTAGAACTGAGTTCGTGGTGCTGAGGCAAAGTGTTTAACTCGATGACCAAAAGTCCCGGGTTCGAATCTCTGGAGTTTCGACCCCTGAGATTGGGCATGGCTGGCTGATGACGTCTCACAAGCCAGAAATGGTTGCTCCAGTCTCGCTTTGCTGCACGGGAACCAGTTTATCCTAAGTCAAAACTGCTTACAGTGGGGAGCGACCCGAGTTAGTATAAGCCAACTATAAAAGTGCCTGTTCATCCCCCGTGGAACGTTTCGGAAATGAGGAGAGAGCAGAAACGTCGGTGACGAGACACACAACATCGTACACCCCCAGGCGGGTTCGCCCGCCAGTATTGAAAATATTCGGCAATTACGTAGAAGGTCAACTGCAAAGACATCGGAGGAGACTTTCCTCAGCGGTTCTAGGCTGAAGTCGGAAGATTGCACAATCACAGTAACCCTCGCGGTGGACATCGATGGTTGAACTGTCATCAAGTGATGGGTTCTCCTAGAAAATAGGCTCGCACGAACGACCACACACTGGCAACCACCTCAGCCGGCGGGATAAACGAAGTGATGGTCTCTGATGTTGTGCATATTCGCACACCCAATATGGCTAAATACAGACAAAATGAGCCATCCAATTCACCATCGTTGCCAAGCTTCTGAGTCTAGACGCAACTTTCGGCCGTCTATTCGAGAACTCCACAAGGCTGCTGTTGCCTCGTCTTTCTCGTAGCTACCCGTTGATGGCTCTGCCCACAAGACAGGCTTCCAGCATCTTCACCAGAGAGCCGTTGTCAACGAAAAACTAGATTACCACCCCCCGGTCCTTCTGGGTGGCTATTCACCACCGATAGCAGCCACGGAATGACATCTCCCGAGGGTCACTCGCTGTACCCTGGCGCAGCTACGCAGTGGCTACTGCATGCTCCTTCGCCAGTACCAACACAGGCTCGACCCATTCATACCCGACTGCTGTCTCGACTGCGGCGTCTCGCCGCATGACTCTCAACAGCTGTTCCCGGCCAGGCACCCAATTAACCCCCGTGGAGCTTCGGCTCAAGCCGGCTGAGGTCGCGGTTTTTCTCCGACTCCCAACTGCACCCAGTTTGGACTCCGGCGGGGACCTCTAATCCAACAAGGGCTACCAACCAACCAACATACAGAAAAAAAGACATGCCTACTTCTGGCATAGTCGATCAAATTTCCACCAAGGAAAAGTGACCGTCGCAAATCTAAAAAAAAACGAAAATCCTCGTGCGGAAACCGGAAGGACAATGAATACAAACTGGTTAAAGCATTAAACGTACGTTTGTGGATGGCGTCAATATGTCGCTTTAAGTGTGCCTTCTGATAAAAATCTTTGCCGCAAATCTCACACGCAAAGTTTCTTAGTCCTACAAGATAAATCAAGAGGAGACTCCATGAAGCAAATATTGAAACTACCACTTCTTGACCTTAACTGCGGATGCGGAAAAACTCTAAGCCTAAAGTGTGCGCGAATGTTGCGTTTCGAAGCGACTTGTCCCCACTGCAACTGCACATGCACAGAAAATCCTGGCAAATACATCGCATTGGGACACTGTGGAAACGAAAAAGACAGGGAAGACTGGAATCGCCATTTATGCCGTCACCAGCGAGTCATGCCGAATCGCAAGTGTGGATTATCCGAGAGTCTCAAACCTTCTATTATAGCACCAAATTCAGGTCGTGGAAAGGGTAGGATCCAGAAATCAACCGCGAGCATGCAGCCTTCTCAAACACAAATTAAGCCTATACAACAGGACGATAACAAACATATAATTTACCCTACTTATCACAATTATCATAGTTGGCCAGGCTTTCCACCGCTTAATCCTCATAGTTACCTTACCTCGCCCTCCAGCCTCTCTTTCCCGTCTTGGTTTTCCCAATTTCCCGGTAACTATCAGCAAGCTCACCACGGCACTAATTCCTATGGCCCATCGATCTCACAGAGCTATCTACCTGCAGCTTTCAGCTATCCCCCTCAGCTTTCTTATGTTAATTGTCCTGCTCCAGTCGATGGCTATTCTCCAAACTTCCAACCAAATTACCCACTTCCAAATTTTTATTACTAAATAAAGATAACCCTAGTTCGATTACTCAAGCTTCACAAGATATCATCCTGCTTAATGCAAGATCTGTTTTAAATAAGATGGCTCAACTTAGAGCTACTGCCTTCGAGCTGAAGCCAGATGTTATATGCATTACAGAGTCGTGGACACATCCAGTAATTTCTGATGCTTTACTCATAATAGACAAGTATGATTTCTACCGTCAAGACCGCCCTAGTAAACGTGGTGGCGGTTGTCTTCTCTACATTAAAGCTATTTTTAAGCATTTCCCCTTCAACCTAGATGCTGAGTCATTCTCGGGCAATTACTGCTTTGCATCCATTATCCTGTCTCCCCGTCAAAAGGCGACCATCGGATGCATTTATAGTCCCCTAACTTATCATCGGAAGATGATGAAAAGCTTTGCAAAATAATTAGGCTGATTTCGGAGTCCGCCTTTGATGCTAAAGCTATCGCTGGGGATTTCAACTTTCCCGAAATTGATTGGTCATTGAACTGTTGTCCATACAGATTTCAGCCCTTCCTAGATACCACCAATTTTTCAAACTGATCTCAGTTGGTCTGTTCCCCAACAAGGAATCAGCATATTTTAGATTGAATTTTCACGAATGACATTTCCCCCCATTTCGTTGACTACAATCAGAACCTCTTCCCAAGTGACCATAATTTAATCCATTGTTGTCTTCCGCTTGCTTCTACGAAATTGGCTAGCACCATTCGTACATATCGTGCGTTTGACCTAGCTGATATTAATTTAATTAACAACTTTATGGACTCACTAGACTGGCAGGTGCTTTCCTCCACGAACAGTGTAACAATTATCTGTGACTTAATGACGGCAATTTCAAATAGCATTTTGGAATTTGTGCCGATCAAAATTGTTGAGCCTTATACTTCGGACCCCACCGTTCCTCATTTTCTTATGTCTAGACTGAATAAAGTGCAAAGACAGTTGAAAGACCAGTCTACTAGTTCATTATCTGTGCACCTTAGAATCGCAGAGATTTTCCAATTAGCGTCTAAGATTCGTCCTGCACGTGACAAACAGAGGGAATCTTGCGCACTCAGCGAGTTAAACTCTGCAAAATCGATTGCCCAACTGTTCCGTCGTCGGTCCTCCGCGAAAGGAGGTCACCAAATCCCCCCTTTACTGAATGAAAATAAAACCTTTGTGCAAGATGAGTCTGAGAAGGTTGAACTGTTTAATGCACTTTTGCAAAGCATCTTACGACGGAATCCTAACCGGTCCCGTCGTTTCAGCCATGCTCAGTCAATGCTATCAGTAACATAGATTTATCTATAGAAGTAATTCGTAACCACATTATCCGTCTAAAAAATTCGCACTCCTCGGTAACTGACGGCTTTCCAATTTTACTTATCAAGAGAGTATTCAGCTTCCCCCGATTGCTAAGTCATCTATTCTCAGCTTATCTTCTAAACGGTTTCTTTCCTGACTCATGGAAGATATCTATTATTCTTCCAGTCTTCAAGTAAGGATCTCGTTCGGATGTAAATAACTACCAAGGTGATCATAAAACCCCGGCCCTAGCCAAACTTATGGAAAAGATCATTTTAAATCAAATTCCGATTTTTGTGTAGAAAATAAACTATTAAACGCCTCACAGCTTGGATTTCTACCTGGAACATCATGGGGAACCTGCCACTTGGCATTCTTTAACCTGGTTACTTCACTTCGTAATGAACAGCAATCAGTCATCGTGATTTACTTTGACCTTAGTAAAGCTTTTGACAAGGTGCCGCATAGGCGCCTTTTACTGAAAATGGAAGCCCTAGGCATCAGGCCTACCCTACTCGATTTCATTGCCTCCTACCTGTCTAACCGCAGCCATAAGGTCTTAGTAGGCAATAGCTACTCGATGCTTCAGCCGATCACGAGTGGCGTTTTACAAGGCACGGTTTTAGGTCCTCTCCTTTTTATTCTTTACATCAATGAAATTTCAACAGTTATGAATAATTCGGAAAATTTCATTTATGCTGATGACCTTAAGTGCATTTACTCATTTTCTAAGGATAGTAGGCTGTCTTCTACACAATAGATTTTTAAATGCAAATTACATAAGCATTTAAATTTAGAGGAAATAAAGTCGTTAATGTCAGTTTCCTTTCCAAACACGCAAGTTGTAGATTCTGAAAAGGGTCCTCCTGGCATTTGAAGCAGAGTCAAGCATCACTTCCAAGGGCTGCGAACTCTTCTCAGTGTTTGCAACCTTCGCTGTGGTTTTCGAGGTCGCTATTAATGGTTATCGCCAACTTTCCGATGGGCTCTGGAGTCAGAGTCAAGCATCATTTCCAAGGGCTGCGAACTCTTCTCCGTTTTTGCAACCTTCGCTGCGGTCTTCGAGGTCGCTATTAATGGTTATCGCCAACTTTTCGATGGGCTCTGGAGTCAGGTGGGTCGCATCTCGGTGATGTTGCCTTGACTTCAACTGTCTTCTCCTGTTGTCCCGGATGACCCCTTCTTAACTCAACGATATATTATTTTTTCCCATGACCATAAACGTCCCGAACCCTCAACATCAGGTCCCAATCTAACCACATCAAACCCAGTTACCTATTAAGGCAGTTTTTTCTCCTATAGTTTTTTTAGAAAGCGGTGGCCCGCTGAACTCATCCATCGATTTAGGAGTTTTTTTTACTGCCGATGACAATTATTTAATAAGAGTTCACTGTTTATCATTATTATTTTTATTTTTACGATAGCACTAAGTTTGTAACGACAGGGCCCCTTGGGCCTTAAATATACAAATTACTATTATATTATATATATAGAATAAAACCTGACCTGACCTGACTATCCTCCATCTTCAGCGAAATGTGATTGGTTCGTTATACAGGTACCTTTTTTCTCGTAAGGTTTCCTTCTGCCATCGTGCTGGCTGGTAAGCCTAGTGACGAAGCAGGGTCTGGGAGCCGAAAATACAGTCGCAGCAGCCGTCTTCACTGTGCGCATGGGCCTATTAGGCCACATGCACCCCCATGAAAACCTGTAGTGGAACATTGCCGGCTATACCACATTGCCAAACATCTCCTCACAAGGAAATACGTGGCATCGCCCTAAACTACGTGTTAGCAACCAACGTCTCGCATGTGTGTGTGAGAGATAAATAATTTCTTTGGTCAGATCTCCATGCGGATCTTCGGCTACATGACCGATCTGCACGCGGCCCGAAGCACTGTGGCTTAGGAGCTTGCAAACTGACTCCGATTCCGCAGTCCGTCCAAGGCGTGCTTGTACGGAATGGCCGACTGGTTGTCTGAGAGTCAGGCTACAGTGACTCCTATTTAATCTGACCGTTGGCGCTCTAACTCGTGTGAGCCACTTACACCCACATGCTATAAATCCCGCTGGTTGAGCTTGGCTGACCAGGTCACGTGCGTAGTTCGCGTAGACCATGTGAGTAGATATACCAGAAGCTGCGTCCATTCCCGCCTCAAACCACCTACTGGTTTTAGCGGTGGCCGCGGCCAGTTAATGGAAAGAGAGAGAGCGAAGTCAATGTAGAACAAACATGCTTAGCGTAGAAACCTAAGGCGTCATAAATACTCAAAGTAAAAGTGAAGGAAAAGTTGTAAACCAGGAAAAAAGGTACGTACGTTTGTGAACAGAATCGACATGACGCGTCAGTGTGCCAACCTGGGCAAAGGCCTTGCCACAAAACTCACACGTATGACCTCGTCTAACTGGTCGGTAAACAGGATCTAAATAGAGGAAAGAGAAATAATAAGAGCCCTGTTTTGGTTGCTCAGTTGCGAAAATAAAATAAGCCTGCTGGCTCAGCAGCATGAGAAAAGAAATATCAGTCTGCTCATTTAAACAAATTCCGAAGATGATAGGACAGCGAAGGTTGATAAATAACCAATGGAAAGCAAGGAGCGGAGAGTCTGCATATAACAATCAAGGGAAGATCTCGAGGTGTAGGTTTGAGTTATGATAGAAAGGTAGGTGTTAGGACGGCACAGAACATGAGTCAACACTCTTGCCGTTCTTGAGTCAGGATAACAAAGAGAAAACACGCGATAGCGACATCACACAAGGGACCAGGTTTTGCGCGCCTTTTAAGGGCCGACACCACGCGAGGAAGCTAGGAGTTACGCGCCCGCGAGACATGGCCGCCGGGTTCTGTCCCACTGAGGTCACCGCACGATGCCTGATGGCACGGACCACTCTCGGAGGGCCCAATAGACTGCTCGCTCTTAAATACGCCGCTGCTAACAGAAAGCGCATTTTGTTGCCCGAGACGAGATTCTGCTACCGACACGCGAGCGCGCTAACGACGACAGAAAACCGAGCTGCAGACAAGACTAAGTGGTCGTACACAAGCAGAAACGGTTACAGTAAACTATTCTTTGCTATCCTGTCTGCCTTTCCTTCCCAACATACAAGTAAGGGTTATAAAAAGTGTCGACGGAAGAGCTCACACAAGGTTATAACGGTAAGAGTATCTGAAGTGTGACATCGATGTACCACAGTAAGATACACAAAGGATGACAAAGTGGCTAAAATAAAGGTCTTCTGGTAGCGAAAGTAGAGCTTGACTGATTGCACGGCAAGCATCCCTAGTTGCACAAAATCAGCTTGTAAAATAAGTTGGAGTGTCGCGGCGGTACCTCCTAGACGACCCGCAGGCTGCTGTCCACCAGATGGGCTACGGTCTGGCCGGCCGCTTAAGCTCACAAACAGACTCAAGTGGTCTGCTCAACAAATTACAAAGTACAAAAGAAGACGATGCGATCACTGGAACGATGGATTCATTTTGCTGACGTTTCGGATTCTGTCGAGAATTCTTCATCAGTGAGGCTGTTCCGTAGCTGTTCCGATGGCTCAAGCTTTTGATCGCTGATTCCGACACAACATTCAGGTCGTCAACACAATTATTGGAGACACTTAAAGGGGTAAGCCTCCAGCCAAGCGATATCATGGTTTCCTTTGATGTCACGTCCCTTTTTTACTTCTGTTCCACAGGACCTGGCCGTTGAGTCTATCCAACTACTCCTACTAGAGAAATACGATGAAATGGAGAATCGCATCGGGCACGCCAAAATCCTCCAGTTCTGCCTCAAGACGTACTTCACCTTCAATGGAATTATCTGCGAGCAGGTGAAGGGCACACCCATGAGTTCGCCTATTTCCGGACTCATAGCAGAGGCGGTCCTGAAACGGTTGGAGTCGCCTGTTTTCCGACACCACAGACCGAAATTCTGGGCTCGGTATGTGGACGAAACCTTCGTCGTAATTGAGCAGGATTAGGTGCTGACATTCAAGGAAGGTCTAAACGCCGTCTTTCCGGACATTCAATTTACGATGGAGGAAGAGGAAAACAACCAGCTGGCTTTCCTGGATGTCCTCGTTTGCCGCTAAGATGGTGGTGGCCTCAAAACGAAAGTGTACAGGGAAGCAACCAACACTATGCAAGTCCTGAACTACAATAGCAACCACCAAATCGGTCACAAACGCAGCTGCGTAAGAGCGCTTTACCGGCGCGTTGAGACGCATTGCAGCGAAGCGGAAGACAAAGTTGCTGAATTACATCTTCGACGGGTACTAAGAGCGAATGGATACCCGCGCAATTTTGTCAACCAATGCATACACAAACGAGCGAAGAAGCCACATCCAACTGGCCCCAAAGTTTGGCGAGCTCTCCCGTATGTTAAGAATGTATCGGAAGCGGTTAGCCATCTACTCACCCCACTTGCAGTTGGAGTTGCGCACAAGCCAGACGCAACTATCAAGCGCCAAGTGCCAAGGCAGGAAACGGCTGGAGTCATTTACTGTATCTGGTGCAGTTGCGCACAAAGCAACTACGGCGGAGAAACCGAGCGATTACCCCGAACGCGACTGGCCGAGCATGCAGCGGCGGTGAGAAATAAGAAGACACCAACTCCCAGGTTGCAGCTCACACGACGGGACACGGTGACAATCGCGTGAGCCACGAGCTGCTCGATTCATGGTTCGCAGGCCCCCAGTCCATCAACAAACGCAACGATTTGGCGTTCCCATACAGTGTACTGAGACCTTTCCTGAATAACATAATCAGTCACGTGGGAAGGACTGGGCGCACCAACAACTCTGACGACAGCAAGCATAATTGGCCTGCAATTATCAAGCCCGCTCAAGTCTGCTCAAAAATTTCAAACGCGTAAAGGAAGTTGGCAATACCTAGAAGGTGGCAGTTCGCCACAATAATTAGTTTTAAAAAGCGTAAGTGCCTTCGGTCTAAACGTGTCGCAAATATAAGAGTGCTCCGAAAACCGAACCGGCAAATGGCACGCGAGAAACAGGGTACGCAGGGACCAGTTCAGGTTCGAGAGAGTAAAATGACCTTCTTCCGAACCGACGCGAAGATGTGGCATCACACTTTTCGGCCATCGCAGTGAGCATCGGTGCAAATGATAAGAACAATTCCACGAAAGTCGACTAAATCACTATCACATCCTTAGCGATCGTCCTACTTATGGGGTAGCTAGCACTTGCATACAGTCAACAGAGACGAGGCTAGTCCTAAGGCTGGCGTTGGAAAAGAAGAAGTTGCAGTGTCGCGCTGGGACATCGCAGACGCCACTGCTTATCAGACGGAGGGGGCATAGATGCACGGTCTGATACAACAGACGGATCAAGAGCTGGTAGATAGGCACTGTCAGAAAGGAAGGACAAGAAGAACTCAGGAAGGGCCATTACTGCCGTCATTTACCCCGTCCACAGCCAGTTATACGCGACCGCAAGGGGGGTGCGGCTGACGGCGAGGCTCTAGAATGAACCACAAGGTAGATTGCAGGACGAGTGAGGTCAGTAAACGTTCACTGCAGGCTGCGAACAACACTTCTATCACCACGTTCGGTCAACGCTCCCTAAATTTATACCTCGGGCTTCGTCGCCGCTTCCAATGGGTTTTCATCCAGGCCCTCGTCCATTCGCCTATCATTGGAGCGGATTTCCTGTCACACTTCGGCCTCACAGTTGACCTTAAACATCAGGAGTTGCTAGATCCTACCACTCAGCTGTTAACTGTCGGGGTAGTTTCGCGTGAGCCTTCCTCTGGCATCCACTTGGTCGTGCCGAGCACGCCATTTTCTGACATCTTGAGGGATTATCCTTTCCTCTCTAGGCTTTGGCAGTTTACAGAACAGGTTCTACACGCCGTTCGCCAACATATCACTACCACCGGCAGACCGGTCCATGCTCATCCGCGTAGGCTTCATCCTGAGAAGCTGCGAATCACGAAGAACGAATTCGAGCGCATGTTGAATTTGGGGATTATCCGTCCTTCGTCCAGTCCATGGGCTTCACCACTGCACATGGCTCCCAAAAAGTCATCCGATGACTGGCGGCCATGCGGTGATTATCGCGCTCTCAATCGAACTACAGTCCCGGACCGGTACCCGATTCCCCCTATTCATGACTTTTCCCACATATTGGCTGGAACGACGATTTTTTCCAAGATGTACCTCGTGCTGGTATATCACCAAATACCGGTTGCGGAGGAGGATATCCCTAAAACCGCCGTCACTACCCCATTCGGCCTGTTTGAATTCCTTCGCATGCCTTTCGGTTTGCGGAACGCAGCCCAAACGTTTCAGCGTTTTGTCGATGACATTTTGCGCGGTCTCTCCTTCACGTTCGTGTACATCGACGACATCCTTGTCGCAAACTCTTCACCCGAGGAACACGTTGAATACTTACGCCAAATTTTCGATCTTTTTCAACAAAATGGCCTACAGCTAAACGTCGATAAGTGTCTTTTTTGGCGTCACTTCTCTGGATTTTCTTGGCCATCATCTTGACCAACATGGGATCACACCCCTCCCAGAGAAGGTGCAAAGCGTGTTGTCTTTTCCAGGCCCGAAGTCTATAAATCAGCTCCACGGTTTCATTGGCCTAATTTACTACTACCGGCGTTTTATGCCAAATTGCGCCGCTATCCTGGCATCTTTGAAGCATATTTTGAAGTCAAAAGCCAAGTCGCTTCATTTTTCACCACTACTACCTACCACCCAGCATCAAACGGCCTCGTGGAATGCCTTCATCGTCAGTTGAAGTCCGCGTTAATGTCTGAAACTGCCCCGCACAACTGGAGCGACAACCTGCCGTTCGTCCTTCTTGGCATTCGCTCGGCTGTCAAGGAAGACATTCAATGCACTGCCAACGATCTCGTTTACGGCACATCCCTCCGTTTACCTGGTGAGCTCGTGCAGTCTTCCTCCGTCACCCCTGACTCCACGAACAACTTCGTGCAACAGCTGCAGCAACGCATGGCCGCACTGCGCCCCAAACCCCCACACGTGCGACACCTCGACGCGTTTTCGTGCACTAAGACTTTCACACAAACCCATTCGTGGTTGTCCGGCACGACGCGGTCCGCAGACCCCTGTGCCCAGCATACGATGGTCCCTTCAAAAAGCTTGAACGGAAAGACAAATATTTCGTCATTCAAAGGGCTGATGCTACTGATACGGTCTGCATCGACAGACTGAAGCCGGCCTACATTGAATGCACTCCACCATCACCTGGTCCGTCTACTTCCACGGCACCTTCACCCTGCACTCCACCTGCTGCCCCCAGCCCGCCGCCACCCTCCCCACCCGAACCTACCCCCACCCCTCTCAACCCCCCTCCCACTCTTTCCCCACCTTCCACTCGTTCTGGTAGACATGTTCGTTTTCCTGCGAACTTGCGAGACTTTTTTGTTTAACCTTTTTGTACATCCTCTTTTGTCGAGCGTTTGTAACCCACCAACGCTTTGGTGGGGGAGTTATGTGGGCTCTTAGCTCAACTTGTGCGTTGTTTAAATTTATCAATTTTCGAATTTCGTTTGAATTCTGGTCTGACCACGTGCTCTTCGCTAGGAACTATCTTGCTAAAAACTCTCCACAGCTCAATTTCTCTCCTCACCTGCCACTGTTTCTTTCGCCCTTCAACGACACCTTTCTCTGGTGATCATTCCCGGGCTCAGAAGAATCCTACAGCAATTTATCAACGAGATCTCTCTCAAATCTCGCGATTGCGACCCACGAACTTGGATTCCGGTCTTCACGAAGTCATCCTTTGGCAAGTCAACATCTTGGCTACTGCTGGCAAGGATCGTGAAGGATCTAAGTGAGTCGTATCATTTCCTAATCTTCATTGTTATCGTTGCATACCGTTTTTACGCTTTTTCTGCTAGGATAGCCTAGGAAAATTACTCACTAGAGGTTAGCTTACACTAGAAAGTTTTCCACTGCGTTTTTGCTAAGACGTTTTGTATATTTGCAGTGATATAGTCTCTACAAAGAGCACACGGCAACGCATAGCACATAAGGATATGGTTTTCTGCGAAGGCTAGACGAACAAAGCCTGGGGTCAGACGGTTCTAGTTAATAACGTGGTCGATCAAATGTTCTAGCAGAAGAAGAGATCGATGCAAATTCAAAAAAAGGTAAATCCTCAAACGATTTTCGATTCCCCTTGCGAATTCAGCACACATGGACCACAGTCTGGAGCACACTTCACGCTTAAAATGCCATCGCGCTTTACATGTACAAAAAACGGGCAATATTCACATGGCAGCAGCTTGCTAAAGTGCTCAGTCTTACAAAATGCGAGTGACGGGTGTTTCGGTGAATAGTTGCCAACCAGTGGACTATAATGACTTCCTTCCAAACCGAGTAAAGCGTGTAAGCGCCAAGGATAATTGAAAGCATAGGTGCCTCACGCTCAGCGCGTAAGGGGGATAGCAAGGCTGGGTGCGTGAAGATTTGGCGTCCGACTGTTCCGCCATCGTGTCTAATCCGTCTACAGTTCCTTTGGTCTAGCCTGGCCATTCAAAAACAGTGGGCGTTGGGGGTGAAGAAATTCATGCACAATCCGATCAAATCAATAACAAGTTAACAAAAAGAACGCCACTGCCTCCCTAAGATGGTGCTCGTTCTTATCGCTTGCATTAGATGAAGTAAGGTAAGGTAGTTCCTACATACACGGTATACATGTATACGGTCACAAGAGACGAGGCTTGTTCTAAGGCTGGCGTTTTAGAAGCGGATGGCGACGCAGGGCACATAAACATGAACAACCCGGTTTGCTGCGAAGGTAAGGCGAGTGAAACCAGACGTAAGACGATTCTATTAAAATAACAGTTTCGATCAAATTTCCTACTAGAAAAAGTACCAGCACAAACTGAAAGGGGAAAATCCATAAGCAATCGTCTTGTGTCCTCACGCAGCGGCCGATCGGTCACTTGCGGACCAATGTCTGGAGCATACAACACGCCTTAAATGCCCTCACGCTTTAGATGTACAAAAAAGCAGGCCTTTCGTGCAGGCTTCTTACAAAGAATATAAGTATGCTCGGAAAAGCAAGGCAATGCAACGGAACCCCGCCGGGAGACGGCACGCGATAATCAGTTTAAGCACAGTCCGGCGGTGCGTTCGGAGCGCAAAGTGTATAGACTGATTTGAAAGGCTTAGTATCAGTTTGGTCCAAGGCAAATCTGCTGGTACCTCGTTTGTTAGGTAGGGTGGCAGTCTATTAACCTGACCTGATCGTCTCTGCATTTGAACAACGCTACGCATCCGAATCAAGTACAACAAGGCACCTGGTAAGGATGACCTCCCGCCGGAGCTCTTTAAATATGCACCCGAGGTTATTGGGCCCTGGCTACAACAAATATTTGCCAAGATATGGAGCAGCGAAGTTGTGCCCTCTGACTGGAGAAAAGCAGTGATCCTCCTCTTGTTTAAAAAAATGCTACAGACGAGCGTGCAGAAATTACAGGGGCATTAGCCTTATCGATGTAGCGGCGAAAACATTCACGTCTCTTCTTCTCAAACGTTTCCAAACTGCGAGAGACCAGCGCACCCGCCCAAACCAGAGTGGATTTCGACCAGGTCGTGGCTGCACCGACCAGATCTTCAATCTCCGCCGTGTACTGGAACTGAGATGGGGTCACCAACAACCCACTGTTCTATGCTTCATCGACTTTGCTGCCGCATTTGACTCTGTTGAACGCAGTTCGCTGTGGAACATAATGAGGACGGACGGCCTACCACCTAAGCTTCTCAATCTCATGCAGGCATACTATCGTGGCACTTCCACGCGGGTGAGGACGCAGAACGGTGACACGGAAGCCTTTAGCGTCAGGACGGGCGTCCGCCAAGGTTGTGCCCTTTCACCAACCCTGTTCAACTATACGGTGGACTGGATCATGACCAAAGCACTGGATGACTTCTCGGGAGTGCAGTTTGATCGCTCGAAATGGGTGACTGACTTGGCGTATGCTGATGACGTCGTCCTCTTTGGCGACAACTGTAATGCAGTTCAGCAGGCGTTGGACAAGGTCAATGAGCGTGCCCGATCCATCGGATTACGCCTAAACGCGACTAAGACCCAAGTCATGCTCACCTGTGTGCCCCCTACATCTGTCACTCCTATTGTTCTCGACGGCGTTCCTCTCGAAAAGGTCGACTCGTTTAGATACTTAGGCTCTTTGGTCACGGAAACGGGTCAAGGTGTCGACGAGGTTGTATCACGCGTCAACCGTGCCCGATCTGCCTTCTACCGACTGTGCGCTCCTCTATGGAATAGAAGGGAAATATCACTACGCACAAAGTCCCGTGTTTACCAAGCAGTATTTCGATCTATCCTGCTCTATGGCGGAGAGACATGGCCTATGCGTGTTGAGGACATGAAGCGCCTTGAGGTGTTTGACAATGACTGCCTACGCCGCATCCTTCGTCACCGACGCGTCCACCGAATTCGCTGCTCCGATCTCCGCCGACGCTGTCACCTGGACGCTCTCCCTCCACTCCTGCTTCAGAGACGACTTCGGTGGTTCGGGCATGCGTCCCGGCGTAATAATGGTGAGCTGATTCGTGACCTGATTGTGGCGACGCCTCCCCCCACCTGGCACAAACGTCGCGGCGGGCAGCTGAAAACTTGGACAGCAACGGTCAAGCAGGATCTGTCGTCCGTTTCCGAACTATGCGTCTACGGCCTACGCCAGTGGAACCGTGAATGGATGGTGCTCTGAAAAGAAAGAAGATCTTCGGAAAATCGAGTTGTACTCGTGAATTTTCGAACAAGTATCACGTGTTCGTCGTCAGACTAAATTAAAGGTGAGGGCTGGGAATGTCGCACTAGATGTTTTGGAGGCAGAGGTTACAACGGACGGGGGAGGGAAAGGGGGGAGGATTGGTTGGAAGGGTTATGGTGACGTGACACCCGCGGTGATAGGTTGTGCTAGTGTGGGGAGGGGGTGTTAGCGTTTGGACTATGGGCCGCGTGTTCGGGGGAAATTCCACTTGACCGGGCACAGAGAGCCAGTTGTTGTTTCAGGCTGGTTAAGAGTTAGAGAAATTCCACTTGACCGGGCACAGAGAGACAGTTGTTGTTTCAGGCTGTGTCCAGATTAGTAGACCATGCACGAAACCCGGTATAGTGTGAGTCAAGCTCTACGTGCCTGTTTATTCTAGCCGGATTCGAGTGCCAAGCTTCAAGGAATTCTCTCGCTTGTCGCGTATTAGCCATTGCGATCACGTCGGTGGCATCCCAATTGAAGCGGTGATCACACTCAATGGAGTGTGCAAATACGAGTGATAAGTGGTTCCGTAGGCGAACGGCTGACTTGTGTTCGTTAATGCGAGTCCCAAGGCGTCGGCCTGTTTGACCAATATAAACGCAAGGGCAACCAGCACACGGTATACGATAAACGACGTTACTTAGTTGTCCCACGGGTAGAGCGTCCTTTACTCGACATAGGCTTGCGCGCAGTGAGGTTGCGGGCTTGTGGGCAACGGTGATGCCAAAGCGACTTAGTTGCCGAGAGATGGTTTCAGATACTCCATTCATGTAGGGTAGAGAATAAAATTTTCGTGGCAATGTAACATCGTTGGGAGGGAGGTTTTGTGCTTGACCCCGACGTCTAAGGCAATTCTTGACAAAGCTTGTCGGATATCCATTGGCCCGGAAAATTTTGTACAAGTACGTTAGTTCTCTCTTGAGCAAAGCATCGTTACTGCAATAACGGTGGGCCCGTTGGAAAAGAGTGCGGACACAGCTTCTTTTATGGGCCGCAGGGTGGTTACTCCTATAATTAAGGATGATTTCTGCAGTGGAGTCCTTTCGGTAGACGCTTGTTGCGAGTTTGCCATCTGCGAGTCTTTGTATCCTCACGTCAAGGAATGGGAGGGTGTCTCCTGTTGCCTCTTCGCGGGTAAATTTTATTTCTGAGAAGACCCCATTTATGGTGCTCTCGTGGGAACAGGCGCAAGATCGACGCGCCTGGACAGCTGTGATTCATGATGCAGTCAACGTCAAAACTGATGCCGGCTCAACCCGCCCGAGGTGAATGCCGTTACAAGTACAAGTAAGTACACAATCTTGTCTGGCCGGCTACTTAAGCTCCCAGTAAGACTGAAGTAGTTTACTCAACAACTTAATACGTGTTAAAAACAAGCAACATCAACAAGCCAATAATATTTTTGTGCTAAGTTCAAAAAGTGCAAGCGCCTTCGGTCTGGACCTGTTACAAAGAATATAAGTATGTTCCGAAAAGCAACGCATCGGAAACACACCGACAAACAGTAGGCGATAACCCAAGTCAGGCTGTGGGCACTGCACGAAAAACATATCAATCTGTACTGTAAAATAATAATTTTGTAGAAACCTCATCTGGCATTTTTGATGCTTTTGACAGGCATTATTTACACTATCGATTTTTCGACATTTACTATTAACTCATTTGACAAAAGAACTGCGATGTGTTTTTAATTTTGAATAGGAATTACGTAGAAACCTTTTTTTGGATATCTTTCATCGGCAGTGTTTTGATTATTATTTTTGAAATATACTTGATACCTCAGCCTGGTATGAGACCTGATGATTTTAGTGTTCTGAGTACACCCATTGAGTATACCGTAACGATCGTAGTGCTTTTCTGGACTAACAAGAAACATACTTGCAGAAAGCTTGTTCATACAGTATTCGCTAAAAACCGTGAAACCTTCATAACTTTGTAAAGGTTTGACAATTACTCGAATGCCAGTGTGAATACTTCCATGTCCATTTCCTCTGTCCCAGTCTTGTCGTTAGAGAGCAGTGGGCGACGGTGCAAAGGGTGAGGAAAATCCAGCGCAAGTCCACTAAATCACCACCAAATTCTCAGGATAGTGATCCTCCATATTGCTATCGTTCGACGTAGTAGCCTAGGTATGTTACTACATATGGCTAGCAGTGTAGATATTTGTGGATAAAGATGCGCGAGCCGTTTTCAGTGTGATTCGGCGTATATGTATACGCACATAAGCTTCATTGTTCTGAGGAAATAGTCTGAGTTTTCCGTATAATGCGTACTACCTCTTGCGAAACAAAATTGGTACACTTCACTGGAATAATGGTCCTCAGGCAGCGGTGCTCAAATACCTCCAGCTATCGCGCGTTTAAGATGCCCAGCATTCGCATACATGGAGGAGGACTGAACGGACGGATGAATGCGCGCCGCACGCGGATCTTCGTGGCGATTGCGTCGGATCCATAGGCGCGTTTGGAGGGTCATGAAAACCTGCCAAGCAGCATGCATTTAGGAGACAATGGCGTTCTTACTAATCTGTCCATTCGGTAGCAGCCTCGCCCGTACACAGACCCCGAGATTTCGGAGATGGCTGACAGCAGAGTCCAGCTGTTGGCTCTGCGCAGAAAACTTATCAACTGACAGAGTTAAATGACCATCTAATTCCGAACCGAGTTACGGGAGTGACCGCGCATGCGTGCAGAACGCAAAGATGTGGATTCCGACTCCTAGGCCAGCGCGTCAAATCTATCTGTATTTCCTTTGATCCTAGTCTTGCGCGCGTGTCTGTCGTAGCCCATTGATGGATCAGGAATCCCCGCCGGAATCCAAACTGAGATTAGTTGGGAGACGCAGGAAAGCCGAGACCTCGACCGGCTTGAGCCAAAGGTCCGCGGGAGTATGGAAGGTGCCTGGCCGGAGACTGCAGGCAAACAGATGATGACAGTCATGCGGAGAAGCGCCGCAGGCAGGACAGCAGTCGGGTGTTGACGGGTCAAACCGATGTTGATACTGGTGGAGGACCACTGAGTAGCCACTGCGCAGTTGAGCCAGAGTACAGCCAGTTACCCTCAGTAGATGCTGTTCTGAGGCCGCAATCGGAGGTGGATAGCCACCCAAAAGAACCAGGGAACGGTAACATCGTTTCTCCTCGATAACGGCTTTCTGGTGGAGACGCAGGAAGCTTGTCCTGGTGGCAGAGCTATCAACGGGTAGATCTGAGTTTTTTCCAGTCTAGTGATGGGTTTGGTGGTCAATATTTGCCAACTGATGGACTACAAAGCATATGCAGGTTGAAAAATGACTCCCTTCCGAACTGAGTAAGGGATATAAGCGCTGAGGATAAAAAGATACCATGACCATCTCGCGCTCATTTCGTAAAGGGTGAGCAGCGCGGCTGGAGCGCTTGCAGATACAGCGTATGTCTGTTCATTCATTGTGTCCCAGCATGTTGCATGTCGAAAGCAGCGGGCGCGGGGTGAGTGAAGAAATTCCCGCACAATTCGACCAAATCATTAACCAATTAACACACAAAATGCCACCACTCGCTTCCTAAGACAGTGGTCGTTCTTAGCACTTGCGTTCGACGAAATAGGTCAAGGCTCTCCCTGCATACACGGAATACATGCATTTAGTCGCAAGAGACGAGCCTAGTGCTAAGGCTAGTGTGGGAAGAGGAAATGGAGTAGGAAGATGGCGACGCATGGTAAGGCGAGTGAAACCAGACGTTAGGCGGTTCTACTAACTAACCTGGTCGATAAAATGTGCAACGAGGAAAAATGATGGACGCAAATTTAAAAAAACGGGAAAATCCCCAAGCTAAAACCGAAAGAACAAGAGAACATACTTCTGTGGGCAGTGGCGATATGATGAACCATGCTTGACTTCCATTTGAAACATTTGCAACAGATGTCACACATACATTTTCGCAGTTCTACAAAACAAATCGAGAGCGTAAACAATAGAGGAAAAAATCAAATTACTTCGTCTACAGTTGAATGCATTTTCACTATCTAATAATTCACGAACTTGCACTAAATCTGCACAACCTCAGGCTGACAAAAAGCTGTTTTACTTACCAAGACCTAAAATACGGGGCAGCAACAGGATGAAACTGAAATATGCCCAGCTGCCTAAGTTGCATTCAAGGACAGCAGGACTTGGGCAGGACAGGATAACACGAAGGTCCAAGGTTTGTCATAAATTAGGCTGAAAATCACCGCCAAATTGCCTTCACAATTTCGATGCTACCTGGGGTTATTTTCAAAAGTCCTATCCCGGAGGCGTTTGTCATTTCCTACATTTCTGGAATTATTAACTTTGAAAAGAGGGGGAGATGCATCCAAAAAACAGTTAAACTTAAACGATACCTCACTGTTAACTGGTTTTTTTCGATACAACTCTCCTTTTTCTGACGACGAACTGGGGCACCAGTACTGGTTTAGCACACTATATGCGCCAAATGGCATGGAGAGGTTATTCACGCAAGGCACGACAGGGAGGATTTCGAGTTTTCGTTTATGCCCCCCGTCGACCGTATTGTCCATTCGCTACAAGCTTGGACTACGTTTGCACAACCGAAAGTTTCTTGTAAAAATCTTTGGATTTCATGAGTTCGAATACCTATTGTGTAAATAAATCAGTAGTAAGCCAGCTACTACGTTTGTCTCGGGTATTTAGCCGTAATGAGCCGCGTGGAATTATTTGGCGTGGCAATAGCTAACGCCACACTAAAAACTGTATGAAAACACTTAAACAGTTGGGTAAAAAGTAAGCAAACCTTTGTGGACGCAGTCAATATGCTCTTTCAGGAGGTAATTCCGTGCAAATGCGTTACCGCAAAACCCACAGGCATATCTTCTGAATTCTGAAACAAAGAGACACAACCAGTCGATTTATTCGTGAGTTTTTGATAAACTTTGCTGACAAAAAGTAGACATGATAACACATCCAATGTTAACCAAAGTTTGCAAGTTTTTTCGATTCGGTAAAACAGAAATCATCGTGCAATATATTTCCGCTTTTAAATGAGTTTTCTTCCAGTCGCCTGCAAAGGCTACACTTTAAAAAGGTCTAGTTGAGTTGAACAGATTAAGTGAAGATGGCCCAATAAATTCAAATATATGTGTTGAAAGAAAACTGCACAAAAATATCCTTTTTTGTTCTTATTTGGCAGATAACTCATCAGGAAAGTAATTATGCCAGGTATTTTTGTGCTATGTAAGTTCGTTCACCAGCGTGGGTGGAATGCACATTTTTTCTTGCTCAGTTAGTTAAGCAGCAAACATAATATTTTGGATGTTGTGAACAGTTGCGTATTTTCCTGTTTATCTTTACTAAATACACTTAGCTGAACTGATACATCAGACCTCCTACCGAGCAGGAAGTCCAGGAGAGGGGAAGCACCCCTTCCTTCCTTCCCAAAAATGAAGGTAAACGCTGGATGAGCCTGATTAAATCGATACATTTAAGCTTCACACTCAAGTTTCTCATTCAATGGGGCTTTTTAACCGAAAGAAAGGGAGAGGGTACCACAGAATAAGCAAGCTTAGCGCACGAATAGAAGGCGAGATAACTATCGTAAGTAAAAGCTAGGGAGCAGCAGTTGACCGACGAGGGAAAAGTACGTACGATTGTGGAAATCGTCAATGTGCCGCTACAGTTGACTGGTCTGGGTCCTCAAGGCTGTAATAGGCACATCTTGGGGCTACACGAAAGAGACTTTGTCGACTGCTTTCAAGGCGCTGGCCATGCCGCACCTCACTTATGCGGCATCAATCTTGTCTCCTACGATGAGCTCTTCCAGCCACCGCCGCCTCCAGTCAGCACAGAACGCTGCCCTCCGCTCGATCACAGGTTGCTATAAAATGTCGCCTATATATCCTCTTCATGCGGAGGCTTCTGTTTTACCGGTCACCCAAAACAATACTCTCCTTAGCCAGCAGTTCTGGTGGAGTTGATCGCGACCCGGCCATCCCAATCATCACCGTTGCACCGCTCCCGAGCCCTGCCACAACGTCCGGTCGTCTATTCAAGCACTCCCCAAGAAACTGTTGCCTCGTCTCTCGCGGATCTACCTGTTGATAGCTCTGCCACCAAGACAGGCTTCCAGTGTCTCCACCAGAGTCGTTGTCGAGGAGAAACGAGGTTACCGTCCTCCGGTCCTTTTAGGTGGCTATCCACCTCCGATTACGGCCTCGAAACGACATCTCCCGAGGGTCACTCACTGTACCCTGGCGCATCTACGCAGTGGCTACTGCATGACTACCGTCATCTGTTTGCCTGCAGTTCTCGGCCACGCACCAACCTCACTCCCGTGGACCGTTGGCTCAAGCCAGTCGAGGTCGCGGCTTTTTTCCGTCACCCATCTACTCCCAGTTTGGATTCCAGCGGGTATTCCTGATCCAATTATGGCCTACGACACACACACACACATTGGCCTGGGTAAAGGCCTTGGCACAAAACTCGCACATATTCTCTCGCTCAACTTGCCGGGAAACAGGATCTACATGGAGAAAGGAGAAGCATTAAGATTCTCACTTTGTCAGGCGATTTAACAAGGTTTTAAAAATGTATGATAGTAACTACTTATGTGAATGGAAATCAGCACTTTGTAGACATGAGCCTCTATAAACGTCGGGAGTAGCACGTTTAAAAAATGTATTAAATGTCCACTATAATTGGCCTCAGGGGGCTAAAGACACTTCCCAAGAAAAGGAGCGACGAGCATATGGGGCGTCGCTCACAAAAACATACACAACCTCTGATTGTACAGAGAACAAAGTTACTTTGCAGTGCGCGTCGTAAAGCACAGTCTTTAAAACTGTTAAAACGTAGACAATGTTTGAAGGAATACAATCCTTCAGTTCTGATGCTAGAAAGCACGGTCAAACAGGCCTACGTAAAGGTTTAGAATAAGCTAGTAGCCGGATGGAAGTCGGGAAATGGTGCAAATACACACAGAAAAGGTTCTGGGCTAGGTGTTTGTACACCACAAACGATTTTTATCTTAGAAATCCTCATTAGTAAGACTACGAGAAATCCCTTACCGAGACGACGTTGACCTTCCAAATCATTACTATAATTCTCAACAGGACTGTCTTCCCTCTCACACTTTGGATTTGGAATCTCTGGCAAAGGGTTACGCCATAAAACCATGAAAAATACCTGAGGTTTTCTGCGCTGTTACTAATACTGCATAACATATATTAATTAAAGAGGACACCACGCTTTTCGTATTCGATTTCTCTGCTGGCAAACTTGAAGCAGCCGAAGCTGAAAGATTTGCGGTCTTGACTTCGTTGGATAAAGTTGAAGATGTTGGAGACGGTGGTGGCGGCCATTCACTTCCACTGCTTGAATCATCCTTTTCGCTGGAGCCATGTTCGCGGAGAGGTACGAACCTAGAGCACAGACACTATAGATTAAACCACACCTGATTAGGTTCAACTAAGACTTGCAAGTTGTTTTGCCCGGTCTGACTCGTGAACCTTAAAATATGATAAACACCCACCAAAGACTGCAAAGGTTACCTTTAAATGGCTCAATGCGTAGTGTTCTTCGCTCGTTACTTCTTCCTGCAAAAGGGAAAATATACAGTAACTAAAAAGTGCATGCGTTCTGCAGAGCCGATCAATGAGCATTTAGTGCTTATGCCTTCAAAATGAAAGGACGGCAGCGGCAAACCAATAAAAACGGGCTTCCCTGTTTAATTCCGACAAGCAGTGGGGAAGGAGCTGCTTTTGACATTCCAAAAATAAGCACACAAAGCAGGCAAATTGGTGGGTAAGTTATAATCCCAATCGCGGGCAGCGTTCAAGCAGAGAACAACTCAAACACCATGAAATATAATGTTGTACAGCCATTGAAAACTAAAGAAAATCACTCAAAAAACACACATGGAAAAAGACAATAAAGAAGACGGGCATAATCGGCAAAGGACTGATATGTGTTCTAGGTAGTGAGCTTATCATACCCAACCACGTGACATGTCATATTGCCGACGTAACTGAAGAGGAAAGATAGGAAGTCTGTCAGTCAGTTTATATGAGGGAAAAAAGACTTAGAAGATGAATTGGCGAACATACGTTTGTTTTCGATAATTCTCATCAGGCCTTTACATTTATAGGGTAATTAAGTAAATTGACTTTGCGGGTTAGTAGAAAAAAGGAAGGATGGTTGTCAGGGGAGGAGGAATGGGGGGTCAAAACGGGGTCAACATTTGATCCTCGTTAGGGGGAGCTGGTAGTCGGTTGAGGTGTTAGGCCACTGGCTGTTGGATTAGCAGCTTTTGACCATGGTAACTGTGGTGCCGCGACGAAATTCTTTTGGGCGCAAAGGATGGGTCGGCGTAGCCTGATTGCGGCCGCTTCTGCCGTAGCCAAGAGACGCTGTCCAAGAAATTTTGAGTAGCTTGAGGGTACCTTGTAGATAACTCGGAAGGCCTCTTTGGCATCCACGCGATGGTCAGAGTCTACCAGATGCGCTAGAATGGAACTGTTAACACACTTTAGTTGACCCTTTCCTAACCATGCTGGAAAAAAAGACTTACTTAATTGAACTCCCTACTGGTCACATAAAAATCTCAAAAATTAATACAATACAAAAAACATTTTCAGTCAGCTAAATGTAGACAGATTCATATCGTGCATTGGTTCTTCAGAGTTAATTAGCCACATACCTTACATCAGTGGGACCAATGATATCTGTGATATACACCAGTGATATCACCAATGATATCTGGCCCTTATATACGCACTACGACAGCTTAACCTTTGATAGTGATCATAAGACAATAATAGCAGTGCTCTCTCTTAACATTAAAATAAGACCTGATCCTAGTTACACTTCTATAAACCCCAAAAATCTTGACATTGAATCTCTGAATAACTACATTAGGTCATTGGATTGGAGCTCTTTCCTCCTAACAGCATCCCCTCTAGAAGCTGTAAACATATTATATGCCACCCTTAATTTAATTCGAGATACCCTAATTGACGAGAGATCCCCAGGTAAGAAATCACTTATCCCAAACTTCCTTTCCAAACGGCTAAAAAAACTTAAAAAACAACTCCATGACCCATGTATTAGTTATCTATCTACGCTCAGACGCATTACAGAGATTCACGAGTTAGCCCAGAACATTGAAACAAATAAGACGATAGCAGCAGAACATCGTGCAATCGAGTCCCCAGAAGGGACAGCCCAAATCTTTAGGAAACAAATAAATAATCATCAAAAACTAGGCCCCCAAATCATGCTTGATGACCAAGGAATAGTAATAACAAATGACAACCAAATAGCAAATCTTTTCAACGAGTATTTCTCAACCAACTATTCAGTCGAGGAAGAACCAATCCTCCAACCAACAGAAATGACGGCACTAGTATTAAAAGAGATATTGTTTAACGAAGAAACTGTAGAGAAAGCTATCCGCCAACTGTCCAATTCCACATCATATGGAACGAATAGAATCCCTCCTTGCATACTGAGGCATATGACATATGCCCCAATACTTCTGTCTAACCTTTTCTCGTTACTGCAGTCAAATGGTACTTAACCAGAAATCTGGAAAACATCATGTATCACCCCAATTTACAAAAACGGAAATCGGTCCAATGCCCAAAATTATCGTGTTGTTCACCGAACATCGGTTTTAGCAAAAATCTTAGAAAAAATAATTTATAACCAAATGTTAGACCATCTGACGAATGATAATCTCATACCCCTCTCTCAATATGCCTTTTTACCTAAAAAGTCATGTCAGTCCTGCCATATCACTTTCTTGGAATTCGTCTCCAGAAATCGAGATGATGGGAACACGGTTGCTACAATTTACTTTGATCTAAAAAAGCCTTTGAAAAAGTTCCCCATAAAAGACTGATCGTGAAGCTAGTGAGTCACGGGATTCGCCCCCCCCCCCTCCTTGATTTCCTCAAATCCTATCTTCAAAACCGATTTCAAGTAGCACAACTTCAAAATATAGTATCAGAACCAGCTCATATAAGCAGTGGTGTTTTTCAAGGCACTATCCTAGGTCCCCTCATATTTCTCATTTACATTCATGAGTTATCCACGATATCAACATCTGCTAAATCATTTTTATATGCAGATGACTTAAAACTCGCATATGCCTATAACAAAAATTCGATAAGTAGTGTGCATAGAACGATTGAATTAGACCTTCAAAAACTAAACGACTGGAGTGTTCAGTGGCAAATGCCGTTTTCACCAACAAAATGTCATCTCATGATATTTGGACCACTAAAACTTCCCCCCATAATGTTTAGTGGTCAAGAAATAAAAGAGCTAACATCTTTAAAAGATTTAGGTCTTAGCTATTCTAATACTCTTGACTTATCCCCACATGTTAAACAAATCGCACCAAAAGCCAATCGACTATGTGGCTTCATAAGTAAAAATTTCACATTAATTACACTTAAGACTAAACTTTACAAAATGTACGTTTTACCTATTCTAGATTACTGCTCAATATTTTTCGGTACCATGTCATCAGATGACAGACAGAAACTAGAAAAAATCCAGCGAAGGTTTACCAGAGGTCTGTGTAAACGCGATGACGCCCGAGACTCCTATTCAATAATGTACAATAGATATGGTCTTAAACCCCTCTGGCAAAGGCGACTCCAAAATGGTTTAACTTTCCTATTTAAAGTGACACATAATCAGAACATCCTTAGCAATAATATGTTAACAAATCAAAACGGTTCCCGTTCCACTAGAAACAACCAACATACAATTCATAACGCTAAAGCTAGGACGGCCCAGCGATCAAATTTCTACACCATAAGATATGCGATCATATGGAATGCCCTACCCAACGATATTCGAAAAAGCCACAGTTTAGCCGAATTTAGAAGAAAGACCAAGCAGTTCTTCTCAAATGACATGACGCATATATTTCTGAATAAAATAGGACACTTTGCTAACCAGTTCTTTGACGTCCAATTCGGACCAAAAGGGATCTAACGGTCCAGGAGAGTTCCCGAAAATTTTGGAGAAAACAGGAAAATGCTGAAAGCTTTCCAGTCGACGGTTTCCAACGCTGATAAAATCAAAGCTTAAGCAAAATTGTGCCTTGCCTCCTTTTCCAATCCTTAAAAATAAGAGTAAAAAACAAAAACTAAGAACAATTTATCTATTCCAATATTCCTCTACTAATATCTAAATGTTTATAAAAAAATATTATGAAAGAAAATAATTTTCTCTTCAATTATACTAAAATATATATTGTTTCCTCTTATAATGTATCAGAAATATAAATACTAATGATGTAAATCTCAATCTCACTTAGATATTCGACAAACGAAAGGCCAAATATCTTCTGCCGATGCACTTGAATGACGATGGTGCTTCGCAGCTGCCTCGACCCACATCAGGCATCTGTAACGTCCCATCTAATTAGCAAACTTGTGCCACTGGACAATGATTGTAATCTCCGTATCGAGCAGAGCCATGCATACGGTAGATGCCATATCATCAGCTGATATTTTCACCTTCAAACTGACCGCGGCTAAGTATACCTCAGTTAAAGGACATTACAGTTTTTCCAGACCCCAAGTATTCTTACTATAAAACCGTAACACCTACAATGTATTGCTATTTTATTTCATGTTTTCCTCGATTTGTTTCCTAGAAGTCAGGGTTTTTTCACTTAAAACAAACTCCTTATTTCGCGCACTATTGACATAGCAAAAGACCAAAACAAATACAATGGTCACTGCGAAAGAAGGGGTTTGGGTTAGGTTTTTTCCTGCCTTCCGGGGTTTTTTGACGGCGTCAAAGATGTGCTTTACAAATAAACCTTATTATCATAATAATGACCTCATATAGGCTATTCTAGGACACGATTAAAGCAAAAAGACTTCCCCTCATTTAATCGTCCTTGCAGCATATAAAGTTTAAATGGACGTCCGCGGAGTTAAGTTGCACTGGCGAGTGGGAGAAAGTCGTCACAAAAAAAGCACAGCTCAAGTTACGCATGATACGGTTGGTTAGTACCAAATCTCCGCGTAACTGCCTTTAACTCTGAGGATGGAGATTAAAGTTATTTAGACGGATTACATAGGATAGCGCAACTTGGAAGTAAGAAGTATTAGACAACTAATGTGAAATTGTCCATATCATAACGCTGGCTCGGGGACTGAGGGAGATGATCAGTGATCTAAAGTCTGACTGAGGTCCGAGAAGGTCAGCAGAGAAAGGGTAAAAGACGGTGATATACAAAGGATGACTCAGCGAGAGCCCAGTCGTAAGGGAAGAGCTACCAAGATAGTTGCTAAGGTGGTTCTTCAGATATGGTCAAGCCAGTTAATGGTGACGGTAAAAAATACCTCACTTGGAAAATATTATTGAACATGGGTAATAAGGTTGTTTTACGTTGTACAAATACATGGTTTGGGGTGAAAAAGTTTGACGTTGATTCGTAGACCTAACACATGCAAAAGTTGGTTAGCCGCTTAAAAGTAATGGTGTGAATGCTGCGAACGTGAGAGCAGGTGGGTAGTCACGGTACGTAGACTCAACGTCTAAATGATGGCGCTGAAGCTGTGCTTTACAAATTAACCTTATTGAGTCGGAAAAGGAACACTTTTAAGTCTACGAGTTGCCAGACGTTGAACCGTTGTTCGCCTGAACGAGCTAGAGAGCAGAAAGAACTTACAAAAAAAGGACGGGTGAGCAGTTTACGTTGGCTTGAACGGACGCTGATCCCCAAATTCGTGGGCACGTATGCGAATCAGAGAAATATATGGCAAGCCTAAGTCGGACGAACGAGAGGTATCTTAATGGCACAGTGTGATCATCGGTTTAGATACTCTCTGCCCCTTGCTCCACAACATTGCGGTGCAGGAACAGTGAATGGCACTTGAGTTAGTTTGTTATGTTACAATTGAGTTGCCTGGCATCTGCCACCCTGCTTCCTCCCAGCGGTGCATCCTGACAAAGACAGTCTACGATGGCTGAGAAAAAAGGTAGTTTTATTAAGGCAGCCCATGTGACCAGCGGTCATGGGTGCTAGTTCTGGTGATAAGTCAAGGAGAAATTACTGTGCAAGAAGGTCTAAGCTACCAAGCCAAAATGAGAGTTGTAATGTTTTGAAAGCAATATATGGAAGATGATTGATCACAAAAGACGATGGGAAGATGGCCAAGGAGAGAAGTTGGGAAATTTTGCTAGCACGAAAGCCATAAATGGCTAAGCTAATCAGTGCGCCGTTACTGGCAGTTGGAAAATATAAGCAGTGAGCTGGTTGATGAAAAGGTAAAATTGGACGCCAAAGATGGAGATGTTAATTATGGAAGCCAAGCGTACGGAGGAAGAGACGTATATGCGCTGGCAAAAAATCAAACGATGACTTTGAGGCGTGACTAGAGGCAAGAAGTATGTCAGAAGACTGCTGGTTTACATTGTAGTTGCCCAAATATCACCTATTTTGCCTTTTTGTCAACGACGTTTCAGATTGTTTTCAGTATGGCAGACCCTTCATGTACGCTGATGATTTAAAAGTCGCTTATCGATA
The DNA here is from genome assembly GCA_036362985.1 of Ligula intestinalis. Classification (NCBI taxonomy): domain Eukaryota; kingdom Metazoa; phylum Platyhelminthes; class Cestoda; order Diphyllobothriidea; family Diphyllobothriidae; genus Ligula; species Ligula intestinalis. The sequence continues at coordinate 92,217,446 of JAYGXS010000003.1, read as the reverse complement.
TAAACCGGCAGATCGCAACATCGTGCTCGAGCTGATAAAAAAGGATCTTCAGGCCTTCGCCCAGTGGTGTTGCACATGGCGCCTCACCCTATCATGGCACAAATGTTCCGTTATGGTTGTTGGCGACGATCATCAACCTGAATTAAGCATTGACGGCCACGAACTAAATGTTCCAGCAGTTATCAAGGATTTGGGCATATCCTACTCTAATAGTCTCAATTTGTCAGAGCACTGTGCCCTGATAGTCTCGAAAGCACGCCGAACCACCGGATTTATCCTTAGAAATTTTAAGACTATCAATGTTAGAACTAGCCTTTATAATATGTACGTGAGACCTAGTCTTGAATACTGCTCGCCTCTGTTCAGTCTTCTGCGCACTAGTGAACGGAAGAAAATAGAATCGGTGCAGCACTTCTTCACTAGAAGAGTTTTCACTACAGAACACCTTAACTTAACCTACCAACAAAGGTGCGAACCTATAAAGCTGGATCCCCTATGGCTTCGTCGATTGCAGAAGGGTCTATTTTTACTGTTTAAACTTTTGAATGGTCAAACCTTTAATCCTCTTAGTACAATAAGGCAGCTTGAGCACTCTCGACGCGCCAGTCATCGAGACGTATTTTTATTTCTTCCTATGGCACGCACAGTTAAGTACCGGCAATTCTTTTCAGTAAATGCCATATCAATCTGGAATAAGCTGCCCAAAAGTATTAAAACCCAGCAAAACTACCCTATGTTTAAGAGAGCTATAACTAGTTTTCTACATTCAGGACAACTTTCACGAATTTTGGGTGCTGACTCGGTGGAATCTCTCTTTCACTCTGATGGCGTTCGTGGACTTTGAACCCCGCCAGGCTTCACTGCTGAAGATAATGCGGCTGAAGCAGCAACCCGCAGTCTGCTAACCCTTCAGCCGATAGCTCGCAACTTTTGCCGACAACCATTGAAGAAAGACTGAGAACACTGTGTTTTTGTGCCAACCCTCTCCGTCTGGAACTAATGTTTTTAAACGATATGAAACAGTTCTCCTGCTGATGAGTCAACTCAGCTTACAACTGTACATTTATTCCGTTTGTATCATACCTTTGAAGGCAGGTTTTTTTCACTTGAAACAAACTCCTAATCTCGCCCAGTATTGACGAAACAAAAAACCTGAAACAAAACCAATACTGGCTGCAACATAAGGAGTTTGTTTTAGGTTTTTTCCGGTCTTCGAGGTGTTGGAAGGCGCCCGAGAGGTGCATTACCAACTCTTTACAAATGCCTGTAAACTGGCATAATAAACATATTATAATTATAATTATCTAAACCTAGAAGGCCCTGCCTCTGAAACAGAGATCGCGTTGTAAGAAATGGTTAACGAAGTTCATCTGGTACAGCATTTTGCCCAGCCTACGCGGATAGATGATTGGGATGTGGCCTCATGTCTGGACTTGATATTCACAAATAGCTGCACAAAAGTATCTGACGTAAGAGTCTCTGCACCCCTCGGCACCAATGATCATGTTACTGTCTTAGCAGCCCTAAACATAACTGGATCACCGTCAATGCGTCCGCATACTGGAAAACTGATCATGACGAGACGAGGCAGAGCTCTATGAACCTATCCTGGGAACCGAGTAGCTGTGACAGTAAAGAACAACGCGTAAACTTGATCTGTGGCAATATTGAGTGGCTCTGTACGGACTTTGTCCCCATGAAGCTCTGTGGATATGCGGCGCGGCGCCCCCACGGATCGATTGCGAGATAAAACGCAAATTGAAGGTCAGGAAACGTGCCTACAAGGCCCTCATTATCTTGAGAACAGCCGAAGCAAAGCAACGTACAAAGTAATCAGAGATGAATGCAAGCGTTAAAAGAGGTCAAAGTAAGTAGCGGATGAAGAAGATCTGGTGCAAAACGTTGACTCCCAGCCAATCAATTTTATTCATTCCTGAAAAAAAAATGCCACATTCAAGGTTTCCACAATACAAGTGGTGTGCTCCAAACAGATGAGTTATGTATGGCTGACCTTTTAACTGAACACTACTCCACTGTCTCTTTGTCACCAATGCTCGACAGTGAAGCGTTCGACATCCCGGACCGAGGTGAAAGCGGCATAATAATTACCATTGAAGATGCGGAAGTGCACAAAGTAGATTGATACCTACTTAGGCCAGTGGACCCGATAATTTGAAACCGAGGGTTATTTGCGAGCTTGCTTAAATGTATAATCGCACCGAGCATCAGGGAACTGTTTCTTTTTAAGCTAGCCACTGCCGCGGTACCAGATGACTGGAAACAGAGTCTGATAACTCCGAGTTACAAAGGTGGCGACCGATTTCTGCCCCGGAACTATCGACCAGTCAGCTTGACTTCGGTGTTTGTTAAATAACTGGAAAACTTTATCTGTCGCGAAAATGATGCCTCCATTAGGCCATCCATAATCCAGCCGATAGAACAACGCGGCATTGTCAAAGGCAAATCATGCACCACTAACCTCATGGTTGCACGTGATGCTTGGTGCAAAGCCAACGAAAAACGACTACGAGTTTATGCGTCCATACTCGACCTCAGCAAAGCATTTTACAAAGTCAATCACGTGCACCTACTGACCAAGCTCAGTAATACGCCCATCCCAAGAGCTGTAGATAAATGGATAAAAGGGTACATGTTCGGTAGACAATGCGAGGTCGGGGTCGGTGAAGGGTGTTCTTCTGCCTATGAGGGTAGTTTTGACGTACCAAACAGGTCGGTGCTGTGTCCCCGAATATTTTCTATATACGTTGCGGACGTTTGCGGACGACCTCAGGGTATAGCCTGTTATACGCAGCCCCAAATATACAACGGCTTTTCAAAATTATCGAAATATGATCCAGTAATGGTCACTGGAGATCAACGTACCGGTCAACGCAAACGAAGCACACTTGCTGGGCAATATGACACTCGCCGCTTTTAAGAATACTCGTGAATTGGGCGTTATCGTTCAAGACGAGTTCAAAAGCCGATAGCAATCAACCCTGGTGAGACGCAAGAATCTGGCAATGCTTCCAATGTTCAAAAGAGTATTCACGTCCTGGTCCATGAAGTTATTCCGTAAGCTAATGGTCACGTTCATCCGTTCGATCATGGAGTATAGATCGTCTGCTTGGTTACTGTGTATGAAGGGCGAGATGAACGAAATCGAATGTGTGCAACGGCTGGCGTCAAGCCTGGCGCCCAAAGTCAGGAAGTTGACATATCCGGAGCGCTGTAAAGCACTGGGCCTGTTTTTCCTCGAATATCGACGGTCCAGAGCGGACCAAATCATAATGTAAAAAAATAATCGTTTACGGTGACATTTCGGCGATGTCACGGTATTTTAAACAGACCGTTGATATCCCTACGCGCGAACACTGCTTTAAACTGGTGGTACAATAGGCAGATGTCCTCCCGCACTATCAATGCGCGGGGTGAATGCATGGAACAATCTTCCTACGATGTTGTTGCTGCCAACACATTTGCTGGGTTCAAAAAGAAATAGGACGGCTTATTTGATCAGTGATCTGTACCGTTCATGGTATAAGTTCAAACTGAAAACACCCATATCTCCGGTGGCTGCAAATGAGGGATTTCCACGGATCTGTTCCCCAGCTTCTATTGATGGAGCATTAACCGTGTATTCTAACACCCTTCAACCCTTTTCTCTCAAGCAGGGTGCCATCGTCAACTGAAGACAGAAAATCATTGATAATCAGCGAAAAAATCGATGAAAAAAAATATATGGAATTGAAAGCGGTGTTTTACTAGGCTGAATTTAAGGCACGAAGAACGAAACAGAAATTGCTTTCTATGTTTATTCGGGGGGAATGTCGAGTTTAGACCCCTCCCCACTACTTGCAGGAATAGATCAAGTAAACATAAATGCTTCAAACTGCTTGTATTAATTCATTTTGAAATTTCGTTAATTTATAGTTTCTGAATGCGTTGTGTCGAATTGATAGCTATTGCTTTTAATTTTTGCACATTTCCCCCTTTACAGAAGTGGTTAAATTCCGCAAAAACATGCACCATTATAACATTTTTTAGTTATAGTAGCAGTCTGTGTGAGGTGTCTTTATTACCTTTAGGTCAACCTGTTAGCTAGACAAAATTGACTTGTAGTTTTAGTTGACCTTAACCATGGTTGGTTTTGTCGATATCATTAGCGTCGTCAACTGTTTCCCCAACGCCAGTCGGAATCCTGCGAAAGTGACTGTGCAAGCGGTGCTGATATCTTATACCCATTACCGTCTCCGACATTGCCTACTTTATCTAATGAAGTCGAAGTTCGGAAGCCGTTGCCTTTGACTGTTTCAGGTGTGCCAGTCGACGAATTTGATACTGTAAAAAGTATACCTACCTCTATCGATGTATCTTATTCAGGATCACTTGCGGGGGCAAACACATCAGGTATCTCTACCTTCGTTGTACTGTGTAACACTTTAGTAGAACCTCAATATCCCAAACCTCAGACCGAAGACACTTCTTATGATAAACGCACTGGTGATTTCGAAGATGGTCCTCGCCCGTGTGAGTGATTACTTAGTGCATGCATTCTTGTATTTTTAGACAATATAAACCAGGTGTTCTATGAAGGTGAAGACGTTAGGCCCTATACCCTTTCATTTTGCGTGCATCCTTAACCGGTCGTGTTCATCTGCGGTCTGGCCCTTCACTCATTCCAGCCAATGACAGAACCATGTTAGGTTGCCCGTTGCACCGTTACAACTAAGGATGGAGACATTTCTGGAAATTGTCTGTGTCTCTTGGGAATAGAAGATTAAACAAACTAATATTTATGACCTTACTTTCAAAGGGACCCTCATATGCTGCCCGTTCCCGTGATACTTGTATTTCTGAAAACAGGCTTTGTAAAATAATATAATTTCACCCATCTATTGGGGTAGCATAGTACCAACCTACTAACTTATGAATCTTATGTGTTTCTGTTACTCGTAGTTTGCGATCTTTTGCAGGTGAGTGAGGAATTCAAGCGTTAAACGTGCTAAGCTCAATGTAGATAGGCAGTTCTTCTGCTTGTCTTTGAAAAGAAAAAAATTTTGTCAGTTCTTACCAACCGCTTTCTAACTGAAGCTGTCTATAATGTCCCTATTTCACGTGGGAAAATTTGACTGCAATTCTCTCAAAGCATACCCATAACGAAGACTTTACAGAGGGCTTATGTCTCTCTGCGCGCATTTGTTTTTACGAAGGAAGCCTTGTATACTCTCAGCAATTGTTGCCTCTGCGACTTATTGTTTATTTCACAACTATCGCCTTTACAGTTTAGTCAGTACTTCGTTTTGATGCCCCAAATGTGTTTCCGCCTCTGGTTCTGTTGCTGTCACCGTGTCAGCGACGCATTTGACTTCAGCTTTCCAGCTTTATTTTCGCATTTATAACCTAACGAAGGACACTCTTCTTATATTTCCCTTTCAGCTCTACGAAAGCACATGTGCGAGTTATGTGGGAAGGCTTTTACACGAAGCAGCTTACGAAAGCGGCATATTGACTATGTTCACAACAGTAAATTTTTTCCCTCATTGACTGACTATTTATATCCAGCCGCTGTTTCTACATATAACTACGTTCCTCTGCGATGCCTGCTTACGTTGTTTTTTTTATGTGGTTTTATTTCCTAGTTGTTTACTTCAAGGCTTGAGTACAGCTAACTCATTAACTATATGAATTGCTATGCCATACCAGCAATTCTGAGATTACTTACACTTATGTCAAGTTATCCATTAAGCAAGGGATACCGGTAGTAATCTGTTGGATGCTAGGTTAATTGCATAGAAGGTCTTTTTTCGGCAATTGGATTCAATGTGTTGCAGTAGGCCAGATGAGTGATTTCATCCTATATTCCTCCAGCAGTCCCATTTCTCTGAAGAACTTTTTAAATGTAATCTCTGTCTGCATGCAATGTCTGGACTGGTTCTAGAAGGGCAGAGGAATGTATAAAGATCTCTATAAGTTGAACTAGTAGTTCATCACGTAGCTGTGTGAATCATTTGCGCGTGCAGGTGCACTTGTAGAAGCAACACAGGTATGAATATAGTGGGTTTTCTTTGTTGTAGTTTTTCGAGCGCGTTTTGGCTGTCGTTAAGTTATGAGAGGTATCCTGACAACTTACTAGGATGCGTTTTCGAACATCTTGTACCCGAGGGAATAAAGTAACCGACTTTAAAAAAAGCTGCTTTGTCAACCGAGGCCACCGCCGAAGGACGACCCGACGTAACCTGGATGGCCTGTGGAATCGCATGAGATGGAAGTTTGAGCATCGGTTCCGCGACTACCGCGCAGCATCTAATACGTGCTCCACCCATAGACTTCCAGTTGCGGGACAATGTTAACGTGACTGAATATGTATTAGGGTGTAACAGCCCGTAAATCCTTTGCATGCACTAGCTGGTGGGTCCTACTTGAGCTCTAGGGAGTACGACATTAAGCGGGAACCGTTGCAGCCTCGCTCCGAGTCTTGGAATGGATCGCCGTAGGTGGTGGTCTTACATGTCATGATTCCTAGCGCGTTGTGATAGGTTTAGATTCGTTTTATATTCTAGTTAATCTATGCATGTTATTAGCGTTGTAGGTGATATGCAACGCTTTTTTTGTTATTTCAGCCTTACGGCCCTACCCTTGTGAGATTTGCGGAAGACACTTTGCGGAGACGAGCCACTTGAAGAGGCATATCAATAGTCTTCACAAACGTACGTCCCTCTTCACTATATAGCCCTCCTTTCCTATTTAATTTAAAAGAGTGTAGTATTTATTGCACTGTGCACGAAAAAAGATTTTTGATTTTCTTCTTCAGAAAAATGATTCATCCGCTTCTCCGCAGGGGGAGATAACGTCTCCTGATCATGTAGATAACAAGAGTTATGATAAGGCATAAGTGTCCATTAAAGGAACATGAAGTGCGCGAAACGTGAATATTTTTGGAGGAGGCAATTATTTTTTCCATGATTGTACTGCAGCTACACCGGAAAGAAGATGATGCGGTTGCCGTTGCGGAGCTTTTTGGGCCACTTTATCGATGGTTTGAGAATGCTTTGTTCAGTGGACTTAGTGTCCTAAGCTATCACCTGGACCCCAACACAAAAAGCCGCTGCCTACAAAATGATTAACCTTCGTGCCTGCTTAGGCCTTTGGTTACAGTCAGGTTGTTGAAAAGATGCCTGACACTTCACGAAATCGCTGAATACTTTCGGGGATCGTTGGTAGGAAATATTAAATCTGCGCGATTAACAGAAAAACTCTGAAGGTGTTCCAGCCCCTAGAATTGACTGGAATGTGTAGCATTGTCGGCTTACACAAACAAATAAAACTTCATTGAAACAAGAATGCCTTAACATTTTCAAACTTTTTTTGCCACTCATACAATATTGTGTGATTACATTGCTACCGCGCCACCTTAAGGATTATTGATAATACAAGAGCATCTTGTAGGCTTGACTTGGATCAATTGAAGGCTCTCGGTTCGTATTTCGTGCACAACCGGTAGCCGTGAATAACTGCAATTAGACTTGAAATGTCGCTCATTAAAGACAATTTCGTAATGCCTATAGTTTGGGCCCCAGTAAGCTAAATCGCTTTTTGTCCGAATGCTATTTCGATGTATTTAAATCTGCAGGTTTATCACATATCAAAAAGCATCGCTATTTGATATGCTGATTTCCCTTTTGATATTGAATTGTAGATCTGCGAGAATTTGTCTGCGAGATTTGTGGCAAAGCTTTTACACAGAAAACTACAAAGAATAAGCACGTTGACGCTATCCACAAAGGTCTGTTTCCTGTTTTCATAAGCCTTACCCTTTCATTTCTTATAAAAACGTTTCGCTTTTCACTTGTCCGATTGACTGTCGACAATAGCCACGTCCCTTATGCCAGCCCCTACACACATCCCCACGCTATCTCGTCCAACACAAGCGATAAGAACGACCAACAAAATTCTACGTGCCTAACGCTTCGAGGATGTATGCGTCGGACTAGAGAGATCGCGAGTTCGAAACTCGAGTGTGACAGCAATTTCAGCGGCAACACTGAAGTTTGGTATCGCTAGCTGACGATGGCTTATAAGCCAGAAATAGCTATCCTGGCGTCCCTGTCTTTGTCGGTAATACCTAAACATGTATACGCCTGTTCAGGCTGCCACCTACCTCTATTCACTCTAGTGGTTGAAGCCTTTCTCAGCTGCTGACAGTATCTTGGTGAGTCATTCAATTCCCGAAGCTAATCTTTCATATGCAGCAATTCGACCTTTCGGTAGCTACTGGTGAACCGCATCGCGGAAAGGCGCAATGTCCGTGGGTCTCTGCTCCGTACACGCTCATGAGCGTTCGACCGTTGCGGACGATGCCGTTCACCCTGTGCCCTCCCCACGGAATGCATTTAGCAACTTGTTAGGCGCACTTCCGCGATATCTACCGCTCTCTACTCCCTCGTTACTAACCTTCCGATTGCAAAAACTTGTCAGTATTACCGGAGGTGGTTTTAGGTGCAGTGATTAGCAAAACCTCAGCAACTCGTCTATGTTTACCTCTCCCGACTTGGTTCCTATCTCTTGTACTTTGATGTCACGTTAGTGAGCATGCCATAAAGGCCACCTGTCGAGAGAGTCCTGATTACCGGACCCGAGTTTGGACGAATTATCGTGCTCTTAAACAGCCTCTTGAGCCCCAATTGTAAGCGCGTCGTGATAGGTTCAAGCGCATCAGATTTACAGTACGCGCCAGAGCTCGTGCAACATGCCGACATAAGCGAAAGATTGATACTCTTTCGCTAATCGACATTAACTAAGGTTGTGATACTTAAGTAGTATGCCTTTTTATCATTGAATTTGACTGCCTTTATAAATTCACATGTATTTTATAGAGTAATCATGCACGAAATGTAATTTTTGTGCTTGTTTGATGAAAACTTTAACTTTAACACTTTGACTGCGAATCGCGCCATATGTGGTACATGCAATGATGTCCCAAACTGCGATGTGCGCCCTTTATGGTACACGTCTAGGCCTAAAGTAATGCAGGTTTGAAAACGCCGCCCCAGGGGCATACGGGGTATTTTGAGAGTCGCAGTCAAAGTGTTAAAATTTATATTTAAAGGAAGGGTATCTTTCGGTTTTAAAAAATTCTAATTTGCCGAATAATTTTGAAACTTTCTGACTGCTTCACCCGAATTCAAGGTTTAACAACTGCGCACTGTGCACATCCTGTTTAAGGATAGGGAACATTTTCGTCTACAGTTTGAGGGAGAAGTCACATAGTTGTCAAAAAATATTGCAAAAGATGTAGAACATGTCTTATACAGTAAAGGCAGCATCAGAAGGAAGCTCGTTAAAAAGCCCGCATCCTATCATGTCTGAAATGCATTCAGAATAAACCACGTGATAATCAGTATCACAACCCGAGTCAATGCCGATTTGAGAAAAAGTATCAATCTTTCGCATATCTCGGCATGTTGCACGATCTTTGGCGAACACTGTTCGAGCCTTTTAACCTGCCGGTGTTTGGAGTAGGCGCAATGTCCGACGCGACGTCTAGGCGTGCCACATCCTTACTACCGCCCGTGCCCAGTAGTAGTAGCTATGGCCTCGCGCAGACGCTCTGCATCCCTGTTAACGGGTACCGATCTGCTCCACCCGTACTTTGTCCAGTGCAACCCGAAGCGAATTAATCTCCGCGGACGAGCGAAATACGCACTTAGGATTATGCACCTGTCAAGGTAGGGTCATCTCTTTTTCGACGGACTCCGAAGACTTATAATCAAATGCTCTGTTATTATTTCAGCTCTGCGCCCCTTCGCGTGCGAGATTTGTGGTAGAAATTTCGCGGAGATGAGACACTTGAGGAGTCACATCGATCATATTCACAAAAGTAGGCTTCTTTTTTGCTTCTCTCCCTCTCTGTAGCCTATTTTCTCCTTTAAATTCCAAAACGCCTTTGATGACTTTATTTTTGTGCAGCCCACCAGGAGCCTCCACAGGGAGTTTGTTTGGCTAGCTTGATCAGCTGAAGGTTTATCGGTTTCCATTTCGCTCACCGCAATTGTGCGTACAGATTTACTCACATCTAAGTCGCCGGTAGCGTAGTTATCCTGGAATTTTTAGTGACAGAGTCGGTGAGCAGTTCGAGATGTGGATCCCAGTACGCTGTTATCCTAGAGAAAGAAGGACTCCAACTTGATGGTTTTTCTAGAAGGCCATCCGCAGACAAATATTTTCTCTATGATTTGTTAACACCTGCAGTTACTGCACCGCAAATCGGACGATGCTGATAGTAAATAGAGCACGTTGTGGGCGCAATCAACGCGACCGCCGTTTAGCTGTTTGAAACAAACAGTGGCGAGGACGGAGGAGCTGGTTGGACTACTGGATACGGCACATAGTCTCCGAGGCGGACCAAATGCCCTAAGGGCTCAATGTAATCGCAGTAAAACAGCTAACTTCGCTATTCGTGACGATCAGCAACGACAGTAAAATCATGGGGATAAGAAAGCCATATGGCCGAACCGCCTGAAGGGGAAATTCCATTTGTTCGTTCACTGTAAGGGCAGTTCTTTGCCCACAACGAGACTGATCTTCTCGTATGCTCTACTTAAATGTCACAATTTTTGTTGCCATTAAATTCGATGCCGCGTGCGCTTTGGTTGATGGCTGTCCGGGCGTGATCAACAGCATTCTACAAGTCGCCATATAAGTTTATTTTTATCCTTCACAGCAGCATGTGGCCTGATCAGTGAACATTTTCCAAGTGATTACGTGCTTTTCGCCAAGATATATAGACACGTCAATAGAAGTGAGTATGCCAGTTTCAGGAAGCAGTTCAGAAGAAGAAGAAGATGCGATGACTGGAACAAGAGTTTTATTTTCCCGACGTTTTGGATTCTGTCGAGAATCCTTAATCATAAGTAATAGTGGGATAGTCTGAGCCATGCGCAGGTAAGGCGGTCGCGGTATGCCTTAAGGCCAAGCGCACTGATTAATCTGCTTCAGATTAGTCACAGAGTGATGCCACTCCTGGTTATCGTGACAAAAAAAAGTGTAATGCAAATTCACCGATCTATAGTAATCTTCAGGGGCTCTCTGAACTCAACATAACGATAAAACATCTCGAGCGCAGTCTTTTAACTAACACCCAGCTTTACATGTAATGCGTCGATAGCGATGGTTTTCCCCGGCATAGTACTTCGATTCATTCTCAGTCACGGGAACTGACCGAAAGTCAACAATGCAGACAGGTGTCAGTCGCTTGTCGTGCTCCCCCCCGCATGCGATTATCTATTCTGCACATACACGTCCATCCCGGATCTCGCTTCAGTTAGGTCTTTTTCTGGCGTCGTACATCAGGGATAACCTCCGCAGCAACCTCGATGAAACTTCTGCCTCTGTTGTTCTCACACCTTCTCTGGTCCCAGTTATTGCGAAATCGCCTTGGAGACCTGCCTTGAGGGAATGCAGGACTTCCATCACATCTTTCTCGCACGATTGGCGGGCCTCATCATCTACCCTTGAACAGAAAATGGCTATCATCGAAGCCGCCCGCATGCTAGTAGTACCGTCCTCTCCGAGAGCCTTGTTTTCGTGCAGCCTATGAAGCGACAACAATGCCGGATGGGAATACTGATTAATATCGCTACCGGCGCCCAGTGCTCTCATGCATGTCTTCAATGTCAACGAACACCTAGGGTTGTCATTCAAGACGGAAGACCGTTCAGACCATGAACTTGAGCTGCTTAAGTTAACGACCGCTGCGTTTTTAGCTCAACCAGGAGTCAACATGAAGGGACCTTCGGTGTCCCCGCACCTGTCGCCATTACAAGCCGTGATACTGCTGTACCAATACTCGTAAAATTCAGGCATAAACAAAGCACTGAAGTGAATACTAATGAGTAAGACTGCCAGAGGTCTTTTTGTGTTTCCAGTGCCTCCCTATATTGATAAGAAGCACAGCTTAAAAAGCTCCAAAGCTGGAGGCAAAACAAAAACTGCTGATGGTTTGTTAACACTGTAGCGGTCAAGGTTGTGGTTGTGCCTAGATCACCACAATCATCAGGTCGAGTCCCATGTTGAAGCTAAAAGGCAAGTGTCACCAGAATTAGGAATTTATTGTTTACAGAACTCCCAGATGCAGTCTCAAGTGGCTGGCTGGCTAGTAGCCCTTTTTAGATCCGGAGCCCCGCCGGGTGGGCCTCAATCCCGGCGGCGAGGAGGAGGAGTCGGAGCAGCATGGTCGGGCGGAGCTGCTCCGTCGTCAAAAACACAGGTGGAGAGGAGAAGGAGGTTTGGTGTAGCAGACCTTGGCCATTGTGAGGGCGGGTGGGAAGTGGCCACTGCCCAAGCCAGGGCTGGTCCTGACTGCGTCCAGTCAGGCCTGAGAGCTTGAGCTGACCGTGTATTGTGTGGGGTGATGACTGTAGCTTTGTTAGGATTGCGGAGCAAGTTCAAGTGTTCTGTGAGTGGTCTATTGCAATTGCCCGAGGGGGGTGTCGCCCGCAAAAGGCCCCCTGCTGTGTGGCCGCGGCTTCTCCTGTTCGAGTGACACTAAAGAAAACGCGACTAGCTGGGCGTGCGTGGGCACGTATGTAAGTGTGCAAACTGAATGAGCTGAGGTCAACCGCTGGGTAACGCCGAAGGACCACAGACGCTGGCGCGGCTGTTATTTGTTAGCCAGAAGCAGCTGCGAGGTCAAGCCTCGGGGGACGGGGGCGCCAGTGAGAGAAAGCACTGAAGCAGTTGTTTGTGAGGACGCATGGCTTTGGGTCAGCGGGCCTTGGAGAAGGAAGGGGGAGAAGTTATGTGGCTCCCGCCACAACACACACGCTGCTCGCATCTGACAGTAACCGTTTCGACCTGCACCTCAACTGTACTCAGGGGTTCGTCTAGTTATCCACGCCCTACAACCAAAATAGTTCAGCGTATCACACCCGCTGCTGCGTCCATCCACGTGAATTCTGAAGGACACGCTCGCAGAAAATGTAGCCAATCAGCGAGCAGCAGAGTCTTCCAATTAGAAGCGTCGGCGCTCCGTTGCCTCTTACAGGTTGCGCGGATATTTTATTGCATGCACTATACGGGCAGCCTGGTGGCAAAGCGAGGAACTAAACGCTTAGGCTGCAACCATAAAACCAAAATTCAAAACCCAAGGTCACCACGATATCTAGCCACGGTTGCAGCAAAGCGTGGCATCTTTTTGTTCCCCAGTCGAAAGTCGCATTTTTCGCTGACACCCTTCTGCCACTCGTGCGGCTGCCGGCGCGCCTTTATCGGAATGAGAGAGAGCTGCGAAAAAAAGTTTGCTTAGCTCCGAGTTTTTCTATACCCCCTCAATTTAGGTAGGTGAAGTTGTTGTTTGTGTGGAGCATATTTCGGCGATTTATTCTAAATGTCGACCTTCATTACTGATATTGGAAGCCAATCGCAGAGCAAATAAGTTCACTACCTTGTCAATTATTTCCCTGTTGTAGAACTGAGGGACTTTGTGTGTGATATTTGTGGCAAAGCCTTTACACGGAAGACCACCATGAATCAGCACATTGGCGCTGTCCACAAAGGTGCGTGTGTTTGCTCTACACGTTTTACAATTTCCTTTCTGCACTTAATCCTTTTCGCGTCCAATTGTCGGCTTTTGTCATGATGCTCATTTACCATGGCTGTGGTGTTTACTTCAACCACTTAAAGACCAGGGGCCTGACTTAACTTTACTTCCATGGCTATGTGTCATACAGTATGGCGAATGCTGCAAGAAACATTCCGCAATTTGAAAAAAAGACTGGTTATCATTCTCAAACCAACATTGAGTAGGGTTGAAATGCTTCTTATCATGCAGTCCAATTTCAATTCCTTTCAGTCACGCTATGAAGCCGACGCTGTGCTGAGCTTTTTTTTGACCGCTGCGAAAAAGTTCATTCGGTAAAAAATGGCTAATTACATAGTATGCATTTTTATCCTTGATTTTGACTGCCTTTACAAATTTAAATATCTTTTATGGAAAGCATGCACGAAAAAATCTTCTCGTACTTATTTGATAGAAAATCACGCCTTCTTTAAATTTTTATTCTTGAAGGAAAGGGTTTCGTTCGGTTTAAAAAATGTCTAATTATGAGCATTTTTCCGACTGTAAGGTGTTCATTCATAATACATCGTATCCGTCAATTTGTTAATGCTGCCCTGATGTATACAGTATTGTCCATGTCTTTGGCAAAATTGTATGAGAGCTATGCAACCACTTCCTCAAACCGTGGGCAAGAACGTACCTTTCCTTAAACAGGATGAACGCAACATTCAGTTCTAGCAGCCGGTAGTTTTCAAAATCATTTGGCAATTTCGAAACATTTCTAAAACTGTAGGGAACCCTTCCTTTAAGAATAAAATTTAAGGAAGACGTAATTTCCTATCAAATAAGACAAGAGAAACATTTTTCCTGCATGCTTTCCATAAAAAAGCATTTGAATTTATAAAGGCAGTCAAAATCAATGATAAAAATGCATACTATTTAAGTAGCCATTTTTTAGCGAATTAACTTTTTCGCAGCGGTCAGAAAAAAACTTATCACACAATTGGCACGCTAGTGTGATTGAAAATAATTGAAATTGGACTGCATGATAAACAGTACGGCAACCCTACTCAATGTTGGTTTGCGATTACCGGAATGTTTCTTGCAGCACTTGTCATACTCTATGTTTTCGTCGTTCTAGTCCATCTGCCCTGACAGGGAGCTACGTCCTCTGTGACCTGTACGAAAGTCCTAGCAAATCGTACCGAATCCTAGGGGTTGTAACCTCCGAGCTTCGAACCCGCGACCTTTGGTCAGTGAGTGCAACATTTGGCCATTGAGCTACGGGCCCGTTGTTTTGATCGATTGCGATCGGGAATATGATGATAGTGGAACAGATAAGTGAGTGGAACCGATAACGTCACAGGGGGTTTGGAATGGCCATTTCTGGCTTATTAGCCATCATAAGCCAGTCTTATCCAATTCCAGCGGTGGCGACCCTCGAGATTCGAGCTCCGAAGCACAACGAGACCTGCATTTTCCGTAACCGGATTAGTGAGCGCCCTTCGACCACGGTTATCTCTGTTGACTTGTAATGTATCTTTTCATCCTTCTCCCCGCTCACCTGGATTGCATTCTAGTGGCAAGCCAATGTTTGGCCGCCTGAGTGTGGAGTCTGACGCCACATCTGCGCGTACCTCATACGTGCTGGCCGCTGAACATGACAGGACAACTGCTGCTGCTGTTGCAGCAGTAGCAGTGCTTTTGAGGGCATTTGAATTCCTTTGACATAAATTGTAAAACAGTGCTTTTGATGGCATGAACCCGTTTAGGCGATCGTTCGCAAACGATTGTTGTGGCCGTAGCCATGGCTTCAGTGGCGGAGCCCTTTTCCCATTGGATATTCTGCGTCAACTTGCAAATTTTATTTTTGCCGACCGATCCATCGAAGCAGCTTGTGACTCTTCTTCTCTTTTGCTCTCCATCTAGGCGTAGTTGCTCTGCCAGCTCTGCAAACTCACACCTGCGATTTTTGTGGCAAAGTTTTTGCACGAAATCGCCTACTGAAGCAGCACATCGATGGTGTCCATCAAGGTATGCATCTTTACTGTACTGTTTTTCATTTATTGTGGCGTTGCCTTTTGATGCAACTCTTGTTAATGCTTTCCTTTCCTGGTTTGTTGTCGTCCTGTCTACTCGTGAACAGAAGAGTAATATAATTTTTCAGGATAGCCTTTACTTGGTGGCATCAGCTTAAACGAACCATTTACTTTCGAAGTCACCTCCACCTGACATTTTTTTGTCAACAGTTGATACCGGTAAGACGAATAACTACAGCGAAAGCCGTACGGGGTAAGAAGAAGAAGAAGAAGAAAATCTTGTTTTATCTACGATTAAACATAATAAATTTTCAGCGAAAAAATGGCTCCATTCACGGAGAACAAAGGATAGGTAAAGTAATGGGTTATGTTAAAAGGTAAAAAGGTCATGTACTTCTCGCAATTCAAGTTTTACACGGTATCCACGTCTACTATGGCGACAGATCAGATCTCAGCTTGTCAATTTCCGCTTCTTCACAGATGAGGTAGCGTGCTAGGAATGGGAGTACCGAGTGCTGATGTGCGGCAAGACATATGACGGAAGCCTCGACGCATGGGACGGGAAGACTTCGCAGTCATTAGTTCAGAGTGGAGAGGGTGAGCAACCTCATTTAGGATGCGGTCAGCAAATTGCTTGACCGTTCTAAAGTGTTGTTGTAGTATAATGTCAGCTAAAAAAACATAGGAAAAACCGGCAGCTGAAAAGAGCATTTGGAGGCCACGTTTCAAAATGACTAGGTCTTTTTTATGTAAAGCTGGAAAAATAACCGGAGAGCAGTAAAGAATAGGGAGGAGAATACAGTCATCTACAAAACACCAGATTAAGGCTTGCGGTGTGCGATATAAACACAAGCGGCGGATATAATATTAATGTTTACGGATTTTGATAAAAAGGCCTTGATGAAGAGTAAATGTAAGGTTGGATGCTAGTGTAACGCCAAGGTATCGGAAAGGGGTAGCGTATAGTTGATGTATCTGCTTCGGGTACGCCTTTAAGTCCTTCCGCCCAAGTCACTCCATGACACAGCATAAAATGTAGGTTCAACTGATTTGGCTATTACTTTTCTATTGAAGGCTACACTTTATAAATCGGAGGGATAAGGACGGCCCTCCACTCCCCCGGTTGTCCCCTACATCCTATGAACTGCTGAAATATAAGCTATGCTGGTGTGCAGAGTGTATTGTCTTGATGAAGGGGAACAAATGGGTGTATTCTATCTGGATATTTTTTATTTGCTGGCGTCCGTCGGTGCAATTCAACCTTTGTGTGTGGAGAGGCGATGTAAATACGCAGAGTTGGTCTCAAGAGGTCTGCTATCTCCCTGTGCACAGCGGCTAGCATAGCTTAGTCAAGCTGCAATAGTTCCTTCTCAGTGTAGCCATATCACTACTACGGGAATCTAACCCCCCCTCGTTTCAGTCCGACGTATAAAACACGCGCAAACGGGAAATGTTACTTTGTTTGATACTACGTCCATGCTTATCCATCTCCAGATAGACTTTAGAAGTAATGCCTGCATATATCCGTTTTCTAAGTCATGTTCTCTTGCCCCTTCAGGACTGCGAAAGCGTTACTGTGAAATCTGTGATCAAGGCTTCTCGCTGGAGGATGACCTGAAGAAACATGTCAACAGTGTTCACGGAGGTACTTCTCTTCCTTTACGTCTGGAATATTTGCCAACTAATGGCTTTTGTTTTAGTGTGTGCTTTCTTTTATATGAATTATGTCGGTTGCAGGACACGAAAGTAATAAACCTCTGTTGGTAACGTGGCTGGTGTTGTGTAAAATTAACGGACGAGGAAATATTCTCGCGTCATAACTCTGACATCAACCCTAACCTAGACACGAATCCTTCTTGCGGTGTCCGTTTCCTGTGCCTTGCCAACTCGGCTTCTCCAGCGGCTCATATTTTTTTTGAAAAACCTACCTACTTATATTCTTTTAGTAGCGAGCCTACCGTATGCTATACAGCGGCGGTCACAGTGCTTCCCCAACTTCGCAACTGCGCTTTTCAGGGATAGAAATATTGCTGGTTCTTAGCTCACAACTTGCGCAAATTGGTACCCACCCTAGTATAACCTTGCCCCAGTACCATGGCCCCAAATAATTGGTCATGCTTTTTAAATGTTTATTTTGCTATTCTACGTGGACCGGGAATTCTGTAATAAAAAAACAACTCACAAATGTATATTCTGTTTTGTTTTCCAGGACTGCAAATGCTCACATGTGTCATTTGCAGCAAGGCCTTCAGACACAAACGAAGTCTTAAGAGACATACCGAACGTACTCACAATGGTAAGCTTTGTTTTGCCTACTTATTTAACATCCTCTATCTTTCTTGCTCTTTCTGATTTGTTGATGTTTGTTTGCTATGTTTAATGATAGGTATTTCCTTCTTTTATTTATGCGAATGTGAATGTATATATCAGAGTTTTTAATAGAGCGGAGAGCGCAAGATAATTAGTTTTATCTCTGGTGTGTGTGTCGTAGCCCTCGTTGGATCAGGGTCCCCGCCGGAATTCAAATCCTTTGTAGTTGGAAGACTGAGAAAAGCCGAAATCTCGACCGGCTTGAGCTAATGGTCCGCAGGGGGTGATTGTCGTGCCTGGCCATGAACTGCAGGCGAACTGATGCTGACAGTCATGCCGAGAAACGCCGCATTCGGTACAGCTGCCGGATGTGGACAGGTCCAGCCGGTGTTGGTACTGGCGAAGGACCATTAAGTAGCCACTGCGTAGATGAGCCAAGGTACAGCGAGTGACTATCAGAAGCTTTTATTCCGAGGCCGCAACGGAGAGTGGATAGCCGCTGAAAAGGACCGTGGGGTGGCAACTTAGTTTTGCTTCGACAACGGCTCTCTGGTAAAGACGCTGAAGACCTGTCTTGGTGGCAGGGCCGACACGAGACGACAGCTTCCTTGTGGAGATCTCGAATAAACGGCCGAACGTTGCGGTTGGGCTGAGGAGCGTGGCAGCGGTGTTAGTTAGGCTGGCCGGGTTGCGTACAGGTCCACTAGAACTGCTGGCCCAGCAATTTGTTGTGAGAGGCGCCCGGCAGGTCAGAAACCTCTGCATGAAGATGACTGATAGGCGACCTTTTATAGCAACCCGGAATCGTGTGGAGGGCAGCTTTCTGTGCTGAATGAAGGCGGCGGAAACTGGAAGAACCGATCATAGGAGAGCAGATTGGTGCCGCATGAGTGAGGTGTGGCTTGGCCAGCCCTTTGAATTTGGTCGTCAATGTCTCCTTCGTGGTAACTATGCCCAGTAGATGTTTGCAGCAGAGTTGAATAAATTATCTGACCCACGTGTAAAAACTGGATTCCAGCCTTGAGCTTTGAACCATAGACAATAGCAGAGTTGATATTTATGGCTTGATGTGCGGTGATCGGCTTATACAGTTGCCTATTCTTGTTTCCTCGGCTGTCGTTGGTGGCCAACAAGGACCTATATTTTTACGAGACGACTTGCGCTTAAATCGGCGCCTAACAAGGATTGTAACCTCCTGCCGCCCTCGGAAGTATTCCGAGACATGTCTTACTAGACCGGTGCATATATATCTTGTAAAACGGCCCGAAAGTTATCTCTCTGAACGAAAACCGACCCAATATCCTATAACCCTAGAACGCGAGCTTTCGAATCCGATACGTTACTTTTTCTACGCTCCATCCCCATGTAAATCTCCCATTCGCACATCGGTTTGTCTATTGTGTCCATTATAAACCGGCTTTTATTCCTCTGTGTTCGTTCAAACTACAGCAATGAGGTCATAAGCGCAGGAGTCTACTGCCATCTCAAAGACCGTTCAATTTTACCTACATTTTGTTAGCCATTTAACTACTATTCGTCATGATCTTGGTAGTTTTCGGTCAGTATGCATTGCTTCTAATCTGCCGACTTTATGTGGTTACTGTGCCTAATTTTATCCACCGTGGATGGAGGACGTTTTGTGCTGAATTATATTTTCAAAATAGAACGTATCCCGCTTTGGTGTCTTGTAAAAATGCTAGCTTGTGGGCTAACATCAAACCTGTCGAGCCACAACTGTAAAACGAACCATTTAAAAGGCTGCCTATAGGCAAATGCGAACCGGCAAACGTAGCTTATGTAGGCCCGCTCATATGCCCCTAGTTCCAGCATTTTATTGAGCAAAAACGGTGGTTATAGAGTTTTTTAAGGGGGAAGGGGGTGGGGAAATAGGATAGGTAGAGAGGGACATTTTTGAAGTAAGTGTACAGGGAAAATAATGTAGTCGGAGTTGCTTCCCGCGGCCGCTGGGAGTAAGTTGTTCCGCATGTAATTTCAAAGTGTGCGCAGCGCTTTGCGCCGCACTATACTACTCTAACTTCAGAACGGTAAGGTGGGCCTGATATAAGTTTAAGTAGACGATCCCCTAAGCGCCATTTCAATTTTTAGCGAAATTTAAGAAACCTGCCATTTGATAATCATGTTTTCCGCAATAAGCTAAACGATAATACGCATTATGAAAATCAACAACACTTCTAAATACAGTAAAATATAAATGCATTTAGTATTTATTAAAGTATATTCCACTGCGTGTCCTTATTCCCCACCCATAAAACCCTATAGCCACCCCTTTCGTAGGAAAACATACAGGGAGTAGGGATTGATGTGTGGGCCTACATAAGCTACTGTTGCCTGCAAACCTAGTAATAATAAGCGATTAAAGGAATGACGGTAAACAAATACTGAGCCTATTCTGTTAGGATATTCTGTCATATAAAGTATAATTATATTAGTAGTAGGCATACATAATTAAAATATAAGTACAATTAAAGTAACATTCAAGTATATAATCTACAAATAGTTGCAATGTCGTTCTTCTGTAGCCGCAGCCAACATGTTTCAATAAGATACTACTATATATCTGTATTTCCTGAAAAACGTACACATACAAGTAGCCCAGAAAAACCGATTTCTAAAATAGTGGAATACTAAAAAATACAAAAATACTGAAGCCGTACGAAGATATTAATTGCTGCTAACGGGACAACCTTGTGCTTGACGGCTTAACCGTACTTCTTAAGAAACCGAAGAAGCTGGTGCTACAAGAGCACAGCAGCGGAATACCCTTTAATGGCACCCGATGCAAGAAAATCGCATCGTCCTCAAAGTGGGAATTTAGGTTTTACCTGAGAAGGTCATAGCAGTCTTAAAAGAGGTAATTGAAAACCCTCCAGGTCGCAACGATTTGTGTTCACGTCGACTTAACCTCACCCACCCACCCCCTTTACCTTATTTTTTCAGTTCAATTTATCGAGGAAAATAAAAATGAGCCTTTGATTACCCTATTGATTAGCATGCTTTTCTTTATCTATGTATCCCGATGAGTTGCGGCCGTTTTTGTAAGCAGCCAACTTGAAAAATCGTTTCCCGACAACTGTTGAAGGTATTTATTCTGCTTTTGTCGGTGACTGCTTTTTTGTTCGGTTCAGGAACCTGTCTATTTCGCTGACAGCCTTCGTCCTTGCTTGCCCTTTCAGGAGTGCGAATGCGTTACTGTGAAATTTGTGATAAAGGTTTTACACACGATGACGACCTAAAGAAGCATGTCAATGGTGTCCACGGAGGTACGACTCTTCCTTCACTCCTTGCATATTCGCCAGACAGTGGATTTCTTTTGTTTGCGTCTTACCTTTATATACTGCGAACTTGGTAAAATAGGAACTCTCTGCGATTGCTGCAGGTATCTTTTAGTAGAAATTTGAGAAGCATTAATACTCCCACATTATAGCCCTTACAGTAATCACATGGTAGGTTTCCTGTCCCCGCGTCCTGCCAACTCGGCTTCCTGACGGTTTATTGATAAAAATACTGTTTACTTAATCCGTTTAAGTAGCGTGCATTTACTATATTTTAAACGAGGTGTAACAAGTAAGCCCAGATGATCGTTTGCGACGGCACTTCTCAACCATACCGTATTTCCTTTTCCTTTGCTCCCAACGTGGTGGCATTATTACTAAACACAGTGTATATGTGCCCTAGTGCCGCGACCAGGAATAATCAATGGTGCTTTGGCAAAACTATCTTGTAGGGCCTCCTAATAATCTATTCTTCCCGCTTAGCGGTCCTACGGAATTGGTCGTTAAACATTTAATTTTTGTTGAACGGGAGGGAAAACATTTATTTAATTGTATTGAAAGTGATCCACGAAGGAAGACCACTTATAATTGTTTTATTGAACTAAATATTGTCAACTCCATCGAAATAAACCCCTGTTGCTCAGGAGACTGAGATCTTTTGATGGAAAGTCGATCCTATATTGGCGGATTTTAACGGAAAACAGGGAAAGTCTGGATACTAAAAATGTCAAAGTAGTTCATTTTCCATACTTCAAAGGCAAGTATATCTCTGAAGACAGTACCAATGATGCCTTTAAAAAATTATTTTATAGTTTCTTTGAGTTTAGAAGGTATTTTCTTTGTGTTTCAGGACTCCAACTGCTCACATGCGTTATTTGCAATAAGACCTTCAGACATAAACGAAGTTTGAAGAGGCATACCAAACGTAGCCACAATGGTACGTTTTGTTTTGCCCTTTTAACCTCCTCGATAAACGTAGAGGAGTATTGTCTGTTGCACTTGCTTATTATTGTAAGTGTTCGCCTGGTTTACATACTTAACTATTTCGTGCGTAACCGTCGTTTAAGGCTGTTCCAACAACCCTCCCCCTCGTCTACTGTATTCTGGCAGCCTGTCTCTTCGATGCCGTAGTCATGCCAATACAGTCTGGCGTGATGGTACGGCGATATAGCAACCTGTTACGTCCGAGGCACAAGCCGTTTTGAACTAGCACTGGTTCGCCGCTTTAGCCGCCTCTATGGGCCCGGTGGGACCAGAGATCTCGCTTATCGGTCAGCCTTGGTGCTTACCAAAGCCAGTTGATAGAAGATCTGAACGTCATCTCTTACGCTCTCTCTCTCATCTCACTCGCCTCAACTCACAGTCTCTATCGACTGACTCACGTACAAGTCCCCATCCCTGCGTCCAAACGTTATGTGAAGCACGCAGTGCAAATTGTTGGAATTGACAGTCGACCTACCACTCAGCTCTTACTGCTATCTTTTTATTACAAAAAGGACTTTTGAAGACAGCGTATGTAGCAGAATTTAATGGCACCATTAATTTCGTGAACGCTCATCAGCCGCTCCCACTCGCTGCATTAACAGAATAACGAATGATAAATTCCAGAATTAAATTCATACAGTAAAATCGATCCAAAACATCAAGGTCACTTGAGTTAGCCAAAAGGCAATCAATAAAGTAGAAATTCAATCATTGTGGGCAGCAAAAAATGCAGTAAACTGTCTAAGGCCAAACCGTCTGAGGCAAAGGGTCGGTAAACAAAGAGCCGGTGCTACCACGGCAGGGTTAGGTTCACCACATGCTCCAGTTGTTT
>JAYGXS010000003.1:92162549-92177687 GCA_036362985.1 Ligula intestinalis | reverse complement strand
GTTATTGATAAATTTAAACAACACGTAAGTAGGGCCAAGAGCCCACAAGGCACCCTGTGTGAGGGAATAATAAGATTTATTTATGAAGCACATCTGGCGAATTAATTGCTCCTGGTTTAGCTGTTTGACGTTTCGAATCATTTTTGTAGTCTACTTTTCTTCGTATTTTTAAGGTTTTTGTTTGATTTCAGTGATTGTATCAGCTTTGGTTTGGTGGTGATTGGGTTGCCCGCGATATAAGCAATAAGCCAATCACCAGTCTGCCGACTTTGTGTAGTTTTTCGTGTATAATGTCAAAAACAACTCCTTCCCTTTTACTTGTTGGAATCAAACAGGCAAGCCCAATTTCGTTGTTGTGCCGTTACTTCATTTTAAAGGACTGAAAATGATTTCGAAATTGAATGACATGTCATACATAAAAACCGGCCTTTAAATAACGATCATTTTATTTGTTGCACATTTTATCTTCCATAGGAAGAATTATCAACCAAAGAAAAATGCGTGTTAAGGGGTGATAAGGTAAGATTAATTTTAAGATCTTAAAAGTCTGTGGGCGATGTTTTTATTGGATTTATGTTAACAAGTTCATCCGAGTAAATCGGCCTGTAAAATTTCGTTGGCTTTCACTGGATGTGGTTTTCACTATAGCGTCGGTGTAGTCGACCTCTTCCCCACCGTGAATCCGGATCCAGTGAAAGTGATTATGCAAGCAGCGGCGATGAATGGCAACCATCACGGTCCCCAACATCGTCAAATTTATCGAATGATGTTAAACCTTCAAACCTTCCACTCTCGACTGCTGAAAATTTACCGGCAGGCAAATCAAATACGGAAAGCAACACGTTCTCTTCCATTGGTATGCTTTCAGCAGGATTTGTTATAGCGCCAAATGCCTCAGGTATCCCATTTGTTTGACGGTCTAACCTCTTTACAGAGATTCCAATTAAAATGTATGAGGAAGGAAACCCTTCCGTTGAGAAGCACGATAATGACTTGGATAGCAAACGTTGTCCGGGTAAGTAGTTTCTCCTATTGCCAGCATTTTTGAGGTTAACATCATCTTATCGTTTACAACTGACAACTCAGTAGGTTGTGTGAATGTTGAGTTGAGGTGGTCGTTATCTTCACAATTCTCTCGACTGCCGTCCGGTAGTTGGCTTATTCTAAACTGCAACATAGACGGGTTTGATGTATGAGTCATCGGAGTGCATGGTTTCAAGAAATTATTGACCTTTTTGAGGAGCAAACTCGGACGATGAATATCGATCGTCAATTTCTCTTGCGTATGCAGGATTTTAGATTTTTACCTCATTCCTTTTTGTTTGCATACTCGTTAGCATTTACTGCCCTTTTAAGGAAGTTTTTGTACAGTTTAAATATTGTTACCTTCACAACTTACATGCTTCTCTCGCCACTATGATTTTGTTCGTTGCGGAGGCGTTTGTTTCGTCCTGCGCTGTAGTGGCAGTGGACGTGGACGTTATCTGTTTTTCCTTTTGTCAATGATTTCAGACCATTGTGTCAGATTTTCCAACTGTAACCAAGGCAAGTTACTTCCAGTTCTTTCTTTCGTCACTACAGGTTTTGCCTCCCCTTTTAGATTTGCGAACAAATACATGCGACGTGTGTGGCAAGGCATTTCTTCGACCCAGCCGGCTGAAATGGCATATTGACTGTGTTCACAAAGGTATGCGAATTTCCCCTGACTGACTGATAATTTTTTTTCAGTGGCTTCCTGTTCATACCCTTTTTGTTTTCGAAAACAAGTTTCCATGTTAAGATTGAGAAGCAAGTTTGGCAAAGCATTGTTTTCGGTCATGTATCACCAGCCTGATGCACGATAAAATTAATTAGTCAATACATGCAGTGGCTATATAGTAGTGTAGGGGGGGGGGGGAGATAAGCCACCATATGTTCCCTGCATGACGAAGCCGTGTTAAGGACGTTAGCGTTTGGAGTACATTACTCCATGTTTTTTTCCTTGGTTGTCTTTGTTTCAACCCTTCACTGGCTTTAGTTGTATTGTGTACCTGCGTATAGGAGACATGACAACCATTTTTGTAACGCATAGCGGGTGTCTATTTTCAATCTTACAGCTTCCATTGCTTAAATCTTGTAACCTCGGAGATCCTTGAAGTTCCTCTTCTGTGAATTAGTACGGTGATCTGTTGGAAGTGCTGTCATTTAAGTTACATGGCTGTTGTTTGTAGCGTAGGTCAGTTTTTTAACAAAATGCTATGCTATGCGTTGAACCTGTGACAACTGTGTTTTCACCGTCTTATTGCGCCCTTTTTAATTCCTTATAAAGAGCACAACAAGAAAGACGTCAAAGTTAAAGTCATCCAAATGAGGATTTTATGTCCTCAAAAGCCGGAGTTGCTGTCTCGGGTGGCAGTGTGTTGCTGGAGTCAGGGCAGCGGCTTGAATGTGGCCGCAGGGCGAGGCCCGGAGCCAACATGGACTGGCCGTATTGCAACGGTGTGTGTGTATTTGATGGGGGAATATCGACCCAACGGTTTAAGGTCACTACGTGGGGACAGTTCGCCAGCGAAGGTATATGATCCTGACACTATGTCCTCACACTTTTCCGGTCGGGCATCCGGGGCCCGTCTGGTTGACAGCAACCTCCGTGTCATCTGCAACGTGTCGACACGCCATTATAACTTCTTGGTCAAATAGGGATGATGACCGTAGGATAAGCTAAACTTCTTCTATGCTAGTCAAAAATGTTTGTTTGAGTTTCTATGCAACCCCCACCGCACTTGCAGGAATGCAGGTACTCCGGGGGTCATGGCCACGACCTCTTTTACTCCATAGACTTTGGTCTGCACTCAATTTAGTGTGTGCATACTCAGATCTTACCTCGAAACATTAAAAAAATATTTTTTTCAACACTTATTCCAGCCCTACGCCCATTCGCCTGCGAAATTTGTGGCAGAAGCTTTGGACAGTTGAGAGCCTTGAAACTTCACATTAACAGAATTCACAAGGGTACGCCTTTTTTCGCTCAGCTGCATTAATTCAGAAACTATACACTTCAGTAATATAAGTAGTTTTGTGCTCGATAGGTCGTTTCTTATTTGATTTTAATGCAAAAGGTTCACCCGCGCCTCTGCACCGAGGCCGAAGATAAAAATATTGGTGAGAAGGGACCAATTTTCGTCAAGGGAGGAGGTTAAGGATTACTGTCATATCCCAGCGGATAAAATGAGTTCAAGAAGCGTAGTCTCTATTGCGCGTCAGGGCGTCTGTGTACTCAGCATCACAGATTGGCACCATTTGCATGCTGTTCTTCGCTCGTAAAGATTTGTGAACTGGCCCTTAGAAGGGATCCGTTGCTTAGACAAGGATTGTCGACAAAGTGCACTGAAGTTTACTCTGGAGGATAATTACACTGGAAGTGCGTCTACCAATTAGATAGGTGACCTGCTTTCATGTTATGCTTTAGAGCTGCATAGAGAACACCGAGAACACAGTCGCGAATTGGATAGAGCGTTAAATCAACCAACGGTTAATAGTGAGAAGAATGTGAGTTAAAACCACAGTTGCCCCCAAACGTGGGGTTGGCAAAGTATTTGTCACTAATCTCCTTTTAGAGAATACTTGCAAGGTTTTTATATCAACAGGAATTTGCACTCTAGGCTAAGCATTTCAGAGATCTCAGGCAATCCTCTGTTCTGAACATCAGGTGAGTCCTGAGTGTCATCGGGACGATTGGGATGGGGCGAAATTGGGTACCCGCACTCAGTAGAGGGAAATGGTCTTTGAATAACATTGAATAATTGGCCAATACATTGCATTTACACAATCTTTTGTTCGTCTACGTAAATGCTTTGTGTATCATTTTGGCTGTCGGTCTATCTGGTGGAAAATTGTTCAACTGTGAAAGATTCATTATACCGCACAATTTTGTACCCACTCTATTCCATTTCGGTGGGTTTTGGATAAGTTGGTATTCTTTTTGTCAAAATATTCCAGTTTTTTATTTGGACATCTCAGTGTTTATGCCCAAGGTCGTTGAAGAAAATATAAAGCAGTCCCTGCAAAAAGTAGTATCATGATTTTTTTCACTGGATTCTCCTTTCAATTTTCGTTGTAGAGCTGCGGGAGTATGTGTGTGAGATTTGTGGCAAAGCCTTTGCAGACAAGGGAACCATGAATAAACATGTGAAGGTTGTCCACGAAGGTACGTAATTTTGTTTTGCAAATTTTTCCGATTCAATTTTATGACTAATACAGTGATTGACTGGTGTCAAGGCATGCTAATCAAATTTCTGATATCCGTTGCCTATTAGGAAAATATGTTAAACAGGGTTACAACTGGACTATTTTGTGGCATAATCTCATGGTAGGTTGAATGCATCTACAGGGTCTCCCAAAAATGTATTCACATTTTAAATAATTGTTAACGTGGTGTTTATTATTATTTTGTTATTGCAAAAAAGTAAAAATATTTGCAAGTATCATTTTATTGTTAATTTTTTTCACTGAATTTTCCCAAACTGACATCCATTTTTGATCCAGACACTGCTGATAGCGCGAAGCAATGGAATTGCACACCCCATGAAACAATTATCTTGATATCTGGGCGCATTCATGTTCAATGGCTTATCTCAGTGTTTCTCTGATGCTTGGCCTAACAGACTGTTGCACCAAGTTCAAGTTAATGAGACCGGTTTTAGTATCGTTAAAAAGCACGATTCAATTAATCCTCTTGATGATAAACCGCACCAGCCTGTAATTCCCAGTAAATTAGTACGACGGTCGACAAGAACATGTGAATTCTCAGATCCTCAGTTGTGTCGTTTGATAGAACCCTTTAATTTGAAGGTGGCCTCGTCACTCCACACCATTTTTAAAAAAAATCTGCATTTTCTGCACACTATACAGACTAATAAACATCAGGTTTGCGATTAGTTAAATGTGTATGAATTTTTCGGGATACCCTGTATATACCGATTTTCTTTAAGAAAAGCATGTGAAAACCTGCCTTTTATCGTAGGGTTGTTCGTCATATCAATTAAAAGATAAATTTAGTTTTGAAAAAGTTTCTTACAATGAGATATTTTAAGACCGAAAAATGTCCACTCGAGTAGCATCGTATCTATTTGCCTATATAACCTAGTCCAACTGCGTTATTTGTTTTTCTGAACACTATATGACGTCTTCTTAATGTACGAATTTCCTTGCCCGTGATGCATGCAGCAAGTAGACTGTAAGCCCTTCACTACAAACGTCCAGAAGCAACTCCCCTCCGACTATGTATCGTATAATTATTCTCGAAATAGTCTGCTTTGAATTTTGTAGGACAGGTCCGGATATTCCCTAATAGGAATGAAGTTTATGCGCGTATGCATCTGTGCCTAAAGAGACTAACAGCGAATTTCATATATTGATGTTGTAACTTACCATACTAATAGCTTAGGTACTAGCTAAAAGGCCCAGACACGCGTTTCGCCGGTATTCTGCCGCTGCTTGACACAGCTGCGAGGGGTCCGGCTCATCAGTGGGTTCCCCAGCTTTCCCTGTCTACTTTCTGGTTGATACACCGGTTTCGAAAGTTCAGCTTTTTAATCTTCTGAGAAATTAATTTCTGCTCGTGGTATATATCAGTATATTCAAGGGGGACTACTGATGAGCCGGACCCCTCGCAGCTGTGTCAGACAGCGGCAGAATACCGACGAAACACGTGTCTGGGCCTGTTAGCAAGTATCTAGGCTGTTAGTAGGGTTAGTTACAACCTTAATTTATACTAAAGTCTGTCTGTCGGCAACAAGTGGATATTTCGCAGTGACTGACGGGTGTCAACCCAAACATACACTTACAATTTCGGCTCATCAGTGCCCCCCACTGGGCTGTTAGTATGGTAAGTTACAACATCAGTTGATACTACTAAAGACCTGTTTCATATATTACTTAAGTCTGTCTATGGGCACTAAGTGCATATTTCGCAGTGGTTGGTGCGTTTCAGTCCAAATATGCATTTAAAATTTGTGTCTACGCCTATAGACCTTCAATATACTGATGTATACCGCGAACGGAAATTAATTTCTCAGGATAGTAAAATGCTCAAGTAAAGTTCATCTCTCCTACCCTCATTGTTGTGCGTTGGAATCTTCACCTGCTTTGAATTCACTACCTAGTGCTTACAGGAAAAAACGTAATGTAGGGGAAGTGTCCACGTATCCTTTTGCTGCAGTCATCTTTGTGTGTAATCTGTAAGACACATTTCACCAACTGTACTGTGTCAACGTCTTCAAAAACATGTGTATTTCAGGCCTACGCCCGTTCGCCTGCGAGATTTGTGGCCGAAACTTCAAGGCGATAGCAACCTTGAGGAGTCACATCGATGCAGTTCACAAAAGTAAGTATCTTCGTACTCAGTGCCATTTCTTCAGAAATTTTATTTTTCTTGCCTTATGTTCATTCCTATGCGTTCAACAGTATACTTCTGGTTTGGTTTTCCTGTGAATTATTTACTCGCGCCTCTGGGCGGGAGGCCTGATCTCCTGATATTGAGGGTAGCAACAGTGATGATAGAGGGCAAGGAAAGTGCGAACAAGAACCGTTCACAATAAAGGTGACTTCGCGCCGATCTACATAGAAATTAGGACCAAGGCGTAGGTTCATGTTGATCTCGGACTGTTTCCGCTAACACCTTCGGAACACCCCCTAGACCCTAGCTTAACGATTTTGATCCATTCCAGTACCGTGCTCGTCATGTGGAACGTTTGTTTTGCGAAACTTAGTCAACCAAACTGTATAATTTCACTCATTGCCTGCAGACGACCGAGGACCCACATCTTGGGAGCAAGACACGACAGCGGATACAGGCACACACACACACAGACGCACTGGGAACCCGTTAACTGCGCGGAAGCTCGAAACACATGTTGTGCGAGTCGCTCGTTCGTTACCCGAAATGCTCGTTGATGGCGTAGGCTTCGCGGTTATATATGCTGTATTTAGCTCAGGTTCTTCGAATATGCGCTGGATACCAATCTGATGATAACGTCATAGAGACTCATGATATCCAATAATTTTTACAAGAAAATCCCTGGTACCGAAAAGCAGCCCAAGCTGCGTCCTCTCTAAAGTACGGCTCTTACTTAAGACGATTTCACAAAAATGTTCAGTTGTTTCTTTAGTTGCATCCTACTTGAGTTCCGATGGACTAAGTCAACTAGATTTTCACTTGATTGTGCCTATTGGGACGTCACAGGAGTAAGGTATTTCATAAACTCACATGTACTTGCCGGTAACTGTTTAATAAGTGTAAATGGAATTGTCAATCGCAATTGTTAACGAACCATTTTGTGTAGGTTGAGAGCAATTTCCTTCCGTCACGTTCCTTTCTAATTATTTTGACACTTTGATTTGAATAAGGGGCAAACCTAACTTATGTAGTCCCACTCATATGCCCTTAGTCCAAGCATTTTGTCCTACGAAAACGGTTATTGGGTTTTGGGGGGGTGGTGAAATATACTTAAATAACTGCTATATGCATTTTTATTTTATTATATTTGGAAGTTCTGTTGATTTATTTCTGTAGATTTTCCTAATCTATATAATCAATTAACGTACTTCGGAAAAGCCCGATTATCAAATTGCAGGTTTCTTGAAATTCCCGAAAAATAGAAATGCTGGTTATAACGTCGTTTACTTCAACTTTCCTGAAGTCCAACTTACCGTTCTGCAGTTAGATTAGTATAGTCCGCTGCGCGAAGCGCCGCGCATACCTTGAAATTATGTGCTGAGCAACCTACTCCCAACCCTACCCACCTCCCGAAACCCTACAACCACGGTTTTCGTAGGACAAATGCTGAAACTAGGGGTATATGAATGAGACTACATCAGCTACCTTTGCCAGATGAGGTTCAGATCGTTAATTACATGGTGGTTAACACTACGATTTTCAGCTTTTTAGTCCATTGTCCACAAATGAGGGTTTTGTTTTACATATTTAACATTATCGTCGAAATAGGATATTTCTTCAAGGAATTTACTAACACAGTGAGTTTTTAGACATCCTTTTTTATGCAGCTCTCTGCTTCTGTTATGGTTCTAGAATTACCCAAAAATTGCCGAGAAAGATAGGTTATAAACCTGCTGAAAATGAAAGAAATCATCTGTTTCTTTACTTTTAGGCCGTGTTTGATGATTTATTTATTGCAAAAGTATAACAGGGTGGCAGATTCTATGAAAACTGATAATCTTTTGCCCATTTTCTGTATAATTTGGTGGGGACAGAAACTTCTTGGATGTCTTTCGCGCACGGCGTGACAAAGATAACTTCCGGCATTTGAAGTGTGTTCATATGCATATGTTTGGTTACGGTCCTTATTTTCGGTGTAGTACACAATTCTACTTCTTAATTACATGGCACAAAAGGTACCTGATTTGTGTAACAGAATTTACTTAACTCAATCCGCTTTACGTTTACCAACGACAATGCTATTTTTTATACTTGGATTTACGAGAATTTGCTATAGCTAGAGACTGTTTGAGTATTTCTCACGTATGGCCTGACGGACAAAAATGACGGCTTTCCGAAGATGTTCATAAATAGATGCTTTATTACTTTTCTTATTTTCGCTGACGTAAAACGAATTATGGCTGCACAAGTCTATTACTTAATTTCCTGGCACGCAACATAGTAGTAGAGTTTTTATTTAAAACTACGAAACAGATCCGTTTCGTAGAATGTTCAAATTCGGCATTTACGTATTTTTAAAGCCAACCTGAAATATAGCTTTAAGCGTACTAATCGTTTTCCTCTTTGAAGATAAACTTAGCTATTTTATAACGCGGACCATCCCAAAACTGTTCCGTCCAGCGATGGTGTCAGTTGACAATTATATTGACGGTAATTTTAAGTTAGCCGAAGATGATGACCAAACCTACTCAATGCTTTTGTTTTTTTTCAGGCCTGCGAGAACACAGCTGTGGGTTTTGCGGGAAAGCATTTGCAGCGACTCATGGCCTGAAGGAACATGTCCTTCGCATCCACCAAAGTATGCCTTTTTTACCCACGAATGATTTACTGTTCCATTGTCGTAATTGCGTTGCGTTTAGCATTGTCATGTCTGCACACGTATTCACCAAAGCGATGGCGCCCTGATTAATGTCGGTTGAATGAAATGCTTAGGACCCATTTTGTAGGTCCCGCCTGTGGTCCATTTGCCCTGTCTTTAAGTTCATGGGATTCTCGTTATCTGTATGTTTCTTGTCCTCCCCGTCAGCTCTGTGCTCAGGGCTATAGCACTTGGGATTTTGGGCGCGCATGAGAGGTGAACTTCCAAGCGTGTAAGAACGAGAAAGTGGTCAGACCCATGCGCATTGTCAGTCTCGGCACCACACAGCGATCTGCTTTCATGAACCCAGAAATGTTATTAGTCTGACTGCCAGTCTAACCGTTGTTTTGCGTACTAGGTTTTCAGATATATGTTTCGCTGTTGGAAGCGCGTGTTCGTAACAAACAGTCGGTTCTGATCTCCAAAATTAAACAAAATTTTACGATTCTCAAACGAGAACCAAACCAAAAACAGTCAATAGGATGATGGTTTGTGGACTCCCCAGTTTCAGTCCGGCCATTCAAACCCCCAACAACAATTAACAGAACGTGGTGGGGGTGTCATTCAATTAATGCCTGCAGCTAGGCCTCTGTGGTACAAGTTGAAGTATGAATTTGTTACCGTTTCTCGAAGAATTTCTCCATCAAGTTCAAGTATGATTTGGCTGCCATCGTCTTTATTTCCGGAGTGCCCGAGTCAGGAATTTGGCCTTCAGACTTACTTACTTGTACTTGTTACGGCTGTGATCATGCCTGATCTAGCCGGCCTCAATGATGTCATGAACGGTACCTCTCCCTGCGTGGTGATTGACGACAGCGGATCTCGAAAGCTCTACCCAGTCCCTTCTCCAGCGACGGAGGCCGATGATAGAAGGTCAAAGAACTGCTTCCATGTCTTGACGGACGGTGTCTAGCCAGGTCTTCAGTTGCCCTCCTCTTCGACGTTTCCAGGTAGGCTGCGGTGCCGGGTCGAGGGCAGCATAGGTAAGCTCGTGGGGCGGACGACGCAGAACGTGTCCAAACCACCTTAGTCGCTTCAGACAGGTATCATCCGTCTAGGTTTTACTGATAAAGGCTGCGTACCAGGGACTAGAAACGTTCGCATAGTACAGCATCCAACATCAAGGTTCCGATACCGATTGAATAATCCTACGCGCATACTAATCGCCCGCACGACTGGACTATGGTTGCGGTGCGCGTCGGTCCCCGCGGATGCCATAGAATGAATCGTAGTACTGTTATAGGACGTAGCTTTGAAGTGGTATCGTGGGAACAGCAAGTACAGGCGGGTGCCTAACAGTCATTCTGATTGGTTGTTCCAGGTCCTCTCCTCCGCGATTTTGGTTCACGAGCCTTACCCCAACGCAGCAGTGGCAATTCAACTTATTGAATGGCGTTTCACGGTGGCCATGTCACAGTGCCGTCATTGGGACTTGCGGCATTTTATAAGGCAGTTAGTGGGCACCAATGGAATGACAGTGTCATGGAGACTGTAAGCGGCCATTTAGGCAATTCTTGCAATAAGTTAGATCTGTCATTTGTTTGGCTTCGGGCTGCACCAGTTGAGTTTTTTTGAATCAGGGAAGCATTCCGTTCTGCAGTATTTACGCCAACCTGAATTAAAGCTTTTTGGGAATTAATCGTTATCGACGACTTTCTAATTCGGATTTGTGATTTACCTATTATGGCGATCGCTGCATGATTCTGTCCATCAATTAACGTCTCAGCCAACAGTGTTAATTATTCAAATTGCAAGGTGTACCAAGCTCATGTTAAAAACTTGCGCTTCTTCTTTGTTTTTCAGACCTACGAGAACACAGCTGTGGGGTTTGCAACAAAGCATTTGTTACGAAGCCCGAACTGGAGCGTCATGTCCATGGTGTCCACGAAAGTATGGCTATTTAGTCGAAACTGTTTTTGTTTTTCATTGTCATCATTGCGTCGCGTTCAAAAATATCATATCTGGGGACTATTACTCGGTGCACACGTGTTGGCTGAAGTGATGGGGCTTGATGGGTGAGCGGCCAACAATGAATACTGGTTGAATGTAATACTTTGGACCCATTTTCTAGATCCGCTGGTTGTCCATTCGTACTGTATCCGAGTTCATGAAATATTCCTTATCTGTATGCCTCTTGTCGGGGGCTGGCGTTGGGCTGTTGGGAGCTTTCTCTCATACATTTATTTTTCTTGGCTGTTGCCTTCAGCTGGTAACCTTGTT
This sequence comes from Ligula intestinalis, assembly GCA_036362985.1. Taxonomy (NCBI): domain Eukaryota; kingdom Metazoa; phylum Platyhelminthes; class Cestoda; order Diphyllobothriidea; family Diphyllobothriidae; genus Ligula; species Ligula intestinalis. Next base: position 92,166,393 of record JAYGXS010000003.1, on the reverse strand, counting down.
TACGCACATCTGGCCAATATTTTCTCATCTGCCGACGTAGGACTCGTATCCGTGCCTGCACACCTCATCAGTGATAGAATGATTGTCACGTCTGCCCTTTACATATATCAGGCCGACTCGGTTGACTCTTTACTACTTGAAACTGTTATGTCGGATATCATATGGTTGGTAAGTATCCATTGTTGGATCAGGAGTTCCCACCGGAGTCCAACATGAGTGCAGTTGGGAGGGGGAGGGGGGAGAAAAGCCGCGACCTCAGCCGGCTTGAGCCAGATTTCCACGGGAGTGAGGTGGGTGACTGGCCGGGAACTGCAGGTAAACTGATGTTGAGAGTCGTGCGGAGAAACGCCGCAGTCGTGACACCAGTCGGGTATGGATAAGTTGAGCCGATGCTGGTACTGGCGAAGGACCATTGGGTAGCCACTGCGTAGTTTAGCCAGAGTACAACGACTTAACCTCGGGAGATCATGTTCTGTGGCCGAAATCGGAGGTGGATAGCCATCCAAAAGAACCAGGGAACTGTAACCTCGTTTCTCCTCGACATTGGCTCTCTGGTGGAGACGCTGGAAGCCTGTCTTGGTGGCAGAGCCATCAACGGGTAGATCCGAGAGAGGCGAGGCGACAGCTTCCTTGTGGAGAGCTCGAATAGAGGGCCGAACGTTTCGGCTAGGCTCAGGAGCGTGGACGGTGGTGATTAACATAGTCGGGTTGCGAACAGGTCCACTAGCACTGCTGGTTTAGGAGTGCGTTGTGATGGCCGGTAGGCAGGACACAAGCCTCTGCATGAAGATGATCGATAGGGGACATTTTATAGCAACCCATGATCTTGCGGAGCGCAGCGGTCTGTGCTGACTGGAGGCGGCGCAGGCTGGAAGAGCTGATTGTAGGAGACCAGATTGGTGCCGCATAAGTTAGGTGTGGCTTGGCCAGCGCTTTGAATGTGGCCTTCAAAGTCTCTTTCGCGCAGCCCCAGGATGTGCCTGTTAGAGCCTTGAGAACCTTGGTCCTGCGGCCTCCGCGAACGTGAAAAGCGGATAAAAAAGCACACCAAGGAGCTTGGACTTGCGGACGAGTGGTAAGGGTGCACCGTTGTCGGTGATAGCCGGCTGACGATTGAACTCCTTCGGATCCAGCGTGAAAACTGTGATGGTTGTTGGTAGGGCTGGTCGAATTTTGTTTGATAGTCCTTGGTGGCGGACAAGCACCACTGCGGCCATGATACAACCTGCGCTTGAATTGGCCAACAGTAGGTACGGAGTGTGCAGTATCTAGCTCACACTGTCTTCAAATATGCACCGGGCGCCAATAAAATGATGGCGTCATAGAGACTCTAAGTGGTCATTTACGCAGCGAGAAGTTTGAAACGACCATCTATGTCACTATTGCATGTTTTAAGTCTTCAGATGTATTTTGCCGGCAATTGTCGCCTTACATTAACATTCCGTTCTTCGGAATGTTAAGGTCGGTATCTATGTTTTTTATCACCGACGTGAAATAAAGCTTTATGGGAAATAATCACTGTCTATTATGCGCCGACGTTCTTTTTCGGACGTGAAGTTAGTCATTTGGATTGACCTTATTTTGAAAACTCGGCGCCTGCAGCACAATGCTTTTACGCGATGGAAAATGCAAGGTGTCAACTAGCAATTATTATTTACGATAAATCAAAATAAGATCAAGATGTTGACGCAAATTATTTGTTAGGCAAAGTATACTTTTCGGCAAATCGTCTTCAGGGCCATAACATTGCAAACAAGGTAATTTGAACAGGTACAAAAATCAATAATTGCAGGGTTATGCGCCTATTGGCCACTGCGGACTTTTCAGTCTGCGCCAATAGTCGGTATGTTGGTTGGAGGACCGCTACTTTTGGATGAGGGTGATATGAAATCGCCTTCTGGTGTCGGTTTCGGCCACGGAAGGGTCAGGGCTTGTGTAAGTGTTTTCTGGCAGCACAGTACTGTATTCAATAGGCGTATAGCCACTGCTTTTGCCAGCACCCGTTGGCGTAGGCCTTTGGAGAGGTTGGTTGGTGTCCGGTAGTCAACCTGAAAGGCTTCACTAGTATCGACTGGGAGGTTTGTATCAACCAGGTAGGCGAGGATGGAACTCGAGATCGATTTAGTTTCGTCTTTACTCAACCAGGCTGGTACATGTTCACGTACTCTCTTTTCCAGTCGCCTCGTTGTTCGGCCGATGTATCCCGCTCCACAGGAGCATGTAAAGGTGTAAATACACAGGGATGTGGCCTCCAACGGGAGCCTGTCTTTACCTCCTAATCGTAAGAGTGGAGAGTTCGTAAAAAACACGTTTGCCGCTGGGAAAGTGTTTGCGATAGCAGTCTTCAGTCGTCGCTTTACCGGTTCGCTGACTGCGTCTCCTAAGAAAGGTAGTCTTATGAATATATCCTTTTCTGCGGCTAAGGAAGTAGGCTTCTTGGTTAGTTTGTCAATATTCTTGAGGATGTACCTTTCTGGGTATCCGTTTTCAAGAAGAGTTTTTTGCAGCTATTGCAGTTCTGATTCGACAGTTTCGGGAGAGCAGATCCGTTGGACTCTAGCTGCTAATCACTGGACTCGATTTCATTTTATATTTAGGGAAACAAAGCTGTGAAAGTTTTTGTATTATCCAGTCCAGGTTTTTTTCGGAATACCCTACGCAGGATCGATCGATCATCGTGCCTTCGCATTGGGACATCAAAGAACGCAATTTCATTATTAACCTCGGTTTTTGCTGAAAACCTGAGCGCTGGCTGCACACTGTTAAACTTCCTGACCATGGTGTCAGTGTCAGCGTTGGAGTCTGTCAGACAGAAGACGTCATCTACATATCGACCGTAAAATGCATAGTCATTGATGGTGTCTCTTAGGTTCGTTCTCTCGATCTTTCCCATAAAGACATTTGCGAGAAACGGGCCATGTTGTGATCCTATCGCCACTCCATCTATCTGTCTGTAGAAGCTGCCATTGCAGAGAAATTGCACATTTTGTGTGCACCTCGTAAGTAATTCTTTGAGGGTTTGCACGGACATTCCCATTTGGTAGTTTGTGTCTCGAATGAAGTCACAGAGGTAGTTTATCGTTTCCACTACGGGTACGTTGGTGAAAAGTGATGAAACATCCAAGGTAAGCATCTTACATCCACCAATGTTCATATCTTTTATAGCGTCGACAAACTCAAATGTGTCCTTTAAGCTTCCAAGAGCCTTCAGCTTTTCTACCAGCCATTTGGTAATGGTGTGATAAGGGGAGTTTTGCATATCTAAGATAGGACGCAAGGGAAGCTCTGTTTGTGAATCTTCGGAAGACCATGCATTCTGGGTATCATCGTTCCTACAGGTCTTAGTATTTCAATCTCCTTATCAGTCAGAAAGCCTTCTTTGTGGATGTTTCGACGGCCTCTGTCCGATCTTTGTCCTGCTTAGATTTGTGTTATCTGCTAAGATAGCCTCCACTTTAGCGATATAATACTTTTATCCAACGGGTGCTGGCAACATTACGGTACGTAAAGTCCAACCTCACCTCCACGCTGGTGCGTGCCGGAAGCTTGCTTTTGCTTGGCTAACGGGGCTCTGGTAGGGGAGCAAGACCGGGGACCTAGCGCCAATCCCTTTTCTCCACGAAACACGGAATTGAATTTCTACACTTTCATGAATCACAACTATACGCAACATACGATCTCTGCTACGGCGTCCGCGGGAACCGACGCGCCCCATCCTCTTGGCATCGCGGGTGGCGTGTTAAATCTGCGAGCTGATGCTGGATTGCGAATTGCAGGCTGGAATGTTCAAACTCTGAGGGATTTGGCTGTTAACAGTTGGGCGCCGTCATCCCTCAGAGTTTGA
>JAYGXS010000003.1:92117993-92162449 GCA_036362985.1 Ligula intestinalis | reverse complement strand
TATACGATCTCTGCTACGGCGTCCGCGGGAACCGACGCGCCCCATCCTCTTGGCATCGCGGGTGGCGTGTTAAATCTGCGAGCTGATGCTGGATTGCGAATTGCAGGCTGGAATGTTCAAACTCTGAGGGATGACGGCGCCCAACTGTTAACAGCCAAATCCCTTTCTGAATACCGTCTTGGTGTGGCGTGTCTCTCTGAGGTCCGCCTACCTGGCACTGGCCACAAACTGCTACAAGTACCAGGAGCTGGCTCTGTGTACCATCTCTACCACAGTGGTATGTCCGACAACTCTGGACTGTATGGTGTCGCTATAGCTTTGGCCGATGAATTTCGCTCGAGTCTGCTAGAGTGGGCGGCTGTCTCATCGCGGATCGCTTGGGTCCGTTTGAAAAGTGCCCGAGTCAACGTTTCCATCATCTCGGTATGTGCGCCTACTCTGGCTGCTGATGACAGCATAACAGATGACTTCTACTGTGACCACCAGCTAACAGTCGACCGCATCGCAAGAAGCGATCTACTCGTCATTGCCGGTGATTGGAACGCCCGACCAGGTGTGTGTGTGACGCTGGAACCCGTCATGTGGTAGGCAAATTTGCTGTCGGAGCGCAGTGTGCCAACGGTGAGCGCCTTGTCAGCTTCTCATCGTCTAACCGCCTCGTTGTGTCAAGCACCCGTTTTGATCATCCGCGCCACCACCTTGTCACTTGGTACTCAAATGACGGGCATACCCAGGCCAAATAGATTACATCCTTGTCCGAGCACGCTTGGTCAGCTCGGTCTTGGATTGTCGAGTCTACCGCGGTGCTGATACAGGAAACGCTAATGTAACCCTTCGCGGGCAACCCTTCGCTTGCGTTTGAGAGCTATTCACAGACTCTCGACCACAGCGGATCGACGTCCTCTTCTAGCGACGCCTTCCACTTAGCACTCCAGAACCGTTTCGACGGCCTGTACCCTGACGCCCGAGCGGACCCAGAGCCCGCGTGGCAGTCCCTGAAGGCCGCGATGTCAGAGCTGGCATACACCCATCTGGGCAAAACCCGGCGGCGACATCGCGACTGGATCACTAGACCCACGCTTGAGTTAGCTGAGGAGGCCGGCCGAGCCAGACTCACTGGCTCCCCCACTTACAGAGAGCTGCGGTGCCAAACGACAAGGGCCATCCGAGCCTATAGGAACGCCTACTGGAGCGACTTTGCCACGGAAACGGAGCGAGCAGCTACCAGAGGTGACACCCACAAGCTCTACCGACTCTTAAAGCAGGCCAGCAGAGGTTCGGAGAACACCACCGAGACTTTACTGGATCGCAACGGTGCTGTCATCACTAAGATCGATGACCGGTTTGAGAGATGGCGCGAGCAATTCTGTGACCACCTTAACTATGATCCCTCTGTGATGTCTGACCTGTCGCCCAATGCGGACGATCCTCACCATCTGTATGAGTGCAACACAGAGCCACCCAGTCTAGAGGAAGTTGTCTCCATTCTCTTGAGGCTACGCAACAACAAGGCACCTGGTGAGGATGACCTCCCACCGGAGCTCTTCAAATATGCACCCGAGGTTATTGGGCCCTGGCTACAACAAATATTTGCCAAGATATGGAGCAGCAAAGTTGTGCCCTCTGACTGGAGAAAAGCAGTGATCCTCCTGTTGTTTAAAAAAATGCTACAGACGAGCGTGCAGCAATTACAGAGGCATAAGCCTGATCGATGTTGCGGTGAAAACACTCACGTCTCTTCTTCTCAAACGTTTCCAAACTGCGAGAGACCAGCGCACTCGCCCAAACCAGAGTGGATTTTGACCAGGTCGTGGCTGCACCGACCAGATCTTCAATCTACGCCGTGTGCTGGAACTGAGGTAGGGTCACCAACAACCCACTGTTCTATGCTTCGACTTTGCTGCTGCATTTGACTCTATTGATCGGAGTTCGCTGTGGAACATAATGAGGACGGACGGCCTACCACCTAAGCTTCTCAATCTCATGCAGGCACTTCCACACGGGTCAGGACGCAGAACGGCGACACAAAAGCCTTTAGCGTCAGGAGGGGCGTCCGCCAAGGCTGTGCCCTTTCACCAACCCTGTTCAACTATGCGGTGGACTGGATCATGACTAAAGCACTGGATGACTTCCCGGGAGTGCAGTTTGATCGCTCGAAATGTGTGACTGACTTGGCGTATGCTGATGACGTCTTCCTCTTTGGCGACAACTGTATTGCAGTTCAGCAGGCATTGGACAAGGTCAATGAGCGTGCCCGATCCATCGGATTACGCCTAAATGCCACTAAGACCCAAGTCATGCTCTCCTGTGTCCCCCCTACATCTGTCACTACTATTGTTCTCGACGGTGCTCCTCTCGAAGTGGTCGAATCGTTTAGATACTTGGGCTCTTTGGTCACGGAAACGGGTCAAGGTGTCGACGAGGTTGTATCACGCGTCAAACGTGCCCGATCTGCCTTCTACCGTCTGTATGTTCTATGGAATAGGAGGGAAATATCACTACGCACAAAGTCCCGTATTTACCAAGCAGTGGTTCGATCTATCCTGCTCTATGGCGGAGAGACATGGCCTATGCGTGTTGAGGACATGAAGCGCCTTGAGGTGTTTGACAATGACTGCCTACGCCGCATCCTTCGTCACCGTCGCGTCGACCGAATTCGCTGCTCCGATCTCCGCCGACGCTATCACCTGGACGCTCTCCCTCCACTCCTGCTTCAAAGACGACTTCGGTGGTTCGGGCATGCGTCCCGGCGTGATGATGGTGAGCTGATTCGTGACCTGCTTGTGGCGACGCCTCCTCCCACCTGGCGCAAACGTCGCGGTGGGCAGCTGAAATCTTGGACAGCAACGGTCAAGCAGAATCTATCGTCCGTTTCTGGCCCATGCGTCTACGGCCTACGCCGGTGGAACCGTGAATGGATGGCGCTCTCGTGTGAACAGGCGCAAGATAGACGCGCCTGGACATTTGTGATTCGTAATGAAGGCAACATCGAAACTGATGCCGGCTCAACCCGCCCGAGGTGAATGCCGTTACAAGTACAAGTAAGAAACAGCAGAAGCAAGGGATATGCGTCTATTAAATCCAATACTGTGCTGCTAGAAAACACTTACCCAAGCCCTGGCCCTCCCGTGGCCGAAACCGACGCAAGAAGGCGATTTCATATCACCCCCATCGAAAAGTACCGGTCGCCCAACCAACCTGCCGACCATTTGCGCAGACTGAAAAGTCCACAATGGCCAATAGGCGCATAACCCTGAAATAATTGATTTTCGTACCTGTTCAAATTTCCTAGTTTGCAATGTTATGGTCCTTAAGAAGATTTGCTGAAAAGTATACTTTGCCTAACAAATTAACTTTTCAAGTTAAAAGGTGGGATTATTTAACGAACTTAGACAGTTCAAGGTTTTTCGTTTGGTTTTCAGACTTGCGAGAGCACAGCTGTGGATTTTGTGACAAAGCCTTTGCAACGAAGGGGGACCTGAGCCTGCATGTCCTTCGCATCCACCAAGGTACCAGCTAGTTTTCTGTTTTATTCCTATCATTGCGTCATGTTTAGCAGTATCTTACTAGCTGACTTATAGTTGACGCTCACGTGATCTGTGCAGCGATGAGGCTTGGCAGTTGACGGGAGACTGACGAATGTCGGTTGAAGGCAGCACTAAGGACCCACTTTCTAGACACCGCCATTGGCCCATCGAGCTCATGAAACATGAATTACCTTCATACCTATTGTCAGAGGCTGTTGGGCGTCTTCTTCTATGCATTCATTGTGTTGGGACGAGCTTAACAGATGTATAGCCTGCGAAAGCAGCCGCGCTCAAAGAAGGCTGTCGATCGGCCACATGCGGCAAACACAACTTGCAGTCACCCAATCGATAATTCGAAATTTAAGCCACTGAGTCCCAGCCAATAACTCCGGCAGCCAAAAACTGTTTAGCCCAATAGATCTAGCTCATCGCCTTTTGTTGCCCCAAAAAATTGTTGGACCTGTTACGCTCAAGGACTTGCGCTGACTTACTGGTCAACCGGTCTTTTCTCTGTCCCACACATACGGGCTTTTGGGTTCGGCGTTCATGTTACTTAGTAGTACCAGGTGCCGGTCATAACACGTTGGCCTTGACTGTTGCCGTGAGCTGCTAACCTTGTTTATGCTCTCGTCGCCTGCCGACATAGTGATCTGATCACTGCATGATTGAGTCATTGTCACGCCTGCCGTCTACCTATACCAGGCTGACACGGTTCTTTACGTCTTGAAGCACCACGAAGGTTGACAGGCTTACTTTTGTTTTATTGTTTATCGTGATAGACAGGAACAATTGCGGTCACATTGCGACGTGATCTTGAATTGGTAAATAGTTGGGCCTACTTGTGCCTTATCTAGCTCACTTTTTCTTCGCATATCCGTGATAGCGTCATGAACCAAACCTACACAATGCTCTTCTTGTTTTCCAGGTCTGCGGGAGCATGTCTGTGGGTCTTGCAACAAAGCATTTAATACGAGCAAAGATTTGAGGGGACATATCGCTCGCGTCCACCAAAGTACGGCCGTTTGTCCCCCAGCTGGTTTGTTGTTTCAGTTTTATCATAAATCACCTTTTAATGCCGCGTTTATCCCTCTCATGCCCAGTGGCTGATACTTGACACAGTCCTTGTCTGCAGTGACAGCGCTTTACGGGTGACAAAGCCCTGATGGACTTCGGTTAAGTGATGCGTTTAGAACCTACGGTAAGAATTCATCGCGCGAAAACGAAAGATTGTCAAAATAACACTGCATAACCATCCGAAGATACCACGATGAATTCCTACCGAACCCACTTGCTAGATCCTTCCTGTCACCCGCGCTGTATTCCTGTTCATGGCTGTGTTCTAGTCGCGGGTCGTGATCGCTAATGTGACCGTCTGAATAAGGACAGAATAAGTTTAAAATAGTTGTATATTTATCTGTGTGAATTCTCTGTCAGCCACCGTGAGTGAATATATACCCGATCAGCAGTGACAGCAAATGGCAGGTGGCAAGGCGCTGATGAACTGCGGTTCGATGAAGTGCTTATGACCCATCTGATAGACACCAGTGGTGGACCGACTGCGCCGTCTGTGGTTGCGTTTGTTTGTGTTGTCCGACCAGCTGGTGTTCAGGGTTATGCTTGGCTGATGAAGGCTAATAAGCCCGAAACAGTTCTGTATCAAGTTATCCCAGATGCTGTCATACCCCACTTACTGCTATTATGACTTGGCCGGCATCGGCCTGGCAGGGGGTCACCCGTTGGGGGTCTCTGACCACCACATGGACTTTGTTTGTTTCGTAAGCCTTTTCGATCGGTGTTCGCACATTTCTGAGTAAAGATATACCTGATCGGCAGTGACAGCAAATGACCGGTGGCGAGGCGCTAAATAACTGCGGTTCGATGAAGAGCTTATGACCCATCTGATAGACAGCAGTGGTGGACCAACTGCGCCATCTGTAAGTGCATTTGTTAGCGTTGCCCGATCAGCTGGCTTAAACCCATTTGACCATGACTGTCACCCACTATAAATGCAAAGGAAGGGAGGCCGGGACATCGGCGGGATGCTCGATCATCGACGCCTTGAGGCGGATTAGTCTCAGTCAAGGGGTCTCTCGCCGGATTCTGCTGTTCGCGCCTGTGCCGCTGTCATTGATCTAAGAAGCCGTCCTGAGCCGGTGATTCTGTTTGTGTTCACACTTCCAGCTGATTTCGCACCTACATGATGAGCGGATGAAGCGGTTAGGCTGATAATTGCTCTGTTCGATCTTAGTGCGGCTACTTATGTGTCCACCATGGGCTCGCAGGGGTCTGGATTAGCGTCGGGTTCTGCTATTCGCGCCTGTGCCGCTGTCATTTATCTAAGTTGCCGTCCTTGTCCGATGACCCTGTTTGTGTTCACAAGTCCATCTGGTTTCGCATTTAAAGAATGAGCGGTTAAGCTGATGATTGCTCCGTCTGCTTGTGGTGCGGTTACTTGTGCGTCCACCAAGGGCTCGTGAGGGCCTTGATTCACGTTCCGTCTCATTTGGTGTTCACTTTTCCCTTCATTGAGTTTCTTTCGGAGGGCTTGGTAGGCTGTGGGAAGCGACACACAACGGTTAATGGAGGTTGTCCTCGTGTGCCAGGCCTCGATTGTTTCCCTCACTACGCGGTCATTTCCTCGACCCAGAATTTCGGCATTCTGAAAGGCGAATTTGTGTCCGGAATTTGCGCTGTGTTCCGCCACCAATGCAAGTCGCTGCATCGTATCTACAACCCTGATGTGTTCTGCCATCCGGGTCTGCAACCGCTTCCCGGTCTCTCCGACATAGTCGACCGCGCAGGAATCAAATTTTATTCGGTAAACGACGTTTGTGGTTTCACCTCGGAGCAGGGGTTCCTTCGACCGCCTTCGACCTCCTTCGACCGTCGTATTGTTGCCTCTGGTCAGTGGGCAATGCCGATCCCCAGGGGTTTTAATAGACGGGACACTGCATCCGAAACGCCGTCAATGTATGGTAGCGCACGCCATAATTTAGGTTGCTCGGCTGCCGGCTCTCCATTCGATTGGACCTGTCTGCCGCGTTCGATGAAATTTCGAGGATATCCTTTGGCCAGGAAGAGACGCTAGAGGTATCGCACTTCAAACCTCCGGTCCTGCGGCTCGCTGCAGTGTGTTTCAGCCCGTTTGTACAGCGTTCGCACACAACTGCGTTTGTGGCATGCCAGGTGTTTGCTATGGTAGCTTAGGATTTGGCGCGTATTGGTGGCCTTCCTATACACCGTCGTTTTGAGGCTTCCATTGAGTTTTCGATGGACGAGGACGTCTAGGAACGGCAGTTGGTTGTTGTTTTCAGCCTCCATCGTAAACTGGATATCAGGGAAGACAGAATTCAGGAGATCGTGAAATTCCTGGACCTTATCTCGCTCAATTATGACAAAGGTATCGTCAACATATCGACTCCAGAACTTGGGTTGATAGTTTGCGAACACGATCGCCTCTAGTTTTTGGAGAACTGCTTCTGCGATGAAACCCGACAGTGGCGACCCCATCGGCGTCCCCTTGATCTGTTCGTACGTTGTCCCCTCGAAGGTGAAGTACGTCTTCAAGCAGAATGTTAAGAGTTGGACGAGATGTCTTCGTTTCACCGTCTCGCCCGTCTCATCGTATATATATATACATATGTTTGTTTTTGTCAAGATGGTGCGTTACCGTCAATAGTTTGATGCTTACTTTCCGTTGCGTCTGTCCATTTTGCAAAACGGTAGATTCGTAGCTATATTATATTGATAAGAAAATGTACATTCGATTTAAAATGTGGCCTATCCTACTTCTTCGAGTAGGTGCATAATCTCAAATAGTGTGATGCTCACCGAGCACCTCAATGGATGGCTGACGTAAAGGCTTTCAGCGAAGGTTGACGATGAAAATAAATAGCCTCGGTGCTCTAACGAATGCATAGGTAAGAAGCCAGCATTCCGGACTACGTGAGCCTCCTTAAGTTGCTGGAGCCGAAATATTGCAAGAAACTTTAGGTCCACTTTCATGCACATTCATTTACTATTTTGCTTTTGTATCCCTTTGCGTCTGTCCATTTTACGCAGTGCGTGTAAAGCAGAAGAGATATGTTTTCTTATTTGCAGTACTGATTTTATGGTAGCATCCTGAAGGGCTAGATTACCTTGTCTTCATACTGATTTTTTTAGAATCCTTGGAAAAATGACACATTCCCAGGCTCTGTGACCGTTCCTTGCCCCTTACAATCTTTCGACTTGCATTTCTATTGGTGCCAGTTTTATTTGTATTTATGACCACTTACAGACTCTTTTATATTTTTTACAAAGAAAAAAATTTATGCAGTGCCCTACGGTCAATTCTTTCATTCGGTTTTCCATTAAATCGGCAAATAGAAACTGTTGGATGCGCAAGATGGAACACAGAGGCCGCTTCAGTGGCTAACTTAAAGACGACTAAGTTGTGAAAAGTACAATCGGTCGGGGTGCCTAGTAGCGTCTACTCAATATAATTATACACCTACTTGCGTCTACTCAGTGCACCGATTCACACTTTTTAGGTTATTTGTCGCACATATATAGCCTCCAAACACAAAGATTTCCTGACGACTGCTTGGGCTACATTTCGCCAATTTTCCCTTTTACTTTCCGCGAAATAATAAGGAAGGCCCTTGCTACTGCGATTTTCGGGTCCATTTCCGTGTGGAAGATAAATAAATGGGATGAATGGTGTAGTTTGTACAGAGGTAGTGGAGAAGAGATTGTAGGAGCTTGGCAGTCAGACGAATGGGTGAACATATATGAGGGCAGCGTCAAAGGGTGAGAGCGCGACCGCTCTCGCAGCGGGTTCCCGTGTGAATCAGTCATGAAGGTGATCGGCCAGACCCTTTCGACGTAGACGGGCACGTGCGTGCTAACAGTCACCAGAAGTTCTGCATAGTGTGGAGTTGGGTCACTACAGAGGAATTTCATTATCTGTCTGTGTGGACAGGTGGCATGCGAGATAAGTAATCTGCACGAAGTGAGCGTTAATGGCGAGGACAACCACAGTGCTCACGATTGCGAGGGAAATGGACCTTGGCCATCTTTGCTAACACAAAATTACACCTTATCAATCCAAGATCCGATCAAAGGTAACGTTAGTCCATTAGAATAATTCTGTCCACCCCGTTATGCGTTAGAACGGCGACAGCCCCATATGTGTGTTGTATGACCATCGATTTTGATGAAATCCCCCATGTGCTCAAGAGCAGAGACGGTAAATGAAGCTAAGTTCGAGATTATAGTGAAATAGACGCGCAACTGTCTATCTCACTCAAAACCTCCAGCACATTAAACCGGGGGCGTACCCGAAGTCGAGATGACCAAGTAGGCTTTGGGCGGAAGCCGTTTTCTCCAATGCAGCCTAAAACACCGCCTAAATTTAACCTTTAGTGGCGGAAGACTTTGCGTGGGTACTACTGAACTGTCTACCCTCACTCACCTATAGTAGGTGTCTAGCCAGGGCTGGTACCACCACTGTTGATTCTTATACTACTAAGTAGGGTGTAGCTGAGTGATAGTATTTGCTGGTACTATTACTAACTGTATTATTAGATTGAAGTCAAGCTGGGTTCATATCTCCTTAATCCCAACATGGAGTGTACTATTACTGATGCTAGTACTGGCACTACCAATTATCCCAGGCGACGCTGAGTTAGCCAACGTTAGGGCCCCTAATTCTTCATCTCAGCAAGCAGTGTGATGCTTGGTTTCTTCTATTACGAGTAAGTACATTCTTGGGGCACAGCAGAGCTTGCCTTAGTTTTCACCCTCTCAACTCCATCCATCGGGCTGTGTACATTTCAGCTTGGTCCGGCTAAAGATATTGCTGCTATAGGTACGTGCGAATGCGTCAGTGCTATTTCTGCTAATCAGACTTTACTAGACCAGTAAATAGTGTATTATATTACGGCTTGTGGGCTTTTTGAGAAGAAGGCACGCAGAATGCACTCCCAGTCTGTGAGTTAAAGTGATAATCATTTGGATAATAATAACACAAGTCCTACAATTTTTTTTTGATGATGATAAACTTTATTTTGAGCCCTTATCTCGTATAGTTTGCCATCTGTAGACTGTCTACAGGCCTGCTACAGGATTTATCTGTTGCTTCTACGTTACAGAATGTCTGCTCATAACTAGGAGTGCTGTTGAGTGATAGTATTGCTGGTACTATTTCTGGCTGTGTTATTAGTCAAAAAGCGACGCTGATTTAAGTCAGCACTGGGCTCATATCCCCGCAATTTCTATAAGAAGTGTAGTAGTACTGGTACTAACACTGACGCTACCATTTATCAGAGGTGATACATTTTTCCACTTTGTGATCTGCCTATCAGCCAAAGCCACTTGGCGTGGATTATGAATTGGGCGTAATAGGTCCTCCTGTATTTGAATTCGTAAATATTACTCCGCGGCAATTTGACTGCTTGTTTGACTATCGATTTCGATGAGGTTCTCGCAAGTGCACCAACATGTTGGCTCAATAAAGCCGAGATGGACAAGACTTCTCCTTCTAGCTAGCAATGTAGTTGTTCGTTAGTTGTACTGGTACTAACACTGACGAGGCCATTCGTCAGGGGGTGATGAGGATTTAAGCCATCGTTGGGGCTCGTATCCTCTTGGTCTCAACAAGGAGCGCGGATCAGGGCTTAAACTATTCCGAGTAAGTACATGTTTGGGGCTCTGAGCACAGCAGAGCTTGCCTTGGTTTCCATTCCCTCAACTCTACACAGCAAACTTTGTCCGTTTCCACTAAGTTAGAACTAAGACACTGTTAGTAGAAGTACGCGCCTATGCTAAAATGCTTATTCTAGTAGGCATGCTTACTAAGGCCAGTAAAAATGTTCTATAACAAGGTCCGTGTATGCTTTTTAAGAAGTCGAAACCCAGTATGCACTCCCAATCTGCATGCTGTAAAATGATTAGCTTATGGGTTAAATAGCGCGTCTTTGAATAATAGCACAAGTTCTACCATGCCTTTAGTACGCAAAGTTTGCCTTGTGTAGACTGCTTCTAGGCCTACTACAGTATCCGTTGATACTGTGATGCAGATACAACTGTGCTGGAGTGGCCACCTGGTAGGGATGGACAATGAACGACTACCGAAGCGCCTGCTATACGGAGATGTCGTTGGGGAATCCCGCCGACGTAGGGGAACAAAAGAAGCGATACAAGGACATCCTGCAGAATTCATTAAAGCGCCTGCAAATTAACACGACGACTTGGGAACCACTCGCCCATGACCGATCGGCCTGGATAATAACATTAAAAAATGGCACAGCTACCCTTGAATCTGCTCGGATCACTGCCGCAAAGGAAGGACGGCCCGAGAGGAATTCACCCAAACAGCAAGCGCTACGAACACTTGGGCCCTGCCAACTTGCTCTTGCTGTCAGCGAACGGTCTGTGCACGCATTGGCCTGGTCGGTCATTGCAGGACGCAGTGTGCGGCTTTTTCACTACCTTTATCCCCTACGGTGACCAGCGCTGAAAGTGACCCTCCTGTTCCTGCTCCCAGCCTCTGCCACTGAAACGTAAACCAAATCTTAGATTCCCCTATGCACCATACCTACGTCCTGTTGCGTTATCAGCCTGAAAAGCTCTAAGTCCGTGCTCAATTAAATTATAGCATTGAATTCTGATGATCAACAGACCACGCAAGCAGCTTATGTACGCTAAATAGCAAGAGGCTGTCTCGTGGGCCGGCAGTCAGACCATGTTTAACAGGCGATCCCTGCTCTCAGCTTTTATCCGTGAGATGTATTATTTCTACCAAAAATGAAAATACTATTAAAATTTAACGTTGCTTAAATATCACACTGTGTTAGGCACTGTATGCATCATAAATGGATTGCGAGGCAGCTGCGCTGAACCAATACGGGGGCTTGATAAATGTACGGCATACGTTACTCGGGGTGCGCGCCCATGACAAAAGCGTCAGGTAAGGGTCCCCTATACACAACATCGAATCTTATTATAAAAACTAACTTCCCACCTACTTTGATACATAATGTTCTTATTAGATTAGCCACTAGCTCAGACTTCGGCAAACGCTTTTACCTTTAGAGACAAGAAAGCAAATATTTGGAAATATATTTCAGTAAGAGCCATATCATATATTTTAAGATGAAATTAAATGTGAGCATAATAGGCCCGTTAATTTATATTTTTAACTAATTTTCTCATTATACTCATTGTTAATGCGAATTCTGGTGCTGCATGAATTCGCTGATGGCTTTGTAGTCTGGTTGGTAGTATGTGAGGTAAGCTTCACGCAAGCGTTGAGCCTTTCATCCGTTAGACGTGATCGAAGGGTGGACTAGATGTATTAACGATGTAAGAATGACTGCTCGCATGTAAATGTGGATCTGATCCTATCAGATCAGACTTAATTCAAGAAAGTAGACAGGGAAAATGATCTCACAGAGGGAGTAGAGGCTCAACTGACTGACTGCTTACGAAGACTCCACACGGGAGGTTTCATAAGCGACCGAGACTTTGAAAGCCTCCGACCAGTGGGCACACACATCGCCCGTTTGTATGGTCTACCAGTTCGTCCTATTCTGGACATGCGCAATTCACCGTATCGTACGATAGCGAAATGGTTGGCAGCGAAACTCAAGCCTTCACAGCATCAACTTGCACCACGGAGCTATCGAGACACCTTTGAATTTATCGACGACATCAAAGATCTGAACTTAAACGGCATGAGGTTGCTCTCGATAAACGTCTCCTCGCTGTTTACAAGCGTTCCGGTTACCGAGACAATCGAATGCATCTGCGAATTCCTATTGAAAAATCAACTAGAAATAGGAATACCGACAAATTTACTAAAGGAACTACTACTGAAGTGCACACTCAATGTGTAGTTACTCTTTGTCAGCCAAATATACAGACAAATAGATGACTTTGCCGTGGGCTCACCTCTGGGACCTGTCCTAGCTGACATATTCACGGGCAAGCTGGAAAAACATCAACTTAGCTATCAGATCCACAAATTAAAGCACTACAGTCGCTACGTGGAGGATATCGTCGTGATCGCCACAGCCGAAACCGTTAGAGACGCACTGTTAAACGCAGTCAATCAAGCCCATCCATCCATACAGTTCACGTTGGAGATGGAAACAGCAGGTCTGGACAATATACGAACTTTAACAGTTTCGTACCCCTCCAACAGAAGCGAAATCTAGTTCGCTGCTTTACGCAAAGAGCTAGAAAAATTTGCTCGAAAGACACTATTGAAGATGAACTCCAGAAAGTCCAGGACTTACTCCGTGAAAACAGATATCCCGACAGGTTCATTACCAAGCATATGGCTGCCAAAGAAGTGAAGCCCACGACACATACTGTGGAAAAGAAAACTTTATTTCTCAAAGTGCTCTTTCTAGGAGACGTGGCAAGGACATGTTACCGACTCAGACCACCCCCATGTGTATCTACTACTCTACTTGCTCCTGTGGAGCAGGTTATATTGGTCGTACTAGTCGACGCCTATCCAAAAGAATGAAAGAACACCGCCCGCAATGGCTCAGGAAAGGTGAAGTCAGTACCACTAGGACAATCAACAGCTCTATTCTACCGCATATGTTGGATTCCGGACACCCGGTGGACCCCAACGAAGCCTTCAGGGTCCAACCAAACTACTCTAAGTCATTGGGTCAATGAATGGTAGCAACAGTAGAAGCAACTGCTATCCGGTTGAGGAAGCCGATTTTGTGCGCGCAAAAGTACCTGCTGCAGGCTTTAAGCTTAACATGGCCAACGGCCACCTATCTACCGGCATTTTCCCCCGAACCTCCTCTCTTCCCTTCCCCCCCTTCTCCCTAATTACCGCTTAATTAGCCGCTTGTTAATACACTAATCCCCTCCCCTATCCCCTGGACTAATTTCCTTGTAAATTTGAATGTAATGTTATGGCCTATGCTTGCCAATTTCTCTTCGGATTTCTTTGATGGAAAGTTTTACTATCTAAATAAGGTCAATACAGCAATACTCGCACACTGCAGTGTGTCGTAAGTGCCAGGAAGCTTTTCCCAAGTTTTGATCATTACCTAGTTTTCGGGTTGAAGTTTTTTTGATCTACGTCCACGTGTGCTTGCTTGCCAACTCCGCCGTCTATATTTATTGCCGTTTTACAGGCAATTTGAAAAGTTAGGTTAATTTATAAGGCACCTCCTGGGCGCATTCCAAAACCTCGAAGACAAGAGAATACCTAAAACAACCTGTTTATTTTGCATTCAACATTGGTTTTGTTTTAGTTTTGTGATTAGCAAGTAATGGGCGAACTAAGGAGTTTGTTTCCAGTGAAAAAAACCTGACTTCGTAGGTACGATACTAACAAAAATAAATGCGCAAAGATTTGTGGTCCAGATATCTTATCGATTTCATCATCCCCAAAAGAATAAGAAGACGAAGGTTCAAGGACATGGGCGTAGTTGTTTTGGGACTGAAGTTTAAAATGCTCGCTCGTTTCCATCGTCAGAGTAACGTGGTGGTTGTTCCTGCTTACCGGGACTGTTTCAGCCCTGCTGTATGCCTGTTATTTAATCCGTGTTTAACGCGCGAACTTTGACCTGCTTGTTCGCTGCTGACTGCCTGTAAGATTGACCGCTGGGGGGCGCGTGTGATCTTTGTCCCCTTTGCGGCTGTCGTAATTGTTAGCAAGTCAGTGCGCGTACTGGCCTGTCACTTGTCCATCGGCGGACTTATTATTTGTTGCTGCCCGCATGAAAACGACCAAAAACTCAAGCGTGCGGATATTATTGAGCTCCTGGGACTATATCTGAAAACATTCTTCACGTTCATTGGCCAAGTTTACGAACAAAAGAAGGGGACAGCGATTTGCTTGCCTCTTTCTGGCCTTATTGCTGAGGCTGTTTTACAGAGGCTCAAGCGGCTGGTCTTCAGCTCCTCTCCCCCGAAGTTCTGGGCCAGATACGTTGACGACACGTTCGTCGTCATCAGAAGGAAAAAAGTGCAAGTGTTCAAGGCACTGCTCAATTCAATCTTTCCTGACATACAGTTCACAATGGAAGAAGAGGACAACAACCAATTATCCTTCCTCGACGTACAGTTGACGAAGCTGGAAGACGGTGAGATAAGGACAACGGTGTATCGAAAGGCAACTTACGCCATGGATATCCTCCACTTCAGAAGTAATCGCCCTGTCGGGCACAAAGGCAGTTGTGTTAGGACCCTCTTCCAACGTGTTCAGACACACTACAGCGACGACAGTGGAAAGAAGAAGGAGGTTAAATACCCGCATGCTCTCTTTCAAGCCAACTGTTATTCGAAGTCTTTCATACGCAAGTGTCCTAAGAAACCCCACCTTGAGCGGTCGAAAGGAGAAGGCCCCAAGTTTCTGCTCGCAATCCCTTAAGTGAAGAACGTATCCGAGGCGACGGCAAGAATCCTGAAGCCATTTGCGATCGGTGTGGAATCAACCATCAGACAGCAGATTATGAGGCCCAAAGACCAGCTACCGTCGATAGAACAGTCAGCCGTGGTCTACAGCATACCATGTCAAGACTGCCTTGCACGGTATGTCGGTGAAACAGGCAGACCCCATGACACCAGGTTGCATGAGCATCAGCGCGCAAGCAACCGCGAGGATAAACTGTCTATGGTGTATAAACACGTACGGCAGAAAAAGCACATCTTCGCCTTCGACAACGCAAGGGTAATAGGCCGAGCCAATGTCAAGGTGGCTAGATTTCTGCTGGAAAGTTGGTCCTCGACTGGCTCACTCAACAGAGCCATATACCTTCATCCTGCTATCGAGGTGGTACGCAAACGGCTCGAGTCAATTAGAACAAGGCCAACAGGACGGCGAAGAAGACACAAGCATGGAGTAGAACCGAGATCAGAGGAAGGTAGGAGAAGGGTCGGCCAGGGTCCGGGTGACCAGCGTGGAACGCTACCTCACCACTACCGCGCACACGAGGTTGACATGAACTCATGCGGGCAGCAACAAGTAATTAGTCCGCCGGTGGACGAGGGGCAGGCCAGTACGCGCACTGACTTGCCAACAATTACTACAGCCGCAGAGCGGACGAAGGTCACACGAGCTCCCCAGCGGTTAATCTCATGGGCAGTCAGCAGCAAACAAGCAATTCAAAGTTCGTGCGCTGAGCACGGATTTAATAACAGGCATGCAGCAGGGTTGAAACCGTCCCGGCAAGCAGGAACAACCACCACGTTACTCTGACGATGGAAACAAGCGAGTATCCGAAATGTCAGTCCCAATACAACTATGTCCACATCCTTGAACCTTCGTCTTCTTCTTCTTTGGGGCATGATGAAATCGATAACAAAAGTATGTACAGTTATAGATCGAGTTGACAGTATGGCATAAAAAACTGCAAGAACAGAGTGTTTTCCGTCCTCTTTGAATGTAATGGTTTCGAGATTTTGCACCAGCGGAATGTTTGTTGACGAACAGTGGCTCTCTGTCGGCTGAAGAATTGGAAAGTTGCGAGCCGCAAATTCAGCACCATTATCATCAGCATAAAGCCTGGCGGGCTTCAAAGTCCACGAACGCCATCAGAGTGAATGATAACTTCCAGCGGGTCAGCACCTAAAATTCGTAAAAGTTTTCGCGAATGGAGGAAACTAGTGACAGCTCTCTTAAACAAAGGGTAGCTTTGCTGATTTTAAATACTTCTGGGCTGCTTATTCCAGATTTTTATGGCGTTTAATGAAAAAATTAACGTATCTGACTGTGCGTGCCATAGGAAGGAATAGAAAAACATCTCGATTCTTTCCAAATCTTCATTGTGGGTCTTTAACTTATTCAATCACTTACCTGCCGCCTCCAGGTCAGCCAGTTATTCTTTGAAATCGCGAATGGAGACAACAGCAATATAACTTATTTCGGCGGTGTTCAGTGAACACACGGTTGGATGGATAGGAAACTTAAAAAGACTGTGTTGTCGGTAAAATAATAACATTGCTACTACTAGTTGGCGAGTAACATATACAATTGGGGTTCCAAATAGCTCGCTACTCATGACAATGATAGAGGATGGGTACATCTTGAAACAGATCGGGGTAGAATTACCCTATAACATATACAGTCCCGATCAAAACCGACAACACGGCGGACCCGTGGCTCAATGGTTAGAGCGGTCGCCTCCGGCCGGAGCGACGCGATTTCGAAACTTGAGCGTGACAGCAATTTCCGCTGCTACACTAGAGTTGACCTGCCATCACTTGATGAGGCCCACATAGACCGAAAAACCTTCGTGATGTTGGTCTGTGTTGTCGGTAAAATAATAACATTGTTAAAAAGACGATTTTGCTCATGGACTTCACCAAAGCGTGCTTTGAAAGGCTGTAGGAGACTGGATGGGAAGCCAGCTAGCTAGTAGAAATCAAAGTTTTGAGTAGGTTCACTTACTTTGCATGTATATCTATATTGTCTCAGTTTTTCAAATTATAGTAAACGATCTGTTTCAAGATCTATGATAAAGATCTTCAGCTTTTTTCAAAAGCACACACGGCTTGTTGAATGATCACACTGTATTTCCATTGCCTTGCATTATGAAATTGACCTAGTTTAGATGTTTGGTCATATCCATGAGATTATAAAGAATGAGAAGCCACTCATTTTTAGGTAGCGCAGGTGGCTCAATGTCCTTAATTTCACGGACAGTCGGTGTTTCGTTCAGGCAAGCCGCAAAACGGCTAAACACCTCCGCTTTTGACAACCAACGTACATTGCTTTACAAAAGCAGACTGTGATAATTATATCCATCTTCAGCGGTGTTATAAACTGCCGATAATCTTAGGCTCGGTCAACAATCAAGCTGATCTCACGAATGACCAGCGACATCACTTCGCCCAGCTGTCCATCACACAGCTCAGCACAAGGTGCCTCCTGCAGTAGAATGCAATGCAAACGTAGGATGGGTATATTTTCATGTTCACAGAGAAGCGCCACAAATCCTTTGTTTTCCCCCACCGTACACGGAGCTCCATCAGTATACACTGAGATAATTTCATCCATACGTAGTGTTTTTTCTGGAGCGAACTCCATGAAAGACTTGAATAAATTCATTACCTCTTGTGGACCCTTTTATAGGCAGAACCAAAAGACTTTCTTCGTGCAGTGTATCACCAGCAGCAAATCTTGCAATCACACTGAACTGCGCCAAATGGCTAACGTCTGTTGACTCACTAAAGGCCAGGAAATGAACGGCGCTGCATTTATGCCTTTCACTTGCATTTCCTTCAAATGGGTTGCCGTCGCGATGGAACGCTCATGTACAGTTTTACCCGACAGATACATGTCTTGTATCCGTTTGACTGTCTTGTCTTTTTTTGGAAGGTCATAAACAAATATATTGGCTACATACATCATGAACGTCTTAGCGTTCTCAGCATCTGTAAATGCTTTTCCGTTCCTCACTACTGCTCAAGCTCAAACAAAACTAGCGGAATTATAGTCACCTAGCTGGATCTATAGACGGAGTTGCCGCCGGCTGGCTTGCCCCCTGCTCCTAAGCTCTTGGTATGCTCTGTCTCTGCTATTTCCCGTGGGGTATTTTGATGCAAAGACCTTATCACGTTTGTTGAAGTGGCGTTTAATATTCGACCGTTTCATCTATGTTATCTTGTCATTGAAAATATGACACACCGCGTAACCTGCTCTCAAAACAAAGGCGAATTCCTCGGCCCATTGGCCTGAAATGTACGATACTTCTCATTTATGTTTCTCTTCGCCATCTTCTTTGCTGCAGAGGTTAACGTTGGGAACTGGAAGAGGGAGGGGAGTGCAGCTGTCGAGGATATGCGATTTACTGTAACCGCTACACTAGGAGTATTCCGTCTGAGGAAAGAAATACTCAGATCTCAGGATCGGTTTATTACTACAGAAGGCAAGTTTCCGCGAATGGATTGTTTGATTGCGTGCGATAAATGCGTCCGTCTGGGGGCCATAAGCACAAATGACTGTAGAATATTGCAGGCCAATGCGCGTAAGATAGCTTTGTATGCCAGCGTGACCTTGAATAATTTGGAGTCAAGTCTGCGTGCTGTCATGTTTTAGAAGGGCGTCTGTTATTAAGCGAGCTTGTTTTGGCCACTGGGATGCAGGAAAAAGGGAAGCAGCTGCTCTCGGCTAGCCGAAAAGGGAGCACTGCAACAACTGCTAGGTTAAACCTGGAGAGCCGAAACGCTCCAGCTTGGTCGAGATTAAAATGATTCTAATACGAGTCTCGGCGGCGGTGGGGACTCATCATTGGAGGAACCAAAATCACAAAATCTGAAATTTCTTGTTTCATTTTAATCTGAAAGAGCCACATCTGGTTCGCGAAGCATTTTTTGTCGACCCCGCACTAGCTTATCTCTAAGCTCTAGCATATTTTTTAAGTCTGGGTTGCTTTTTTCCCATTTCCTTTTTTATATGTATATAGCCTAGCCATCCTTGCCACAGCACATATCTGTAATCTGGCTAACTTAAAAGCTAGCTAGCTGTTACTTCATTATACAGTTTGTACATTTAGTCACCTCCTAGTAAATGCTATCGAGTCTCTTAGCTTAGATTTGATTTGACCTGATAGTTTAATCTAGTTCTCAAAGCTGACTCTAATGTTTTAGCCTACTGCAGTCTCTGCAGCTACTTCTCTTTATAAGCTAAACCTCGTTGTTGTTAGAAGGAATCATAAACGGCTAAATGTCGAACACATAATGAGAATCTGGATGAGAATGATGATGATGGTGGTGGTGAGGTAGATGTCTAGTGTTGATTTGCGCTGAGGATTTCTTCCCGGGCCTTATGATATTCGCCGTTCGCTTGTCCTATTTATTGTGTGTGCCTGTATACCTCTAAAATTTCTGGTCATTGGGATTTACAATCATGCTTTATTTTATGAAATATTACTTGCATTTTTAAAAAATGTACTATTGTATCCTAAAGAGGTATCTTTTAAGGATACACATCGATTGGATTCTGCCAGTAGTTCATGTTGATATGTACAGGATTGCCAGGCAAACATCATGTCGTGCGGTCCAATAAAAGAAAAATTACATGGCTCTAGTTGGATTCTTGTAGGTTGCGAAGTGCCCGCATTAGAAAGCTGGCTAGACAGCGTCCTAAATTCCTGTATGTAGATAGTCTACCTATGTAAGCTAGTTATTCCCATGTCAGTGAAACAACACTAATAGTTGACATAAGACTTAACTTAAGTTAAGCGTCGCAGTATAAAATAGGGGAGTAATTCATGCGCGATTCTATGTCAGTGCTTGAAAGAACGTACATTTAACCCAATCTGCACGGCAGCGCGTGCCACCTTATTGAGTCAGGCGTACCTAGTAAGCACCATGCACATTTTCCATAGAGTTAGAAACTAAAAGCTAGGGTTATTTCATTCCGCGTTCGAATATGGAAACAGGGACATTCAGACCTCGACTCCCCCCACTACAGTAAGGGCGGCACCGTGAAGATCTCTAAGAAATAAGGTCGTTTTAATAATGAGGTTTATTTGTAAAGCACATCTTCGGTGCCATTTTGTAGCCTATATAGAAACGGTCTTATTCTGTTCAGATCAGCCATGATTATTGCTCACAAAAAGTAATTAGAAAAACCCCACAGTTTCAAATAAATTCATGCAATCTATAAGCCGATTTCTTATATATTGTGGTATAAACTTCGATCTACTTTACCAGTCAAGACCCAATCAGCACGGGCGACGGGGAAAACGGGTTAAAAAAGGGATAGATGCGGGTAAATGGGGATGAAATTTTTTGATTAAATGAATTATACAGAGAGAATGCATTTTTAGAAATCTATTTTTTATCAGTAAATTATAACTAAATTTATTCTTTAACATACTACTTAATTTGAAAACTGAAGAGTGAGAAAAAGGTGGCGTCTCGCTGCACAAACGCTTTTCCTGCCGGCGGGGGATGGGTTGAAATCCCCGAAATTAGCTCATCGAGGGGGCTGTTTGAATTGCCCGCGCCCTCACGAGCGTCTTGATTAGCTGCGTCAAGTCTTTTTTTATGTCTCCTGAGCGTTTCCACTCTCTTTGCTCGCGGCTACCGGCTGTTTTTGCTCTATGATAACGTATAGCAGAAGAAACGCACATTCGCCTTTGAAAAAGCAAGGGTAATAGGCCGAGCATCGACAAGATGAAGGGGCTATGAGCCTCAGCGTTGGCTTCATTCAGCGGCACGTTTGATAAATGGTAACGCCATTGTTAGCACCCGTTCTACTACACTTCTTGTTGCGATTGAGGGAATATAAGCCCAGTGCTGACTCTAATCAGTGTCATTTCTGACTAAAAATACAGTCAGAAATAGTGCCAGTAAATACTATCACTCAGCTGCACGCCAGTTTATAATATTAGAAATTACAGAAGCGGAAGTAGCAGTACCAGCCCTGGCTTCGTGGAGTCTGACTCGACACCTACTATAGGTGAGTGAAGCAAGACAGTGCAGGAGTACGTGTGCAAAGTCTACTGTCACTAAGTACTAAGTTAGGTGGGGTTTCTAGCTGCATTGCAGAAAGCGGCTTACGCCCAATTCTTGCTTGGTCATCTTACATTTGGTCAAGTCACCGGTTCAAGCGGAGGAGGATTAGAGTTGCTTACACAATTGAGCGTCTATTTCACTATAATCTCGTACTCTGTTCCTACCTTCGTCTCTGCTCTTGAGCACACGGTGGATTTCATCTTAATCAATGGTCGAACTCACAAACCCTTTGGTGTACACGAGGGTTACAGATCATGAGATACAGGCAGGTGGATTTCACCAGACTGTCTGGGAGATTCCGGCTCTTACACATCCACAGTGTCAGGTGTGCTTGCATGCAAAGCATTTAATACGGCAGTTTAACCGTCAATTTACACATGCATTTACATTTTACTCAATGTGTTTTTTTGTTCAGACCTGCGACAGCATAACTGAACGATTTGCGACAAAGCATTTGTAGCCAAGTCAGAGCTGACGCTGCATGTCCGTTTTGCCCATAATGGTATGGCTTTTTTCATCCATCTGGTTTTGTTGTTTTAGTGTTTAAAGTTAATTTCTGGCTTCGGGTTTACCAATCTTTATATCCTGATTCTCGTCGCGCACGTCATCAGAGGCCTTCGTGCCGGACGAATGACGTGGCCCTGAGGAAATTTAGTCAAGTGAGGTGTTTAGAAGACACTAAATCGACCACCACCGTGGTCCATCTGTGCTGTGTCCACCTCATGGTTATGTTCCTGGACGCAGATGATGAGCACTGTTGTGACCGACTGATTAATGACCTAATGCATTTCAGTCTACAAATGAAGTAGAACTTTCCCGTTCCAGATATTTGCATGGGTGAGGAAGAAGAATGGCCGACCACCGGATCAATTTGTTTATTGTCATGAGCTTTGTGCGCAATGTAGTAACCCCAGTATTAATCCTTATCAAAAAATACACACCAGCTTTAAAAGTTGGTATTCTGACAGTGATAACATGCACAGTGTGAAAAGTGAAGCGATTATCCGACTTTTTCTGGTTTCTGTTGGAGGGCCCACAATAACGCCCCTGTGTCGGTGCTGCACCGTGTTCGCATTATCGACGATTGTGACGATGGACTGGCTTTCCGTTAGTTAGGCTCATCACTTTCGTACTGAAACAGTAATTTTTCTTCAAATCGAAGAAATAAATTCGTTTTGAAGAATGCTCAAAACTTATGTTTCTGCCTTTTTCATTATCAACCTGAAATATAGTCTGTGGGGAAATTTTTGTCCTCCATTAATAGCGCGATTGGCCTCATTTCGAAAGCTCGATGATTCTGGCAGAAAATGTTGCGGCAACGAAAATGTAGGGCATGCTAACAGTGGGCGTCTCAACCGAGATCCTTGTCTTTTCCATAGTTTGCTTCAGTTATGCTTAGTTAGTGTACTGTATTGAAATGAATTCTCCAATTCCCTTAATTTCCGATTGTTAAACTCGTCGAGATTTTAACAGTTGAGCGTTTGTTATAATTAAGCCTACATGCCAACAATACGCAATATATGAAAACAAAAGTTTACTTATTTGCAGTGATGATAGTAGGTAGTACCCTGAAGCGTAAAACTGCCTTTCCATCATTACATTTTCTGTTCACACCGACTTTTTTAGAATCTTCGGAAAAATAACACCTGCCGGTGCTCTAGGACAGTTACTTTATTCTTACATTCCTTCGACGTGCATTTATATTGGTGCCATTTTTCACTGTATTTATGATTACTTGCGGACTATTTTCTCGCCTTATTTTTTTACAAAGAGTTATCAGTTCGATCCTCTGCTGTCATTTTTTCTCTTGGTTTTCCGTTAAAGCTGCAAACGAAACCCACTGAATGTGCAAGCTCTAACAGCGAGGCCGCTTCTGTGGCTTACTGAAAGGCGAATTGGTCGTTAAAAGTAAAATCGGTCGGGGCACTTAGTAGGGTCCTCTCAATAAAATAATGCGCCTACTTGCGTCTACTCAGTAGTCTGATTCACGTTTTACTTCTGTCGCGGGGTCCACGCAATAACCAGGTATACACCCTTTTAGGTTAATCATTGTGCACGTGCGGCCTGAAAACAAAAGAGCGAGAAGGTTGATTTTTCGTCCATTTTCCATTTTATTTCGTGCGAAATAGAAAAGAAGTCACTTGTCGTTGCTATTTTCAGGTCCGGATCGTGTGGGGAGAAAGGAAGTGAGATCCCAAGTGGGAGAAATAATATATTTATCGTCCAAGGATTCAGTAACTTAAACCCTAGCAACTGGAATCTTCAGACCATGGTTCCGTAAGAGAGGGAAAGTCTAGGGTATAGTTTATTGTGTGTACAGAGGAACGAAGAATAAGCAGAAGGAAGATTGACTTGGGTGCATACGACCGGCTGCGACCAAGTGCCGGTTTGTCAGCAGTCAGGCCAGTGGAAAGAGAAAGCATTCACGCTTGCAGGTTTCCCATTCGTCGCCATGCCAGAAAGCAACTTTGCGGCAGCTGTGATTGGCTGTTCCCAGCCATCGAAATTAACGGCTGCGGGACTTCAAGCAAGTTCAATTTAGCGAGATCTACGTAGAGAGGTACTGGAGGATACGTTGTAGCATGTTGACACTGGAAAGAGTGCACGACCACGGCGACGTCCGAAGTGTTAGAGCGGAGGAGTTGTCACAGTGCGGTTCTTTGGGAGGTACTGGGCGGTGTTTGGCCAGACCGCAAAGGGTAAGTCGGACATTTGTGTCTACGGATGGGCTAACAGTCACAATAGACGAGGGGTTGTGTGTTGGGTGCGAAATTGGCTCACCAAAGAGTATAGGAACAGTGAATTGTTACCGCCTTCTATCATTTGCCTGTATGGACAAACGGCATGGCAGATAACTAATCAGCTTGAAGTGAAGTGCTATGGGCTGGAAAAATTGGTATGCGCACGAGTGCGTTGTAGGCAGGGGCGGTCAGCGATTGCGAGGGAAGTAGACGACCACCATCTTCACTACCACAAGCTTGAACCTTTTCTGTCCGAGGCACCACCAAACGTAAATTTTGTCCCTTTGAATCATCCTGTCTATCCTGAAAGGCGTTACAATAGGGACAGCTTTGAGAAGAAGACGACTCGAACGCTGGGACAACACCGTTATTCGCCTGAAGTTTTGAGATCCATGCCAGATTCATCATTATATACATAAGCAAGAGGAGATACGGGTAACACCTGGACTGCAATTTGCAATATTTATAGGATGCAGTCATTACTGCAAGCATATAAGAAAAATTAACGGTAATTAACTTCTTGCGCGTTGATAGTCTTTCAACCGGCATTTGAGCTGCGATCTGGTGAACTGGCATCACGCGTAGATCATTGCTCAGCCTGTTTCATTCAAAGAAGAATTTCATAATGTGCGCAGATAAACGTAAAAATGTGTAATAATGCCAGTAGGAATTGCCATTTATGGGCAATATTTTACAGTTAATACTGAACTTAAAATATCGGCAATTTAAAAACACTAACAATGAAAAGCATTGAAAGCGTAAAGTCTAGAAAAGATGAGGAGAATAAAACGTTAATAGAATCGGTGTTCAGATAAATATGCAGTCTTCGCTTGAAAGCAGACACTCTAGTTATAATAATAATATTAATAATAATATGTTTATTATACCATTTTACAGGCAACTGTAAAGATTTGGTAATACACCGCTTAGGCGCCTTCCTAAACCTCGAAGACCGGAAAAACACTAAAAAAAACTCCCTATGTTGCAGCCAGTATTAGTTTTGTTTCAGGTTTTGTGTTTTGTGTTTTGTCAATACTGGGCGAGATAGGGAGTTTGTTTCAAGTAAAAAAAGACCTGACTTCAAAGGTATGATACAAACGGAATATATACACAGTTGTCAGCTGAGTTGACTCATCAGCAGGAGAAATGTTGCATATCGTTTAAGGACATTAGTTCGAGACGGAGAGGGTTGGCACAAGAACACATTGTTCTCAGTCTTCCTTCAATAGTTGTCGGCAAAAGTTGCGCGCTATCGGCTGAAGGGTTAGCAGACTGCGGGCTGCTGCTTCAGCAGCATTATCTTCAGCATGAAGCCTGATGGTGTTCAAAGTCCACGAACGCCATCAGAGTGGAAGAGCGATTCCACCGATTCAGCACCCAAAATTCGTGAAAGTTGTCCTGAATGTAGAAAACTAGCTATAGCTCTCTTAAACATAGGGTAGCTTTGCTGGGTTTTAATACTTTTGGGCAGCTTATTCCAGATTGATATGGCATTTACTGAAAAGAATTGCCGGTACTTAACTGTACGTGCCATAGGAAGAAATAAAAATACGTCTCGATGACTGGCGCGTCGAGAGTGCTCAAGCTGCCTTATTGTACTAAGAGGATTAAAGTTTGGACCATTCAAAAGTTTAAACAGTAAAAATAGACCCTTCTGAAATCTACAAAGCCACAGGGGATCCAGATTTATAAGTTTGCACCTTTTTTAGGTAGGCTAAATTACGGTGTTCTGTAGTGAAAACTCTTCTGGTGAAGAATTGCTGCACCGATTTTATTTTCTTCCGTTCACTAGTGCACAGAAGACTGAATAGGGGCGAGCAGTATTCAAGACTAGGTCTTACGTACATATTATGGAGGCTAGTTCTAACCTTGATAGTCATAAAATTTCAAAGGATAAATCCGGTGGTTCGGCGTGCTTTCAAGACTATCAGGGCACAGTGCTCTGACAAATGGAGACTATTAGAGTAGGATATGCCCAAATCCTTGATAAGTCCTGGGACATTTAGTTTGTGGCCGTCAATGCTTAATTCCGGCTGATGATCGTCACCAACAACCATAACGGAACATTTGTGCCATGTAAGGGTGAGGCGCCATGTGCAACACCACTGGGCGAAGGCCTGAAGATCCTTTTTTTATCAGCTCGAGCACGGTGTTGCGATCTGCCGGTTTATATCGATACGCGACATTTAAATCATCAGCGTACATTAAGAGTTAACGTCCTAATTTCGATTGGCAATTTATTCCAAAGAAAGCTATATCTGGAAGCAAAAAAAGCAAAGGATGTTTTGATGAGGAGGATTCATGAGGAGGTTTAACAAGCGCCGAGTTCCTTAGGTTGTAGGTCCATCCAACGGAGGTAATAACAGTAAGCTTCGGGAGGTTTGTGCCATTTTTAAGGCAAAAAAGGAGACAGAAGCCTGCTTCCAATCTCCTGACCCAAAGAAATCTTAGTTTCGTTAATTGGCATCTTTTTGAATAAAAATTATTGGAAATTGTCGGATAAAGCAATTCTTTGTTAAACGTCTTTGAATGCTTTCAATTTTTGGTCGGCTACCTTCATTAAAGAGACCGAAAAATGGGCAACAGTATTTTAAGATGGGGAGCACAAACATACCATAAAGTCTTAATTTAATTTTAGGAAGATATTAATTATGAGAAACAAATCCGCAAATCTGTTTTGCTTTGGCCGTAATTCTATCGGCCTGAGGCGAAAGATCTAATTTATTGTTGTAGCTTAAACCTAGGTCCTTGATGTTGGAACATTCAGTCATTGGGTAACCCTGAAAAATAACATCTTGTGGCAGCCTTTCAGGCCCAAACATATGTATTAGCACCTAGAAGGTGAGAACTCCATCTGCCATGTTGAGCTCCACACAGAAAGAAAGTTCAAATCAGAATAAAATTGTTCTAGGAATCTCGCGGTCGTAGAGTTAGAGAAGAGTAAACATCCGCATAATTATAAGAGTAAGTGTGGTTAGCATGAAATGAAATATAATTTATGTAAAGCAGCAACAACCAAGTGAACTGACAAAGAGCTATGAGACGTAGGCTTAAGTTGTTTTCGTAATTTTTAAGTCTATTTTGGAGAAAATGTAGCACAGTAAAAAAAACTGAACTTGATTCAAAAATCTTAAGTGGGATAAGAGCCTGAATATTTCCTGTAAGGCTTTGCAATAGCTCCTGGAAAAGTGGATATCGTTAGCTGAAAATATGTCATGCCAATCTAGGATACTTGCGAAATCATTAATAAATTCATGGATTACGTTAAAAAAAGTTATGGTTATTGCATTTTACCTCGGAATTTTTAGAAGGAGAGGCAGGAAAACAATAGCGAATTAATGCGTGGTCACTTGTGAAAATGTCAGGATGGTAATTAATAAAAAGAGGGTGGACCTCATTTGTAAAAGTTAAATCTACTATGCTGTCATTTCTAGTCACTGAACTGACCAGTTGTGACATGTTTGAAAAGTTGGTAGTATCAACCAATTTCTGAAATTTTTGTGGAAAGGTTTTGCATGCCCGTGAATATCTGGCAGATTAGATTTACCTAGGATTATTTTGATATCAAATTGAGTCCTTGCCACCTTTTCAAAATTTTCACAGAGCTGATTTTCATAGCCTGAGTTACAGGGGGGATTATAAACCTACCCAATTACCGTTTTTTAATTGTGCGGGAGGATGGCTGCGATAATGCAAACATTTTCAGAAAATGACAAAATGATCAGATGAAAGGGAAATGTACAAAGGATCTTATTAATAAATGATATCCAATTGAATGAGACCACACAGGCGGCATCCTTGAGATGTAGGTTACGCTCGTCAGTACTTATAAAAAATGAGAAATTGGTGGCGGTTGCAAAGCATTAACTGCCAGAGAATGGCTCAGCATCTAGATCGAACGGGAAATTCCTAAAAATAACTTTAATGTAGAGAAGCCAACCACCACGCTTTCTAATGCGGTCTTGACGGTAGAAATAATACTCGTCCATTATAAGTAAAGCATCAGAAATTTACGGATGGGTCCAGGATTCTGTAATGCATATAACATCTGGCCTTAGCACAAAGGAAATGGCTCTAAGTTGAGCAGTCTTATTTATAACAGATCTAGCAAGATTATATCTAGTGTAGTTCGAGTAATCGAACTAGAGTTATCATTGTTTAGTGATAAAATTTGGAGGTGGGTAAATGAATTGGAGATTTGGAGAATAGCCACCAACTTAATCAGAAAAATTGGTATGAGAAGGCTGAGATGAATAGCTAAAATATGCAGGTAGGAAACTACATGACATCGTAGGGCCATATTAATGAGTGCCGTGATGGGCTTGTTTATAAGTACAAGGAAATGGGGAAAATCTAGACATAAAATAGAGGATGGTGGATGAGGCAAAGCAACTATGACGAAAGCTGTGGAAATCCTAGTCGAGTATGATAATTATGATCAGCAGGTTAACCTATGTGAGTGTTATCTTGCTGTTGTATAGGCTTACTTAGTGTTTGGGAAGGCAGCATGCTCGGCGTTGAGTTCTGGATCACACCATTTCGACGACCTGACTTGGGCGATTTAATAGTATGTTTGGGAGAACAATCTTCGAATAAGGAAGTTGTTTGTCTAACTGAGGGATTTTTGGAAGTTCTAGGAGGGCAACCAGAATTATTATACACAGTTACTGGAGGAGTGGATATGTTGGAAGTAGACGGAGGCGTCGAATGACTTGAAGGGGAGGAGAAGGTTGTAGTAGCGGAAAGTGATAACCAGACTTTGAAAGGAGTAAGAATACGTGACCCCGTAGACTTCATAGTGATACAACTGGGAGACTTTTGTGTGGAAAATCAAAAGCAGTTTGTTGATTGGTGGTTGTGATGTAAATAACACAACCACCACCTCGTCTATGAACCTTGTCCTGTCAATAGAAGTTATAGTTTGGAACCTATAAGGAAGCGCTCATGGTTAATAAGCTTATGTATGTGAGAAACGATCTACAAATGGATCATAAGTCCGAAATTGTGGTATCTTATGTACTACTGAACTCACATTCATAATGGTAATATTTATGAAGCTTTATGAACCTTTTCATTCATTCGGGAATATTTATGAAGTCGCATGACAAACGCATGACGCATAATCGTACGTGTACATACACATTCAGCTGGGCCTGATGCCCGCAGTGTGGATTCCTACCGGCGATTGGAAAATGGAGCATCAATGTCGTTTATTCACTAAGGCTGAAATGTCAACTAAGAAATTGGAGGGTTAGAACACACGATGGATCGCATTTGCAACCAGTTGGGTAATTTGAGTTCAAATCAGTGTAAGGGTTTGAAATTTTTAAGCAGTGGCGAGTTAAGAGAAGAATACTTTTTTCAACGCTCAAAATATACTGTGTCGAGAACAACACGCTGCATTTACGTACAAAGCAGTTTACTAACAAACTTTTTTCACTGAACAAACCGTACTACAGTATTCCTCTCCTCAATCGCCACCTGGGTCTAAATCCATCTGCTCGCACGGTTACTTTGTAACTATCAAAGCAGACTATCGTCCAAACTCTTCCTAAACGAAATCGGAAAAGCCAAACTCCTACAACGTTGGTGCTGGGAAACTCTCGGAAAATAGTACACACCAAGAAGCAGGATAGAAAACGACAGAGACTGAGTCGTTCCCTTATATTATATCCCATTTGTTTTGATACCAGCATTGTAATTACCTACTGCATACTTAGAAACTTAACTAGCTAGGTTGCTACGCCTGTTTTTATCAACTCTGAACTAAGTTTACAAGTTTAGACATTTACCTACCCTAGTAGCAACTAGTCGACTATAAGTCGACTATAAGTGACTATTTCTAGTCATTCGCAATGCCGCGATCTAATTGGTTACAAAAATGACGCAATCTGAAGTCCGATTGGTTTGTGCTCTTTAAGCGCGTTAGCGCGCGTATACGCGCTATTTTTTGACGTAAACGGCGTGCGCGCGCGAGCTGTCAATCACGAGAGCTATGTTTTACTCTATCAATCACTCTACTTGCCTGCTGTTGAATAATATTTTTCCTTTTTATTGCCTATAATATTTGTTATAGTATTTGCCATTGTTTTGCCTTTTTACTAATGTTAATGGGGGATTCTGAGAGAACACGAAAACGCCGGCTTAAGAGGTATGCGGATGAGGAATGGCAGGCTGTAGAGGAGGTCGTAAAGAAGAGAATGGAAGCCGAGAGTGCCCTAAAACATTTAGGAAATGAGACCACAGCGCCTCCTGAAGCGAGTGATTATTATTGTGAGTCGTCGTCAACTGTAAGTGACGCTGATTGGGTTCTTGCAGGTGATGAGGAAGAGGATCCTCTTCTCGGGGACGAAATCGAGGAACTGAGTAAGGAAAATAGCCCCCAATCAGCTCCCATGGACTACGTTAATTTAATTCGTGAATGGGCAGTTCGAAACCATATACCGCACAAGCATTTGTGCGAACTAATGGATATAATTAAGCCATTGTTACCTGAACTTCCAACCGACTCAAGAGCGGTGGTGAAGAAATTGTTCAAGGTAAAGGTAGCCCCAATGGGTGGCGGTGAGTACGTTCATATAGGTTTCGAACGTCAACTGGGCCGAGTTTTAGACAATAATGCAAATCCTGTTGCCGACAGAGATGATATTTAGTTAGCGATAGATGGTCTGCCTGTGTGTAAGAAAACCAACACGCATATGTGGCCTATTTTATGCAGGGTAGTGCGACCCTATCTCACCGATGTGTTTCCAGTAGGTATTTACTATGGAGGCAGTAAGCCCTCCAATGTTCATGACTATTGTAGGTTAGTAGTACGTAAGATAGCTTCCCTGCAAGTTAGTGGAATAGTCAACGACAAGACGATGCATACGACTTGTGTTCGCGTGAAGGGGGTAATATGCGACGCGCCTGCAAGGGCGTTCGTGAAGCAGGTTAAAAATGTAAATGCCTACTATGGGTGCGAAAGATGCACAGTGGAAGGTAAGCATAAGGGTTAAGTTGTTTATACAGAGGAAGTCAAGGCAGATAGGACTAACGAGGACTTCCTGCAGCCCTCGTTTGACGAGCACATTGTTGGAGTTTCACCTTTTCTTTCGTGTAACCTTGGTCTAATTACTAAGTTTCCTCTAGACCCACTACACCTAGTCTACCTGGGAGTAGTGAAGAAGTTGTTGACGTTGTGGGTTAAGGGTTATGAACCCAAAGTAAGTGGTCGGCACACTGATATTGTCAGTTTCCGCACCATGCCCATACTGAAGCCACCGCAGGTAACAGCAATAGACGAACGAATGCGAGGGATATCAATATACCTTCCTACGGACCGATAGCAGTTTGACATAGTGGGTATGCCTCCTATTAACTGCTTGACTGTATTTGCTTAGAGCTTTTCGATAATTGGAATAAAGGCAACAAGTACATTCGGAGCAACCTTGACGACGCCATACGAAGGAGGTGTAAAGCTCTATTTGACAGTCATTCTCAGCGTGTAGTGAGAGAAGAGAAAAGAAATAAGACAATTGGTAAGTACACTTACAACGTCTTCAAGTACTGCTGACCTTTAGGCGCCACGGATGAAGCTTCAACTTCGTGAACAACGACGTTGCCTGTACATATTCTTTTCGTTTTTGGTTTTTAATATAGTTTTCCAGTAAAAGAAGACTTCCGACTTCACTTTTCTACGACTCGATGGGAGTTAAACGTGTAAACGGGGTCGTTCGCCGAATACCACAAACCGTAGTTACCGCAAATGACCTAGACCGACTAAGATAAGTCGACTATTAGGCAACTGGAAATAGTTGACTATCAGGCGATTGGAAATAGTTGACTATTAGGCAACTGGAAATGGTTGAATACTAGGCGACTAGAAGTAGTTGACTATTAGTCGACTAATTTCTGGCCAAATTAGCCGACTTTTAGTCGACGGGACCGACTAGGAATAGTCGATGAATAGTCGACAAATGCTACTAGGGTAGTCGTCAGTCAAAGTTCTGCTGCTTAAATTCTAAACACAATCGTCGGAAGTAATAAGATTTGACTCCTAAAGGATTCTTGTATCAGCAAAGCGAAGCCTTAGGCCTTCTATCTCGTATATAAGACAACAACTCCATATCCTAACACTTTTTGTGTTAAAAATACAATTGTTGTAAGCAGTTATGCAGACCAGAAGCCAAATGCTAAATTTCGCGCGAGGTGAGCTCGAACTCAAAACCGCTTCCTCACGAGACCGCGTCTCTAACCATTAATCCACCGGTGCACGGTGTGAGACAGGATCTAAAAGTCTTACCAATTGGGTGCGACCGACGCAAGTAGTAGACTATTACGACGGATATGATGTGCTAGCCTCAAAGTTTGATAAACTTTTCGACGTAGTAAAAATATGCAGGAGTTTATAAAAAACTAATAAATCAATAAATTTTATATTTGAGGCCCAAAGGGCCTCGTCATTGAAAGGAAAAACTCGAGGAAGAAATGAAAGGCATAAAAGATTTTATCCAGCAGACCTTCCTGTCAACAGAATACCTGACAGTTGCCACGCTTACTTGTAAAACACCTCAGAAACCTACGAGTGTGCCTATACCTCATCAAGACCCTCATCAAGACCCTACAAGATCACAGTCGATATTTCCCCTCGCTCCTCCTAGGACAATTCTACATCGATATCCCCCATCAATTACGATCTTGGATATTGTGGCTGCAACCGTACGTAAACAATTTTTTCTACACTGCTGGAATTATTTTTCTTGCGTGGACGATCTTTTGAAGTCGGAATTTAAGAAGATTTTGTTTTCCAACCAATTCTACCGAGACGCAACCTATTTAAACCGAACACAACCTCTTCAAACCAGCAAATTCGCGGCCTAGTAAAAGAAATCGTCAAGATCAGAATATTCTTGAGACCTTCAAAGGCTGAGTCGTTTCCCAATATTGAATACACTTTTTCAAATAAATTTAAAGTGCTTATTAAAAAAAAAATAGCTACAGTATTTGTTAAGTTCCCTCTAATTATTTGTCGTAAGTCATATAAGGCTGAATTTTTATAAATCATCTTACATTTAAAGCAGTTTTTTATCAAAATTATGAGAACAAAAATTATAGCTCATCGTAAGATATCTGCTCCCAGACCCAAGCGGTGCCTGACCACGCCTATTAGTCAATGCCTTGATATCAACATGCAGCCCATTGTCAAGGCTAAGCAAATTGATTTATCTGCATTACAGAACTGTAATGACTTCATGATGAAGTTTGGTTCTGTTTTATCAATACTAGGCAATCTGTTTGATGGCAAGTTATCAGATGTGCCCTCGCAAGATTGTAAAAAGTTAGACTCCCTCGTCCATCTTATAACCACGGAAGCTTTTGATAGACAAAAGCGAAGCTTTAACTTTATACTAAAAAATGCCTCCATTATCAGTCGCCCTTTGGATATCGCAAACGATTTTCTATGTTCGGGTGGTTTTAACTACAAAATTGCAGAAGCCAAACGCCTCCAATCGCGTAGCAAAAACCCGCCCATCCTAGTTAAACTGTTTTCACCGATCGAGGTGGACTCAATCTTTGCTCAACGAGGTCGCATTTCCCAATATTTAGAAAGGACTAAAAGTTTTCTCTGTCGAGATCTTACACCAATGGAGCGACGAAATACGGCTCTCCAGTCCAATAGACCAATGACTTCTCAGCCTACTATTCCTAAATCTGTTCGTAGTCCCGATAGGGTAAATGCACTCGCTAATCCTCCCCCCCGCATAACTGGCCATACACCCACTAACGTCAGTGCACCCGTTATCCCTGCCTCCCAGGTGTCTTTTCATAGTCCCATAACGGTCAGTACACCTGCTATCCCTACCTCCCGAATATCTAGTCATAGGTCCATAAACATCAGTGCACCAGTTAGCCCAACTCTCTTGATATCGGGACCGTCAAGGCCCGCCGCCCCGTCATCTACTACGATTAATACTAGTCTAAATACATTCTCTGTCCAACGATCTATAAATTCCGCCGCCCCTAACGCGGCAACAAGTTCATTAAGAATGTCGCCAACACCGTCGATAGCGTTTAGGCCGAGTGCTTTCCCAGCACAACCTAGCTCCTCTTTTGACCGTGGGAGTCATATTATTCCCCCGTATAATGCGTTATTGAACACG
Organism: Ligula intestinalis; assembly: GCA_036362985.1. Lineage (NCBI taxonomy): Eukaryota > Metazoa > Platyhelminthes > Cestoda > Diphyllobothriidea > Diphyllobothriidae > Ligula > Ligula intestinalis. Next base: position 92,128,555 of record JAYGXS010000003.1, on the reverse strand, counting down.
CCGGGCCCGAACCAAGAAAAATTTAATTTGCACGGCAGTAACCCTAACTGGTATAGTTTTAATTCTAATCGGAGTTGCCGTACAGGACATTCACTGATTAAGAACGCTAGTCCTTACGCGAGCGGCCCTAACACTAATTTTATGTCACCGATTCCCCCTATCAGTTCCTTTACCCATCATCTACCACCCAAACCTGCTAACTTCTACATGTCTTCTCACCTCCCCCCATTCCTCCCAAACGCCCCAGAAGCTTATTTTGGTTTACCCTCTCTTCATTTTTCCCTGCCAGAAAGCGAGGCCCATAGATATATCAGACCTTATCAGCCATCGATTGTTGGCTACCCGTATGCTAACAGCTCCATACCCGTCAGTACTTATTCCACAAATAATAACGGCCTACAGTTTGTCTACCCACCCTCAAATTCTTTTTTATGAATAACTATAGCCATAGTCCTGTCACTCGAAACACACTAGATGTCATAGTGCTTAATGCCAGGTCCGTTATAAATAAAATGGCTCAACTTCGAGCTATCGCTTTTGAGATGATGCCTGATGTTATATGCATAACAGAATCTTGGACCCATCCAATCATTTCTGACTCCTCCCTTATCATAGACGATTATGATTTCTATCGTCACGATCGCATTAATAAGCGTGGTGGTGGTTGTCTTCTGTGTATTAGAACGTCATTTAGGCACTTTCCGTTTTATCTAAATAGCACGTCCTTCTCTGGAAATTACTGTTTCGCCTCTATTATCCTGTCGCCCCGGCAAAAGGCGATTATCGGTTGTATATATAATCCTCCTAACTCTTCATCTGAAGAAGATGCAAATTTGTGTGAAATGTTCAAGTTTATTTCAGAATCCACTTTTGAAGTTAAAATTATCGCTGGAGATTTTAATTTTCCTGAAATCGACTGGCTTTCAAACTATTGCCCACCTAGATTTCAGCCTTTCCTGGATACCATTAATTTTTCTAACTGGTCTCAACTGGTTAGTTCCCCAACAAGACAGAATCATATCCTCGATCTGATTTTCACTAATGGTATTGCCCCTCTCTTCGTTGATTTTAAGCAGGACATCTTCCAAAGTGATCACACATTAATTCACTGTTGCCTTCCGCTTCCTTCTACGGAAAAGGCTAGTGCTAGTCGTACCTATCATGCGTACGACCTCGCAGATATTAGCTCAATCAACAATTTTCTTGACTCATTAGATTGGCAGAGCCTCTCCTCCATTAACGACGCTGCATATCTTTCTGAACTCATGTCGGTCGTTTCTACTAAAATGCTGGAATTTGTGCCCACTAAAATTGCGAAACCCTACACACCAGAATCGACCGTCCCTCATTTTCTTTTGCCCAGACTAAAGAAATTGAGGAGGCAGCTGAAAGATAGATCTACTAGTTCGCTGTCTGTGCATCTAAGGATCGCAGAGATCTTCGAATTAGCGTCAAAGATTCGTCTTGCACGTGACCAGCACAGGGAATCTTGCGCCCTGAGCGAGTCAAACTCTGCAAAATCGGTTGCACAACTGTTTCGTCGTAGGGCCTCCGCAAAACGAGGAATTGAAATACCCCCATTGCTTAATGAAAACAAAACATTTGTAGTAGATGAGTCTGATAAGGCTGACTTATTCAATGCCTTCTTTGCGAAGCATTTTACGACAGAATCCGAACCGGTCCCGTCGTTTCAACCATACTCGGACAATACTCTCGGAAACATTGATTTCTCCATAGAATTAATTCGTAAACAGATAATTTGTCTAAAAAACTCGCACTAATCCGGAACTGATGGTATCCCCAATTCAGTTATCAAAAGAGTGTCGACCTTTCCCAAATTACTTAGCCATATATTTTCAGTCTATCTCTTAAATGGTTACTTTCCTGACACTTGGAAGACATCCATTATTCTTCCAGTATTTAAATCAGGATCTCGTTCAGAAATAAATAACTACCGCGGTGTACATAAAACCCCGGCCCTAGCTAAACTTCTGGAGAAGATAATTTTTAATCAAATTCTCGATTTTTGCCTAAAAAATAAGCTTTTAAGTGACTCGCAGCATGGTTTTCTACCTGGAAGATCATGCGAGACGTGTCATTTAGCTTTTCTTAACCACGTCACTTCCCTCCGTAACGAGCAGCAATCCGTGGTTGTTATCTACTTTGACCTGAGCAAAGCCTTCGACAAGGTACCGCACAGACGGCTTCTGGTAAAACTGGAAGCCATTGGGATCCGTCCCCCTCTCCTCGACTTCATCGGTTCCTACTTGTCTAACCGCAGCCAGAAGGTCCTAGTGGGTAATAGTTACTCCACTTCTCAGCTGATCACGAGTGGCGTTTTTCAAGGCACTGTCTTGGGTCCATTACTCTTCATTCTATACATAAACGAAATTTCGAATGTTCTAAAAAATTCACACACCCTCATTTATGCAGACGACCTAAAATGCATATACTCGTTTTCTAAGGACACGGCAAGCATATGCGTTGATAAAATACATGCGGACCTACTTACACTCTCACGTTGGAGTGCTACCTGGCAGATGGAATTCTCTCCATCCAAGTGTAGTTTCATGTGTTTTGGTCCCGCCAAGCTTCCTCGTCCCCTAGTCTTTCAAAATACTCCAATTTTAGAACGATCCACTATAAAAGACTTAGGTCTAAGCTACACAAATAAACTAGCATTGTCGCCTCATGCCGATCGAATATCTGCGAAGGCTGCACAGATATGTGGTTTTATATCACACAATTTCTTCCTGCTGGAAATAAAGTTAAAAATTTATCGCATGTATGTTCTACCCATCCTAGAATACTGCTGTCCCCTCTTTGGTCTAATGAATGCTTCAGACCGCAGTAAGATTGAAAATGTACAGAGGGTATTTACTCGCAAAATATTCGCTCTTCCTCGATCCACGCTTTCTTATACGGAGAGATGTCAGTTAGCGAACATGACATTTCTTTGGGTCAGAAGACTCGAAGCGGGCCTCTGTTTCCTCTTTCGCGTTAACTCTACCCCTAACCTTCCACGAATCAATGCTCTCATTCCCGCAGATAGACCTTATGCCACCCGTAATTCCTCCAGGATTATTGCACCCCCCTTAAGCTCCACTTCGAACCATTCTCACTTCTTTGCCTCCAAATATGCCTTCCTCTGGAATAATATTCCCCTCGAAATTAGGCTGTCGTCTAACTTAGCAGGTTTTAAAGTCAAATTACGTAAACACTTAACTTCAGAAGATATAAAGTCCTTGTTATCCGTCTACTTCCCTAACACACAACTTTTGGACTTTGAAAAGGGTCCCCCTGGTATCTGAGGTTGTTATGTTTATATCAAATTTTTTCCATACATGTCTATTTCTTCATTCTTTCAGTGATATTTACAACGATGTTTCGTCCACTTCTCTGTCCAGTCATCATTGCCGTTTTCTCTATTCTCCGTTTTACTACCCTGACGATAGGCTTCATGGTCCTTAGTCATGCTCGTGGCGGTTCTGCTATTTTCGCCAGCTCGTCGCTAAACTCCGCAGTCTACAAGGTCACAGCTCGGACGTTTCGTTGATGATCAGGTGACCTCTGCCGTTCCCTCATCTTCCTGACTCTGTTGTCCGCGATGGTCTCCTCCGGTCTCATCTCCCTGATGGTTGATCATGAAGCCAGTCGGGCGGTGTAACAATGGTGAAAGACAGCCTCTGCTATTATATGATGTCTCCAATCACAAGAAGCGTTTCCCACCCTCATTCGTTCTCATCAACAGTCCTGTCTCATTTGCACTACAATCAATCCTCTCAACCAAACCCCTTAACTTTTTTGAAGCAGTTTTTTTCTCCTGCGTTTTGTTTTTTTTTTAAGCAGGGGTTCGCTGAACTCCGCCCCAGCTTAAATGGTAGGAGTTTTTTTTCACTGCTTCCTTCTTAGTTCACCATGCGTTTACTACTATTTTAAAATGACGATATGACGAATTTATCTACCAACACTACTAAACGCTCCCGCTGTCTATGTGGTTGTTTCATGGAGAGCAGCATTTATCAACTGTGTATTTATTTTTCCACAGCACTAAGTTAGCAATGACGAGGCCCTCCGGGCCTAAAATATAAAATTTATTTATTTATTTATTTAAAGTACAAGCCCCCATAGTTGACCATGCAGCCACAGTGGAGTGTAATTCGAACACCCCCGCTGTGGACAACAAAGGGATAGCTGGACCACCACCAAAACCTAAGGCTCTCATAAATATTGCAAAACTGTGCCAACACCTAGCGTGAAGGTGTCTAAATCTGCCGTGCCTGACCTCGCGAGCACCCCTAGCTAAACCAGCAAAGTCAATACTGGCGAAATATTGACTCCAGCCAGTCCGAGCTCGAGGCCCACTGCCAGCCCAAGCTCCCAGATCGCAGACACGGATTCTTAGGGCAACTTAGAGACCGTGTCCAACACTGAAATGACATGCAAGAACGAAGGGCTTGGCTTCCCGAATACACAAAGCAACAGAAATGGGCCCATGCCGGGTAACCATCTACATCGGCCATCCCGAGCTCGAGTCCCACAGAGGCCAATATGACAAAAACTGTAGAAAAAGTCTTCCAACACTCGCAGGGACGAAAACACTGTATTATTGTCCAGGGCCTAGAAGAATGTACTTCAGTCAGTTCAGACCATAACGCGGAGGACATGGCATCCTTCAATCGCGTTCTAAACGATCTGTTCGAGGCAGGTTTGGAGTTTCTAGTTCTGAAATCATTTCGGATCGGAAAAAAACCTGAAGAGGCCACAGGTACGCCGCGACCACGACCTCTATAAATTGTGATGCAAAATGACAAACACGTTCAACTGATCCTATCAAAAAAGACCAACCTTCGCCAGTCGCACAAATAAGTTTTTCAGCCGGAGTACTCTCTAGCGGAACGGCTCAAACGTCGGAAACTTGTGGTAGAATTACTTTCGAGAAGAAAAAAATGGCAAGACTAGCCTGAAAATCTCGAACGGGAAGATTATTCACAGGAATATGAGGTTTTTGAACCAACCGATAATGCTTCGAACAATGGCCTGAGCGTGGCTTACACAGCCGCAGTCAACCAAAGTTCAAATTCCACCGACACACAATTCGCCAAAACTATGTCACTAAAATTCTTCTGCACCAACGCACAGAGCCTGTTGTCCAAGTTAGATAAACTGAAAGTGCAGATATATGAACTTTCTCCCGACATTATCTCTCTGACAGAAACCTGGCGGTTTGAAAACGTGGATGACCGTAAAGTCGCACTACCTGGCTTTAATCTGTTCCGGAGAGATAGAAAAGAGCGCCAAGGAGGAGGAATTATAACTTACGTCAAACATGGACTGCTAGTCTCGGAAAAAACAGAGCGGTTTCATTGCAGTACCGAGGCCATCTGGCTTATTATAAAGGTACAGGAATCACCCAGCCTGGGAGTTCTGACCATGTACCGTCCGCCTAGACATGATCACGAGGCTGACACTGGTCTACTAGAAGAGTAAGCGAGATTAGCTGCTATGCCCGACGTCTTGGTTTTGGGAGACTTCAATGCCCCTCTTATCGATTGGGGTTCAACATACGCACGAGGCCCACAGCAAGCATTTGACTGGTGTTTACTAGCTCTGACATTTCATGCATCTCTTAGTCAACACGTTCTATTTCCTACCAGGGTGCGTGAGGGGCAGCAATCAAACTGCCTAGACCTGGTATTTACGAAATCGCTTGACAGCATCGATGAAGTGCAATCTCTACCTCCTCTAGGTAAAAGTGATCACATCGTACTTAATTGAAACTATTCTATATTTTCGGTACCCAAACAACCCACCAAGGATAAAAGGAATATTTGGGGTGGCCGAAATCAACAACATAAATTGGGAATTGTTTTTATTCCGGCAATATAGCTTGTACCTCCTTCCGTAGGTATTCGTTTTGTCCCGCTCTCCTCCATTTAACAGTAACATAACAATCTTTCTCCTTTTTTAACACTATACACATTACCTTGCCGTTATACCCCTTGGCATTATCGTTAATCTAAATGACTTGACATTTTATATTAGTTAACACCATACTGTTTATGTTAGACTTGATTGTGCCCCAGTTTGGTAGTTGCGCCCTCTTTTGGTTTCTGTTAAACCCATTTTATTCGTTTAAATGCCCTATACTGGTCCCGCGAAGATTGATATTATCTCGCTGTCTCGGACTTGGAAACTTTGTGTGTAAGAGTACTTTTTATGTATTTCCTAATCTCCAATTATAGAAGCGTACTCCACTTTCCGATACCGTTATCACTTAAAGCACCATGCGTATACTCAAGATAACAAGTAAGAACCAGGCCTTACGCATCTGGTTTATTATAGAATCCCAATTCTACGTAGCTGATGATTGGGGATGGTTCAGGGAGTTATTTCATACCCTCCTGAGAAACCACTGTCCGATTACATGGAAGAAGCTAAACAACAAACTTCAGTGGCTGACTCAAGCGCTGAAGAAAGAGATAAATAAAAAGGAGAGATTGTTTAGAAAGTATAGAACAGATAGAAATCCGGCATCCCTAAATTCATACATAACGCAGAGGAACCTCATGAAGCGACTTATTTTCAAAGCGCGCAAAGACTTTGAAAAAGATTTATTAAACCGGGCAGTTAAAAATCGGAAGCCATTTTATGGCTACTTAAGAAAGACCACACGAAACCGGGACCCAGTTCCTCTTCTGAAGGTGAGCGACGGAACAGAAACGAGAAAGGATAAGCAAAAGCTGAGCATCTTTCACAATTTTCAAATCGAACTTTACGACTGAAATCGGATTCATCCTTCCAAACTATGGCTTAGACAACGGTCCAAAGATTAAAAATGTTGCCTTTGCCGAAACAACCGTTTTTCAGGAGAAAATGGCACTAAACGACTCGAAATCATCCGGTCCCGATGGCATCCCACCTAAATTACTGAAAGAACTTGCTGAGGAGCTAGCCAAACCGCTTTCTATGCCTTTCAGTACCTCGTTTAACTCAGGTTGTTTACCCGCCGATTGGAAATCCGCACGGATCACACCGTTGTATAAAGGCGGCAGAAAGGTTGCTGCAAACAGTTATCGACCAATCAGCCTCACTTCGATCTGTTGCAAGATTATGGAAAAAGTAGTAAAACGAGAGCTGATGCGTTTCTTAGAGCAGCATAACCTTCTATCGGATGCGCAACATGGGTTCCGCAGAGGCAGGTCCTGCGTGATGAACCTGCTCCATTGTTTGGAACGCTGGACTCGGGCAGTTGATGGAGGAAATCCGCTTCGTGTAATCGACATCGACTTCAAGAAGGCTTTTGATAGCGTCCCGCATCAACGACTTCTGCACAAACTCAGCCAACTAGGTGTTCAAGGAAATCTGCTGAAGTGGATTCAAGGCTTCTTAATTGGCCGCTCCCAAACTGTTCATATTGGTGACCAGCAGTCGGCTGATGTTACAGTCGAGAGCGGGGTCCCCCAAGGCTCTGTCCTTGGCCCTATACTGTTTATTATATACGTCAATGACTCCGTCCGTGAACTGGACTGCGATGTGCCTATGTTTGCCGATGACATTAAGATTTGGAACGTCATCAGAAATTCAGCTGACGAAGAACGTTTGCAGATAAACCTAAGCCGCCTTAAAACTTGGTGTCAAAACTTGCGTTTGCCGTATAACGAGAACAAATGCAGTATCCTACGACCCAGGACTCGGAACCCCATCGTTTACAGCCTAAATGGCATCAAACTGCAAGAAGTGGACGCGCAGAAAGATTTGGGAGCATGGATCTCCACGTTTCTCATGTCCTCACTGCACTGCGCAAAAGAAGCCAAGTGTGCGATGTTCGTCCTGTATTTTGTCAAAAGGGCTTTCTGTGCCTTCGATAAAGACTGCTTTGCTAAGGTCTTTGGAACATTTGCGCGGCCGAATTTGGAGTTTGCAATCCAAGCATGGAAACCCTGGACCGCGAAAAACCTAAATTCCCTGGAGAAGGTCCAAAGGCGCGCGACCAAACTGGTTACCGGTCAGAGCTTTTTACCCTTCGAAAGACGTTTAGCTAATCTCGATCTATTTCCGTTAAGATACAGACAGCTACGTGGCAATCTGATACAATCATTTCGTATAATGCGCGGGCAGGACTGCTGTCTTCTACCTGGCGACTTCTTCAAGCTAGCAACAATGCCGAACTTAAGAGGGTTTCTCTTCAAACTACGCATACCAGGGAACAGGCTAGACACAAGCAAGTTCTTCTTTGGTTATAGAGTAGTTGCAGCTTGGAATGCTCTCCCCGAGGATATTGTTATGTCCCCATCTGTGGATGCATTCAAGAGAAATTTAGATTTGCATACCCGAAATGCCCACTGAAATCAGACCTGGCGAGACTTTAAGTCACTTAAAGTCACTTTATTAAGAGAAGAAGGCTTTCGCCCTTGAGCTCTATATTCATAACCAAAATGGCATAATAGGTCAACCGTAACAATAGTACATAATACAAATGTACAAATGTAGGCTTAACATCAGCGATAAGTGTGAGCCAGTTGCAAGGTGCTGCTACTGACACTTTGTTCATCATATCTGCCACAGTTTCTCAGCAAATGAGAATCAAGTTTGTGTTTAAAAATATCAACAGTATCTGAGAGGACCACATCTTCCGGGAGTCCGTTCCACGCTCCAATGACCCTCTGAGAGAAGGTGTTTCGACGAACGTCGATACGGGCCGGTTTCCTCTGTAGTTTAAAAGGATGACCTCGCAGATGGTCAGTTCGAGCCAATTCGAAGAAATCATCAAATTCTAGGGCGCATTCTTGGCCTCTAACAATTCTGTAGGTTTGTATGAGGTCCCCGCGGAGTTGCCTATAATTGAGAGGGAAAAGATCAAGTTCGGTCAGTCTGTCTTCATAAGGCAGATAACCAAGATTCTTGACCATCTTCGTAGCCCTTGCCTGCACTCGTTCCAGGTGCAGGTAATCCTTCTTGAACCACGGACGCCAGGCCTGGACAGCATACTCCAAGTGGGACCGAACAAACGCTCCGTAGGTTTTCCTGAAGAGCTCCTTGTCAATGTTGACGAATCCCCGCCCAATCGCAAACAGCACCTGTGTCGCGCGTTTAGCTGCCTTTACACACTGAGTAGATGGTTTAAGTGAGGAATTTATTAGAACACCGAGATCCTTTTGTTCGTTCACATTTGAAAGCGGGTGCCCATTGAGGAGGTATTGGAAGGAATCGTTCTCCTCATCAGTCCTTCTAGTACGGAGTCTTAAAATCACACACTTACTAATGTTGAAGTTAAAAAGCCAACGAGCAGACCAGCAGCTAAGTCGATTGAGACTCTCTTGAAGCGCTTTCCTATCGGCGTCAGACCTGATGGCTCTCCAGAGTTTGACGTCGTCGGCAAACATAAAAAACGCTGCAACTCAGGTCGTTGACACAGTCGTTGATATAGATAAGGAAGAGCAGTGGCCCTAAGACAGAGCCTTGGGGGACGCCACTCAGCACAGATGCAAGGTTTGACTTTGGGTCACCGATGCACACAGTTTGCGATCGCCCTGTGAGAAAATCTGTAATCCACGCCAGCAGGTTTCCTATTATGCCAATTTCTGACAATTTATACATTAGACGCCTATGTGGGACGCTGTCGAATGCCTTCTTGAAGTCCGTATAGATGACGTCAACCTTACCATCTTCATCTAGTGCGCGAGTCCACTGCTCAGTGGAGAGAAGAAGGCTGAAAAGGCAAGAATGGTTATTTCTGAAGCCGTGTTGGAGCCCTGGCAGTAGGTTGTTCTCCTCCAAGAACTCCATTGTCGTCTTCTTAATTATCGCTTCCATCACCTTACAGCAAATACAAGTTAGGCTGACGGGCCGGTAATTGTTGACCTTCGTTCGGCCTCCGCCCTTGTATATCGTGTAAATATTTGCCATTTTCCATTCAGATGGCAGTTTTCCTAGTTCAAATGAAGAACGAAAGATATGTGCTAGGGGCTCTGAGAGTTCGCTTGCCAATTCTTTCAAGAACTTGGCTGGTATATTGTCTGGACCGGATGACTTTGCTTCTTTGAGGCTCTGCAACTCCCTCTTAACTACAGATGTTGGAAATAGTAGAGAATGAAGTGCTGGACCGGCGTTTGCAACAGCACTGTTGGCATTATCAAAATGAAGCTCGGTTTCCCTAGTGAATACCGAGGAAAAGAACCGGCTACAGTACTCGCCTTTCTCGTCATGCTCAACGACTTCTCCGCCATCATCATTCTTAAGTACTGCGACAGGATCCTTGTTTTTTTAATCTACTATAAATATAGCGGAATAGAATTTCGGGCTTTTCTTCGGCCTGTTGGAGGATTCTTGATTCATAGTTTTTCCTGGCCTAGCGAATTGATTTTTTTACTGCATTTCTTTGGCATCGGAATTCCTCGAGGTGTACTGGCAACCCAGTTTTTCTGAATAACTTCCATTTCCTGTTCTTCTTCTTCAGTTGCCTGTTAAGGTCTCTCATCAACCAGGCAGGCCGACTAGTCGTCTTGTGTACCTTAACCGGACAAAAGCGCTTAAGCAGATCTAATGGAACCCTCTTGAGT
>JAYGXS010000003.1:92073919-92109724 GCA_036362985.1 Ligula intestinalis | reverse complement strand
ATCTGTCAACTTTATTTAGTTTTTCGTGCACAATGTCAGAAACAGCTTCTTCCCTCCTAATTGTTCGGATAAAACAGGCAAGCCTAAGTTTTTGGTTCTGTCACCGGCGTTCCATAATTTTGAGCATTAATGAAATACTGCTCAAAAGTACGGAACGCAAAGCAGTGAGCATTATAATTATAGTGCTCACTGATTTGCTGTGCAGAATGATTTTATTTGCGCACATTCATATTGCACCTCTTTCTTTCACAGGAAGAAGTAACGAATGAAAAAGGACTCGTGTCGAGGCGCTATAAGGTAATCTTAAAATACCGTTAGTCCCCGATAGCAAAAGTCTAGAATCCTCACCCTAAAGCAGTAGGTGAAGAGTGCTTGCAGTACACGCAAAGATTTTTTTTTGCTACACCCACCGCTTTGACTTAGAGAAGCCGTGCTCTTACTGCAGGTACATGCAGTTGATCCGAGTGTGGCCCAAATGTAGACCATGGGATGTCTTCGCCGTCCCCTCAGGCGACAGCCGGCATGCATGCATGCATGTGAAGGCGTCTTACTAATCTACACAAATCTAAACGAATCTAGAGTTTTGCTATTAGGGGTGGTGTTTTTATTATATTCAGGTCAGCAAACCCTTTTGATCCTAATCAGGTGTGGTTTTCTCTTTAGCGGCGGTGTAGTCTACCTCTTCGTTACCGTGAATCGGGACCCAGTAACAGTGATTATTCAAGCAGCGGCGATGAATGGCAGCCACCAACTTCTCCAACATCGTCGACTTTATCGAACGAAGTCAAGACTCCGAACCTTTCACCCTCGACTGTTGCAAATTTACCAACAAACGAATCAATGGCGACAAAGAATGTGTTCTTCTCCGTTGATATATCTACTACAGGAGTAGTTATTGCGCCAAACACCTCAGGTATCTCGTTTGTTTTACGGTATAACGCCTTAACAGTGGTTCCAATTCCAAAGAGTGAAAAAGAATATTCTTCTGTGGAAAAATACAGTGATGATTTGGAAGGTCAACGTCATCCGAGTGAGTGAATTCTCACTGACCTTATTCTGATTATTTCTGAAATAAAAGTCGTCTTGTGATGTACAACCACCCAACCCAGTGTATTGTGTTTATTTTGATTTGAAGGTGTCAATATCCATGCTGTTTTCCCGGCTGCATTCCGGCAGTTGGCTTATTCTAGACCGCTAATCAGACGGTTTTATTACATGAGTCATCGAAGTGCATAGCCTCAAGAAGTTCTTGTCCTTTTTTGCAGGGGCGAAATCCGATTTTACCCCTAAATCCTCCATTTCCAACACGTATACATTCAGATTTTCCAGCTGTAACCTGGTGAAGTTACTCTTAGTTATCACTTTCCTCACTGAAGGTCTTGATTCCCTTTTAGATTTGCCAGCATATACGTGCGATGTGTGTTACAAAGCATTTACTCAAAACAGTTCGCTGAAACGGCATGTAAACTGTGTGCACAAAGGTACACGACTTTTCTCTCACTTGTTGACAGTTTTTCCTAAGATACCTCTTGTTTAACGCCTGTCTGCTGGCAAGTTCCTTTTACTCCAGACACCTTGATCTGCATTTTATTTCGTATTTGAGTAACCAACCCGCCTTTCATAAAAGTTTTTAAAAATATTCCAGGCCTTCGCCCGTACATCTGCGAAATTTGTGGTAGAAACTTTGGAGAGAGAAAAAAATTGAAACTTCATATCAATAGAGATCACAAAAGTACGTCTCCTTTCGCTCAGTGAGGGAACAGTATCAATGTTCTTTTCTTTGATTTTCCTTAACTTTCTATTCATATTTTAGTGCTGCTAGAGTATGTGTGTGACTTTTGTGGCAAAGCCTTTGCAGACAAGGGGAGCATGAATAAACATGCTAAGTTTGTCCACGAAGGTATGTCATCTTTGTTTTCAAAATTTTTCTGCTTCTATTTTGAAATTGTTTTTTGATTGGGAAAGATACGTTCAACGGGGTCGCAATTCGACCATCGTGTGGCATAATCTTAATATATCAGGTAGAATACATTTTTATAAAAAATGCGATGCCCTAAAAAACTGAAAAATGATTTTAAGGAATCATTCGCAAAAGTGTCCTTTATCGTACTAATTCGATAGACAATCGACTGTTCTCAAATTTTATGCTCAACTAAACGGTATATTTAAGGTTTAAAAAGTTTTTTATTATGAGATCCTTAAGACCGAACAATATATCCTCGCATAGCATCGTAGCTGTCCGTTTACTAATCCCCTCCTGAAAAGTATAACCTAGCCTGTGATTTTACTGATCCATAATGCATACAGCCAGTAGACTATCAACCCTTCACTGCAGGCATTGAAAGCCTATTTACAGTATAAGTATTAGCGGAATAGTTTCCTTTGGATTTTATAGGACATGCCTGGAATATTCCATAATAAAAATTAACCTTATGCCTACACAGACTGAAAGACTGACCCTCATTGTCGTGCGTTGTCATCGCCACCTGCTTTGAATTCATCATCCAATGCTTCCATGAACATATGTAGTGTGGAGGTCATGGCCACGTGTCCTTTTTATGCGATCACTTTCATTTTTAATCTTTAGCATACACTTCACCAGCTCTACCGTGTGAACATTAAAAAAATATATATATTTCAGGCCTCCGCCCATACCCCTGCAAGGTTTGCGGCAGGAACTTTAAGGATATAACGCACTTGGAAAGACATATCGATACAGTTCACAGAAGTAAGTGTCTTTTCGCTCAGTAACTTTGTTTCGGAAAAAAATTGTTGCCTTGCATTCATTGCTGTGCGTTCAACAGGACATTTTCCGTTTCGTTTTTCTGCTAGCGATTCACCCGCCGTTATGCATGGCAGACCCGATCTCCTGGTACCGACGGTAGCAACAATGATAAAGGATAATTGAAGTAAGAACAGGTACCATTCACAATCTAGGTGACTTCGCTGTCAGCCGAATCCGAGATCTCGGTCTTTTTGAGTGAATCCCTTTGAAGCATGCAGTGGAATGTTAGTTAACGAGCTTAATTTGTTCCAGCACCGAGCTCGTCGTGTGGAACGTTCATTTTTATGAAAAGTACCCAATCAAGCTGCGTTAGTTCACTGATTGGCTGCAGGCGACTGGGGACCCACGTCCTGCGAGCAAGACTCAACCGCGTCTACAGGCACACACACGCACTGACAACTCGTTACTTGAGCGGAAGCTCATAAATCGAAACAAATGTTCTGCTAGTGGCTCGCTCGTTACGTGAAATGCTTGTAGATATTCCTTACATCATCCCCGGAAGAGGGAGAATTTTCGCATATTAGCTTGTGGATACGGTTGCTCGTTACCCGAAGCTTCACTGTATTATACGTAGTCTGTAGTTCAGGCTCTCTTCGAATATGCGCCGGTTGCCGATGGAATGATAACGCCGCAGAGACTCTTGAAGTCAAGGGATTTTTATAAGGAAATCCTTGGCACGCAAAAGCAGCCCAAGGTGCGTCTCCGAATGTCTTACAGCAGAAACGTCAATATTCTACTGAAAAGTTTATCAAGTATTATTATGTCGTTCAGGAGTATTATATTTTTTGATATGATGGAAAATTCCGAAGAAGTAAACTAAGAAAACTCAAGTTTTAAATTTTCATGCAAATTTAACCGAATGACTGAAGCAACAAAAGTGGAATGGCGTTTGCGAATAATCATTTTGTGGAGTTTTCGGATAAATATGCATTCATAATACGCACAATGTAAAATACGGCTGTTTCGCTACAGCCCAAAGTTCCAGTTTTTATTCGAAGATGATTTCACAAAAAATTTCTTACGTCAAACTAAGATAACTAGATTTTCACTTGATTGTGGCAATTGGAACGTCACAGGAGTACGGTACTTTGTAAACTCACGTAGACATTCCGGTCAGTTGCTAATACATTTCAATGAAATTGTCAGGTGCAGTTTTTAACGAACCATTTTTGTACATTGATAACAATTTGTCTTAGTCAAACTTCTTTGTAATTATTCTGGCAGTTCGATTTCGACAAGGTTCAGCTCGTTCTTTCAATGGTGGTTAACACTACGATTTTCTGTGTTTTAAGTCGATTATCTAGAGAGAAAGGTTCTGTTCTAAGTGTTTTCCAATTACGTCAAAATAAAATAGTTCTTAAACTTTTTTATTTAAATATTGAGTTTTTGGAAATCCTTTTAAATGCAGCTGTCTGTTTGGGTCATGGTGTTAGATTTACCCAAACATGTCAACTCGTTGCCGAGAAAATGAAGATATAAACCTTCTGATGAAAATGAAAGAACTCCCTTTTGTTTGTATTTTGCAGCAGTTTTCGATATGTTTGTTTACTTTTAGGCCGCGTTCCATGATTTATCAGTTGCAAAAGCATAACAGGGTAGCAAGTTTTGCGAAAAGTTAGAAACTGCCGCTTTTCTTCATAAATTACTGCAAATAGAAACTGTTTGGATATCTCTCGCGTACAGCGTGAACGAATTATCCAAGCAGGTCAACTCCTTGGCAACAAAACGCAGGTATAAACCTTCTGCTGAATATGAAAGAACTCCCTTTGTATACTGCAGCAGTTTTTGATATGTTTGATTACTTCTAGTCTGCGTCACGTGATTTTTCAGTTGCAAACGCACAACAGAGTGGCGGAATGTATACTGCGATTTTGCGAAAACTGATTATCTAAATGTGACAGCATTTCAAAGTTGCTTCATGACGGACCTTTTTTTCGGTGGAGTATGACAAAATATAGCTGCGGAAGTCTATTACTTAATTTCATGGCGCAGAACATACCAATATAGTTTTTTTTATTTTCAAACCACGAAAGAAATCCGTTCCGCAGAAGGTTAAAAGCGGGGATTTACATATTTTTATATAGCCAACCTGAAATATACCTTGTAGCGAAATAATCATTGTCCTTAATGAGCCGACGTTATAATTCGGACGTAAATTTAACTATCTTATAACCCGGAACATCCGAAAACAATTCCGTCCAGCGATAGAAAATGTAAGGCATCAGCTGGCAATTCTGCTAACGGTAAATTAGAAGTAGACGAAGATGATGACCAAACCTACTCAATGTTTTCTTGTTTTTTTTTCAGACCTGCGAGAGCACAGCTGTGAGTTTTGCGACAAAGCATTTGCAACGACTCATGGTTTGAAGGTGCATGTCCTTCGCATCCACCAAAGTATGCCTTTTTTACCCTCGAATGATTCATTGTCAAAATTGCGTTACCTTTAGCATAGTTATGCTCATTGACTGATAATCGGTGCACACGTGCTCACCGAAGCGATGGTGCCCTGATTAATATCGGTTAAATGAAGTGCTTAGGACCCATTTTTCAGACTTCGTCGATGGACCATTTGCGTTGTACTTGAGTTAATGGAATATTCCTTATCCGTATGCGGGGGCTGGCGTTCGGCTGTTGGGAGCCTTCTCCCACGTATTTATTTTTCTTAGCTGTTGCCTTCAGCTGCTAAGCTTGTTTACGTCCATCTGGCCGTATATTTTCTCGTCTGCTGACGTAGGGCTCGCATCCGTGCCTGCACACCTCATCAGTGATTGGATAGCTGTCATGCCTACCCTCTAGATATACCAGGTTGACAGAGTAGGACTGGCTTTTTACTGTTTGAAGTTACGCGCAGGTCCGGTTATCTTTCCTTTGCTTGTTATCCGTGATAGACAAAAACTACTACGGCCACGATACGACGTGCGCTTGAAGTAGTCAATAGTATGGATGGCTTGTGTTGTGTTTAGCTCACTTGTTTGCTTGCTTTTTACGGCAGCAATCATGCCTAATCTAGCAGCGGATTTCTCTGCAGAAGGTCACAACAGTACTGTGTTGCTGAATTTTGGTGACATCGAGGCGCCTAGTGCGGTAGATTTCGGGCGCGGATGAGAGGTGAACTTTCAAGCTTCTGCAAATGAGAACGTGGTCAGCCCGATGGGCATTATCATTTTCGGAATCACGCAGCGATCTGCTATCATGAACTCAGCTGCGGAACCCAAAACTGTTGTTCATCTGACTGCCAGTATAACTGTCGTTTTGCGTACCAGTATCAGTATCAGTATATTGAGGGATATGTAGGAAAAATTCCTTTGAGTGCCCTATTTGAACATATGTGCAGTGGTAGCAGAAAATTTGTTTCTCAGAATGTTGGCGAGGCCAGTTGTCCTTTGTCATAGGATGAAAATACGAGCAGACAGTGAAAAAACTCCTCAGGGATTTTCAGGAGAAAAACTGTCGCTCTTGTGGGGGTAATGCGTGGGATTTAGGAGAAAAAAGGGTGTTCCCACTGGGAGGGGGAGGGGGGCATTGCAAAGGTTCCCAAGATCATCACCGTGTGGAAGCCTCGTCCTGATTCTTCCTTGCTGATTGCAGACTCCGCCAATGGAACTGGAAAAATAGAGGCATCCGTCCAGATGGTCGACAATCCGCTTTGGGTCGAACCAAGGGTGAATTTTAGGGCGTCAGGTCTGGCTGATAAGATCGCTAGCGGGGTAATCACGGTACGCAGATAGCCAAGTAGGGTAGACCGCGGAGACCTTCACATGAGGCTACGCTTGGGAGAGGGTTATAAATAGCAAACGTGAATGGATGTAAAAACTAATACTACTGAAAAATTGAAATTAGTATTATTATTGTAAATTGTCAGTAACGATCCATTGTGCACTGCTATATCGATTCAGTTTTCGCTTAAAAATCTCAGGCGATTCCGACATAACGACGTCCTGAGGAAGCGCACTCCACGCTCTAACCACCCTTTTTGAGAAGTAGTGTTTCCGAGCGTCCAGCCTGGCTCCTGTCACCTTTAATTTGAGAGGGTGACCCCTCAGATTCGAGGTCGTTTCTAATTCGAAAAAATCCCCTGGTATAGGACAACAGTCTTGAAGACGTAATACGCGGACTGCTATGATCAGGTCCTCTCAAAGCTGCCTGTAGCGCAAAGGGAAGAGGTTGTCATTCGACAGCCGTGTTTCATAAGGCTGCGAGCCCTGCCCCATAACAGGTTTGGTTGCGCACCGTTATACCTTTTTCAGGATGTTGTTTTCTTTCGTGGCCCAGTGTCTGCAAGCTTGGATAGCGGATTCTAGGTGCGGTCGTACGAAGGTTCCGAAGACTTTTGTGAAGCACTCTTCATTAAAGGTAGAAAAAGCTCGTCTGACGAGGTATAGGATCGACAACGCGGACTTGGCTACCTTTGTGCAATGCAGAGAGGGTTTAAGCGAGGACGTGATCCAGAATCCCAAGTCTTTCTGGGCGTTCACTTTCTTCAATGGTATGTCATTCAGTCGGTAAGCCGTACCGTTTGAAGAATCGGATTTGCCGACTCGAATGGTTGTGCACTTGCTCTCATTGAACGGTAAGAGCCAGTCCGCCGACCAGGTTTGCAGATATTTGTTGCGCTGTTGGAAGCATGTCTTCGTAACAAACAGTCGGTTCTGATCAGTAAGATACAACAATAATTCGCGATTCTAACACGAGAACCGAGCCGAAAACAGTCAATAGGATGCCTGGACTAACCATGTTCAGTCTGGTCATTCCAGTCTCCGGAAACAATTAACAGATCGCGGTGAGGTTGTCATTCAATTAATGCTTGCAGTTTCGAACAAAACGTCTTTTTATCATGCTGCCTTTATTTCCGGTGTGCCAGAGTCAGGAATTTGGGCTTCAGACAGGCATGCCATAGCATGAATTGCAGTATCTTTGTAGGACGTAGCTTTCGCATAGTATGGTACGAATAGCTGGTACAGGCGGGTGCCCAATAGTCGCTCGCATTGTTTGTTCAAGGTTGACTCCTCCAGCACTTTGACTCAAGAGCCTAACCAAAAGGTAGCGGCGGCAAGCGAATTTATTTAATGGCGGTTAACTGTGGCCATGTCATGGTGCCCTTGTTAGGCTTTGCAACATTTTACAGGTTTCTAGCGTGCCAGACCTCAGCTCGCCGCACCCATTTAGTACTGTAGTACCCGCCGGGCTAAAATGGAATGCTAGCGCACGGAGACCCTAGGTGTTCGCTTAAGCGATGACTGGTGTAAAACGACCATCCTAAGTCCTCCGTTGTATGTTCTGAGGCACTGAATAAAGTAAAATTGATCGGTTTGTGGTGAAAATACCGGTCATTGTTGCCGTGGAACGGCTTTCTGAGAGCTAGGCCTTTCAATTGCTCTGATTTTAAGCATTTTTTTCCAGGTATAAATTTGAAGCAGGCCAAAACAGCACAATTTATTTGCGCAAACAAATTTCGCGAAAGCTTGTCAACTGCGGCCAAAATCTACGGAGCAGTCGCTTCCGAGAAAACCCGTTTTTATATCCTTACCTTTTAAGGGAGACAAAATCCCAAGTATAATTTAATGAAGACTACGTTGTTCCATACAAAGAACGTACTATGCGGCCGAATTTGTTTCCTCACTCTAACTTAAAGCCTCCCAATTAACCGGGCAAAGGAAGCCTTGCCTTTGCACGCCATCTCAAACTGCGTTTATGAATTCACGCGCACTTGCGGATGCATGTACATTGGCCGTATGCAAAGGCAATTGGCGACCAGAGCTGCTGAATATTTGCTTGCTTGGCTTTTAAAACAGGAAACCAAAGTACCACGGTCATCTATTACAAAACACTTACTAGACACTGGTCACTCCGCGTATACCCACACATCCTTCCGCGTTCTTGTTCGAGCACGAAAAAACCGGACTTTTCGTTACATGAAGGCATCCTACATACCGCGGGAGAAACCCGACCTATGTTAGCAACTAAACCATGTAGGTAATCCTCAATTGCCCTCGTAAATACATACCACACTTTCTTTTGTCAATTTCAATCCCTACTTTTCGTCCCAAATTTAAAGTTGACATAACTATTGACCATTTGCCGCGTTAGCATGACCTTACTATTATCGACTTTATGAACATTCAAAATGATGTGTTCTCTAATTGTTTCGTTATTCATGCCCAGAGAGGATGCAGTTGATAAGCTCTCTCGAAATTTGTTTGCGCAAATAAATTCTGTTGTATTGGCCTGTTTCAACTTGCTGTGATTGTTGCTGGATGGAAGAAATCCGTTTTGCTAAATTTTCAGAGCCTGTACTTTTGTTCAGTACCAGTTTGGGATTTTATTTGCCGAGTTGCTGACCAAATGTACTCAATGTTTTGTTTTGCAGACCTGCGAGAGCACAGCTGTGCGTTTTGCGCCAAAGCATTTGCAACTAGAACCGGCCTAAGGCTGCATGTTCAAGGTGTCCATCAAATTATAACCTCTGATAAGGGTACGAGTGAGATTTCCGAAATGTTGTGCTAATATGCTCCAATTTAATTATGTAAAATCCAAATGTCTCAGGATGATGGTTTTAACTAAATGAAGTTTTTTTTGCTGCTTTTTAGGCATGCGGGAGCATGGGTGTGAGCTCTGTGACAAAGTATTTGTAACGAAGCAACGCCTGAGTAGGCATGTCGTTCGTGTCCACCAAAGTATGGCTGTTTACCCCCTTCTGCTTCACTGTTTCATTGTCATAATTGCATCGTGTCTAGCATTGTCATACCGGTTTACCAAAGGTCGCCGCCCACGGCATCTTTACAACGATGGGGCGATGATAAATGTGCGTCGCCTAGGACCTACTTTCTAGGCCTCACCGACGGTCCAATTACGCTGTGTTTGCGTTCATGGAATATTCCTTATCTGCATGCTTATTGTCGAAGGTTGTTGCGAGTCTTCTCCCATACACGCCTTAGTTGTCTGCTAACCTTACTTACGCTCCTCTGGCCATATGTTTTCTTATGTACCGACGTAAGATTCAAATACGTGGCTGTATGCATCATCAGTGATTAAGTAGTTGTCACACCTACCCTCTATATGTACCAGGCTGACTTGGCAGGGGCTGTATTCGAGCTCATGGAATATTCCTTATCTCTGCTTATTGTCGAGCCCTGGCTTTCGGCTGTTGGGAGTCTTCTCCCATACAGTCATTGGCCTTAGCTGTCACCTTAAGCTGCTAACCTCATTTACGATCCTCTGACTCTATTTTCTCGTCTGCCGACGTAGGATTCGGATCAGTGGCTGCATGCATTGTCAGAAATTGAGTAGTTGTCTCGCTTGTCGTCTGTCTATATCAGGCTGACTACGCAGGGGTGACTGTCTACTGCTTGCGCGCAATGGGGTTGGCGGTTTTGGCTTGCCTTGTTTTTGATAGTCCTTCGTGGCAGACAAGAACCACTACGGTCACGATGCGACGTGCGCTTGAATTGCCCAATATTAGGGACGGCTTGTGCAGTATCTGGTTCACGCTCTCTTCGAATATCCATTGGGTGCCAATGGTGTCACGGAGAATCTAGGTGGTCATTTACGCAATGACCGGTGTGAAACGACAAACCTACTTCTTTTATTGCATGATTGAAGACGTCAAATGCATTTACCGGGATGTAATGGGCTTACCGACGACTGTCGCCTTAGACTGACTTACCGTTCTTCAGTATTTGTGATTTTTATCACCAACCCAGATTATAGCTTCTTGTGAAATAATCGTTGTTCCTTATAAGCCGCCCTCCTAATTCGGACGTGACGTTAACTATTTTGACTGACCTACTCCTGAAAGCTCGGCAATCGCAGCACTATTCTGTCCAGCAGTCGAAAATTTCAGGCGTCAACTGCCAATTTTACGTAAAATCAAAGATAGATCAAGATAATCATCAGACTTATTTAACGTTTTTTGTTTGTTTTTAGACCTGCGGGAGCACAGCTGTGGGTTTTGCGACAAGGCATTTGCGACCAGCCATGACCTGAAGCTGCATGTCCTTCGGATCCACCAAGGTATGGCTATTTCCCCCTCAAACTGGTTTGCTGTATCATTGTCGTAATTGCGTCGTGTTAAGCAGTGTCACACTAACTGACTGATAATCGGCGCTCACGTAATCTGTACAGCGACGTTCTTGGCGGCTAACGGGGTACTGACGAATTCGGTTGAAATAAACGCTCACTTTCTGGACCCCACCGAGGCTCCTTTGTTTTGTATTCGAGCTCATGGAATATTCCTTATCTGTGTACCTGTTGTCCGTGGCTGACGTTCGCCTGTTGGGGTCTTCTCCTATAGACCAGGCTGACGCAGCAGATGTGGCTCTTTGCGTCTTCAAGTGCCACGAGGTTTGGTACGACCGGTCTATTTTTGTTTAATTGTTCATTGTGATAGACAAGAACCACTGCGGCCACGATACTACATGCGCTTGAATTTGTCAACAGTAGGTATAGCTTGTCCCCCATCTACCTCTAACTTTCTTCATATATGCGCCGGGCGCTAATGGAATGATAGCGTTATGAAAAAGGATTGCAGTGCCTAAATTTTCTCAGGATGATGACCAAACTGATTCAAGTTTTTTTGTTTTTCAGATCGGCGGGAGTATGTCTGTGGGTCTTGTGGCAAAGCATTTAATACAAACAAGGATTTGAAGGGGCATATCACTCGCGTTCACCGCAGTATGTCTGACGATTCGACCGTAGATTCACACGTGCACTTACCCATACAGCTGGTTTTTTGTTTCAGTTTTATCGTACATCACTTTCTGACGTCGCGTTTACCCCTGTCACGCTCGGTGAATGATTGTTGGCGCACTCATCCAGATGCGCTGTATCCGTTATCCTGCTGCGTCTGTCCATTTTGCAAAACGGTGCATTCGTACATATGCTAAATTTATAAATCAATGTACACTGGATGTCTGTCGATGGTAGTCTGTAGGTGGCCACATACAAACGCATAAATTCGTTTTGAAGAATTTTCAAAGCTGGTATTGATGCATTTTTTGTATCAGCAATCTGAAATATAGCCTATAAGGCATGTTTACAGAAAACGTACCAACCAAGGTCCTTGTCTTTTACATAGTTGGCTTCAGTTAAACTCAGTCAGCTTACTGCATTCCATTGCATTCTCCATTTCTAATGTAGGGTTTTTCTGGATCTATTCCCTTATTTTTGGGGCGCCAAACCCACCGAGGTTTTAGCCGCTGAGCGCTTGTTTGAATGAGGCCTGTTGTCAAAAATACGCAGTATATG
The DNA here is from genome assembly GCA_036362985.1 of Ligula intestinalis. NCBI lineage: Eukaryota > Metazoa > Platyhelminthes > Cestoda > Diphyllobothriidea > Diphyllobothriidae > Ligula > Ligula intestinalis. The sequence continues at coordinate 92,097,696 of JAYGXS010000003.1, read as the reverse complement.
TGAAGGAGAATAGACATGTTTCTTCATTTGCGGTGCTGATGTAATGGTAGCATTTTGTAACATCAAATTGCCTTTTTATCGTCATACCGAACCTTTTGGAATCGTCGGAAAAATAACACTTGCCCTGGCTTTGCGGCTGTTACTTCACCCTTACACTCCTTACTTACTTACCACTTAAGCATAGACACGTACTTCTAGCAGCAGTATCTTGTTCCGAACCCAGTAAAATTGTACACAGCCCGATGGCTAGAGTTGAAAAGTAGGAAACAAGAGCAGGCTCTGCTATGCTTAGGGCCATAAACACGTACTTAATCCGAATATTTTAAACTCAGATTCGCACTCCTTGTTGAGGTCAAGGGGTATGAGCCCCAGCGATGACTTTACTAAGCGTTACGTTTGATAAATGGTAGCGACATTATTAACACCAATACTACTGCACTTCTTGTTGAGATTGAGAGGATATGAGTCCAGTGCTGACTTAAATTAGCGTCACTTCTGACTAAAAATGCAGTCAGAAATAGTACCAGTAAATATTATCACTTAACTACACCGTAGTTAGTAATATTAGAAATAACAGAAGCGGAAGTAGCAGTACCAGCCCTGGCTTCGTAGAGTCTGACTCGACATCTACTATAGGTGAGTGAAGCAAGACAGTGCAGTAGTACGTGTGCAAAGTCTACTGTCACTAAGTACTAAGTTAGGTGGGGTTTCTAGCTGCATTGCAGAAAGCGGCTTACGCCCAATTCCTGCTCGGTCATCTTACATTTGGTCGGGTCACCGGTTCAAGTGGAGGAGGTTTAGAGTTGCTTTCACAATTGAGCGTCTATTTCACTATAATCTCGTACTCTGTTCCTATTTTCGTCACTGCTCTTGAGCACATGGTGAATTTCATCTTAATCGATGGTCAATCTCACATGCCCTATGGTATACACGGGGGTTACAGATCATGAGATACAGGCAGGCGGATTTCACCAGACTGCCTGGGAGATTCCGGCTCTTACACATACACAGTGTCAGGTGTGCCTGCATGCAAATCATTTTATACGACAGTTCGACCGTCGATTTACACATGCATTTACATTTTACTCAATGTGTTTTTTTTTGTTCAGACCTGCAAGTGCATAACTGTACGATTTGCGACAAAGCATTTGTAACCAAATCAGAGCTGACGCTGCCTGTCCGTCTTGCCCATAATGGTATGGCTCTTTTCACCCATCTGTTTTTGTTGTTTTAGTGTTAAATGTTAATTTCTGGCTTCGGGTTTACCAATCTTTATACCCTGATTCTCGTCGCGCACGTCACCAGAGGCCTTCGCGCCGGACGGGTGACGTGGCCCTGAGGAAATTTTGTCAAGTGAGGTGTTTAGAAGACACTTAATAGACCACCACCCGTGGTCCATCTGTGCTGTGTCCAGCTCATGGCTGTGTTCGCAGATGATGATCACTGTTTTGACCGTCTGATTTACGACATTTCAGTCTACGAATGGAGCAGAACGTTCGCGTTCCAGGTTGAGGAAGAAGGATGGTCGAGCACCGAATCAATTTGTTTATTGTCCTGAGCGTTTAAGGTCTTACAGGAGTCCAGAGAAAAAGAAAAAGAGAAAAAAAAAACAGCAATAGAAGAGGGGTTAGTTATATTATGCGTACACCAATGAACTCTCAAGGGTCATCAGGTCGTGAGGGGTAGGAAACCGCAATGAAAAGATGGGGAGGGGAAATTATAGAGATACACATTGACTAACGAAAATGGGGCAGTTATAGAGGATGTGGGCCCAATTAACTGTGACGGACGTCCTGCCATAACTATGCATAATTGCGCAAGGATCTGTACGCCGGCGTCTATTCGACACATCAGCTGACTGAATTCCCGACCGTCTGTCGTCCACCCTCACCAAGTACCCCAATGGGTGACAGACACTGAAGCCAGCCTTTCGGGATATTTGAGGCTCTTAGACATTTTGCCCTAGCCGCGTCTGTCGATTTTGCAAAACGGTAGATTCGTAGCGATACTAAATTTATAAAAAATGGGCAGGGATCTATAGAGGGGTTCTCAAAGGATTAACATGTTTACTAATCGCTTACTTACCAATATTAAGTAGGTTGAATTTTCCATAATCTACCAATTAGGGATTGGATGATGATATTGAACTGTAGAAGGGTCCTCGGAAAGACACTTTGTACAGTAACCGCTTAATTCAGCTTACTTACTATGGGAATAATCGCTTGCTTACAAATTTTAAGTAGGGTAAATTTCCACAATCTTCCAACTTTTCGCTCGTTCGCCGTTATTCTAGTTGGGGTTACTGATACTATCTAAAAAATTGCCTCGGTGACCTCACCCAAGGTGAGCGAGCACTTACTGACATACACGCGCGATGATGATGATACTTCAATGGCCTCGCCCGAGACCAGCACACATCCTCCAACTTACCAGCGTAGCTTTTTCTAATTTACATGATTACTGCGCACTGAGTTGTTCCCGATATGCCCCGTCTTGGACTGGAGCGCGCTTCCTGCGCACTTTGGGGACCCCGCTATGGATCCTTACCAAAAAATGTACACCAGCTTTAAAAGGTGGTAGTCTGAAAGTGATTACATACACAGTGTGAAATGTGAATCGACTATCCGACTTCTTCGGGTGCCTGCTTGAGCGCCACAATAACGCCCCTGTATCGGTGTCGCACCGTGTTCGACGGTTGCCACGATGGACTGGCTTTCCGTTAGTTAGACTACCGCAGGGGGTTAAGTGAGTCAAACCCAGCAAACCCAGACCATGGTTACTTAGTGCAGGAGAGAAGTCGTTAAAGGCCAGAGAAGTGGGAAGAGTATTTTGTGTACACAAAGGAAAGGAGAGTAGATAGAGGAAGTCTGACTTGGCAGAGCACGTCTGCTGAAGTGACTGTTTGAGAGCAATTCAGTCAGCAGACAGGGAGAGAGCGTGTCAATTGGCTTGGTCGGCCTGGAGATTTTGGGCAAAGAAGCAGATTGCGTCGAGAACGCGTGCAAGCTTGCTATTCGTCGCTTGGCCCAAACCGCGTAGATGCGGGAACTGTGATTGGCTGATCGAGACGTCGAAAAACCGCATCGGTGAGCCTTTGGGGAAGTGCACTTCGACGCGAGCTAGTCGGACAAGCAGCGAACACTACAAGGCCTATCACTTACGTGCTAACCCAGTAGTTTTTTCTCAAATCAAAGAAATAAATTCCTTTCTAAGAATACTCTAGACTGGTATTTATGCATTTTTTATAGTAACTAACTGAAATATAGCCGGTGGGGAAGTTATTGTCGTCCATTAATAGCACAATTAGCCTCATTTCGAAAGCTAGACGATCCTGGCAAAATTCGATTTGGCAACAAAAATGTAGGACAGGCTTACAGTGGGCGTCCCAACCTAGATCCTTGTCTTTTGCATAGTTTGCTTGAGTTATACTCAGTTAGTCTTCTGTATTCAAATTAATTCTCCAATTCTAATATACGATTGTGCTGGATACATTCCCTTAGTTTCCGATCGTTAAACCCATCGAGATGTTAGCAGTTGAACGTTCGTTAGAATTATGCCTATATACCAACAACACGCAATACATGAAAAGAAATTTTTTTACTTATTTGCAGTGATGATGGTACGGTAGTACCCTGAAGCGCAAAATTGGCCTTTCATCATTATATTTTCTGTTCATACCGACTTTATTAGAATCGTTGGAAAAATAACACCTGCCGGTGCTCTACGACAGTTACTTTACCCTTCGACGTGCATTTCTATTGGCGCCAGTTTTCACCGTATTTATGATTACTTGCAGACTCTTTTCTGTCGCTACTTTTTACGAAGAAAAATAAATTCAACCCTCTTTTGCCCTTTTTAGTTTGGGTTTCCGCCAAAATTGGAAATGAGAGGCATATAGTGCGCTCTAATGGCTAATTTATATTCGAATTAGTCGTGATCAGTTGTTAAAAGTCAAATCTTTCGGAGTACCCAATAGGCTCGACTAAATATAATATACGTCTAATCGCGTGTATTTAGTAGCCATATATACACCTTTGTCCAATTTATTCGTTGCGAGATCCATTCAGTAGTCCAACTTGCACCGTTTTAGACTATTTGCCGTGCCTTAAAACACAGCGTCTTGTTGGCGACTGCTGTAGCAAGATTTAAGGTCGATTTTTAGCCACTTCTTCATCGTATTTCGCGCGAAATAATAAGGAAGCCCCGTTAGAAGAAATTGACAGTGGGACGAGTGCACAACCACTTGTGAGGGTGATTGGTCAGTAGTGAGAGAGAGGTGAAGGTGATTGGCCAGACTGAATCGGTAGACCTTCGTGATAGGCAAAAGTTTATGTGTTTTGCTTGCAGTTGGTTCAATATAGAATATAGGAAAAAAATGTTAAAGCCATCTGCAATCTGCGTAGATAAGCACAACACAGAGTGCGAGGTGCTCCGGGTCAATGGGCTTGCTTTGAAGGGACTTATCGAGACAGGATTCAGCTAGACAGTCACAGATGTGTGCGCACGTGGACGTTGAGTGCGGAGTTAGGCAACTACAGAATAAAGGAAAAATAAACTTTCCATAATCTGCCTGGACGGAGGTGTGGTGTGTCAGATAATAAATCTGTACGAGGTATAGCGCAGTGGACAAGGACAATCAGAGCGGGGACTGTAGATGTTTGTACCGGAGACCCCACCGATAATAAATTTTGACCGTTCAGATATTTCTGCCCACCCTATTACAACAGGGATTATTTATATATGTAAATAAAGCTGAAATCCCTTGCTTTCTGTTGATTATCTTGTCGAATTCCCAATTTTGACACGCATTTGTGTATGGATGCTGTTTGAACGTGTAAGGTTATCATTTTAAGGGGGCGGGCATTTTACATTTCCCCTGGTCGTTCATCATGTATGTGCTTCTATTGATTCATGCTATTATGGATACAGTGATTACGTGGATCATCAGTGGATTCGTCCCATGTAACCTAGGATCGGTTTGTAGAATTCACTAGCAAGTACCGTTAGTATTTAAGTTGAAAACTCAATTTTTCTCAAAGGGGTCAGGGATTTTCAATTAATTAATAAATACATCATAACACATTTGTCGCTAAAATTAATATGAAATATAGTTTTTCAAAGCAATATTCCATTGGATTTTTCATGATGCTCTACACGCTTTCAAATAAACAAAAATGCTAGGTACTTTGACGCGCATACAATTGATTAGAACTCCACCTTCGCCGATGGCTCTGTAAGGACCTTCGATCAGCAGCCTCTCTATATAACTCTTTTTACTGAACATATCACTTGTCGGACGAGAATTCGTGAGTGTTAGCGGATGAATTTCCTCGACCTTGTCCTAACTCTGTTAATTGCTCACCCGCCCCCTCGATGGAGAAACCATGCAACATGACGAAGTTTACAAAGTATTGATAAGCACTCGCAAACCGGCCGTAACGCATGTACGAAAACGTATAAGTTACCGTGGTCAACGTTATGCAAATGTGTTACTTAAAAGCAATTGCTTTTATATTAAAATAAAGTTACTGATTGTTTGGTAAGCAAAACCACATTTTCTTTACAATGCCCTCGTTCCGCAGAAATGTATACTTTCTTATGATTTAGATTAAACAAGATTGAGAAGAAGACGACTCGATCGCTAGGCAATACTTTTGTTCGCCTGGCGTTTCAATATCCGTCGCGGGTTCGTCATCAGAGACATAGTAAGAGAGCAATAGCAGATATGAATCAAGAATCCTCTAGCGGGCTGAAGAAAAGTCCAAAGTTCTATTCCGCTATGCTAACATTAGATTAAAAACAAGGATCCTGTCACCGTAATGGCGGGGCAATCATCGAGAATGGCGAAAAAGCCGAGTACTGTAGCCGGTCATTCGCCTAAGTATACATTAGGTAAACCCAGCTTCATTTTGATAATAATAAGGGTTATTGGTAAGACAATGTCAACAGTGCTGTTGTAAACGCTGGTCCGCAACTTTAATCTATATTAGTCCTAACATCTGTAGTTGAAAGGGAGCTGCAAAACCTCCAAAAAGCAATATCATCCGGTCCAGGCAATATACCTGCCAAGTTCTTGAAAGAATTTGCAAGTGAGCTCTCAAAGTCTCTAGCACTTCCTTTTCGTTCTTCATTTGAATTAGGAAAACTGCCGTCTGAGTGGAAAACGGTAAATATTTACCCGCTGTACAAGAGCGGAGCCCGAACGAAGGTCAACAATTACCGGCCCGTCAGCCTAACTTGCATTTTCTCTAGGGTGATGGAAATGATAATTAAGAAGACGACAATAAAGTTCCTGGAGGAAAACAGCTTACTGTCACGGCTCCAACACGGCTTCGAACAGAACCGTTCTTGTCTTTCCAGCCAACTTCTTTCCATGGAGCAGTGGACCCGCACACTGGATGACGATGGAAAGTTTTACGTCGTCTATTTGGAAGGCGTTCGGCAGCGTCCCACATAAACGTCCAATGTCTAAAATATCAAAAATTGGAATAAGAGGAAACCTGCTGGCATTGGCCACAGATTTTCTCACAGGGCGGTCGCAAACTGTGTGCATCGGTGACTCAAAGTCAACTCCTACATCTGTGCTAAGTGGCGTATCGCAAGGCTCTGTCTTAAAGCCACTGCTGTTCCTAATCTATATCAACGACTGTGTCAAGGAGCTGGGTTGCAGCGCCAGCATGTTTGCCGGCGATGTCAAACTCTGGAGAGCCATCTGGTCTGACGCCGATAGAAAAACACTTCAGGAGAGTCTCACTCGACTTAGCATTGAATTAAGATAAGAATTTGTCGAATTCTTCGAATTGGCTAGGACGGATAATTTAAGTGTCCACCCCTTTAAACTGCAGAGGATACCGGCCCATATGGACGTTCGACGGAACGCCTTCTCGCAGAAGGTCATTGACGAAGTGGTCCTCTCAGATACTGTTGACATTTTAAAGCACAAACTTGATTCTCATCTGCTGAGAAACTGTGACAGATATAATGAACATAGTGTCGGCAGCAGCACTTTGTAACTGGCTCATACTTATCACTGATGTTAAGCCAACATTTGTTTCATGTACTCATGTTACGGTTGAACTCTTCCTGTTTCTGGATATAAATAAGGAGCTCAAGATTGAAAGCCTTCACTTAATAAAGTGACTTAAAGTGACGTAAAGGTAACCACATGCACAGGGGTTTTCGGTATTTATGGTATACAGTAATAACTGCAAACATACGATGACAATTAACCGTATTTGCCTTCTGGAGTGTTGATGGTCTGTTGATCGCCATGTGAGCTCTGACCTTCTGACATTTCATCACGCATGGTGGACTCGGGTGTGGTTATTGCTCAGTCCTCTGGCCATCCGGTACTAGAATAGAATGATTGGATGACTGCTGTTTCCATTCAGTACATGCATCGTGTTTTTTTGCTTTGCTGATTACTTTAGTCCTTAGACCACCTAAAACAGGAAAAGCGAAAACACGATGCAAGTTCTAAATTACAACAGCAATCGGCCAAAAACGTAGCTGCGTAAGGATGCTCTACCGATGCGTTGATACGCAGTGCTCTTCCAAACCTCCTTCGAGAACGGATGCCTACCATTAGATTGGAAATCAGCGAGGATTACGCCGCTATACAAGGCGGGAAGCCGGGTCTCAGCGAATAACTACAGACCGGTCAGCCTTACTGCAATCTGTTGCAAAATCATGAAAAAAAATTATCTAGCAACAACTTATGCAGTTCCTGGAACAAAACCATCTGCTATCGGATGCTCAGCATGGTTCTCGTAGTGGTAGGTCCTGCGTAACAAACTTGCTATACTGTTGAGAACGGTGGAGTGAGGCAGTCAATCATGTAAACTCAGTGCACGCTGTCTATATTGACTTCAAAAAGGCTTTCGATAGCGTGCCGCACCACCGCCTCCTTTATAAACTCAGCCGCATAGGAGTAAGAGGTAGGCTCCTTGCGTGGATAAAAAGCTTCCTCATCGGTCGCTCGAACACTGTCCACATCAGCGACAAACAGTCAGCCAAGGTTGAGGTTCAGAGTGGTGTTCCCCATGGCTCCGGTTTCGGCCCTATCTTGTTTGTTATCTACATCAACGACTGTGTCCGCGAAATGGATTGCGGTATCGCCTTGTTCGCCACTGAAATAAAACGTTGGAGCGTAATTTGAACTGCAACTGACGAAGTGCACTTGCAGGAAAATTCAATAAGACTTCAAAAATGGTCGACGGACTGGCTCTTACCGTTCAATGAGAGCAAGTGCACCACCATTCGAGTTGGCAAATCCGGTTCTTCAAACGGCATGGCTTACCGACTGAATGACACACCATTGAAGGAAGTAAATGCCCAGAAAGACTTGGGAGACTGGATCACGCCCTCGCTTAAACCCTCCCTGCATTGCGCAAAGGTAGCCATGTATGCGATGTCGATCCTATACCTCGTCAGGCGAGCTTTTTCTACCTTCAATGAAGAGTGCTTCACAAAAGTCTTCGGAACCTTCGTACGACCGCACCTAAAATCCGCTATCCAAGCTTGGAGACCCTGGGCCAGGAAAGACATCAACATCCTGGAAAAGGTACAACGGCGCGCAACCAAACTTGTTATGGGGCACGGCTTGCAGCCTTATGAAACACGGCTGTCGAATCTCAACCTCTTCCAATTGCACTGCAGGCAGATTCGAAAGGATCTGATGCTAGCATTCTGAATATTACGTCTTCAAGACTGCTGTCTTATATCAGGGAAATTTTTCGAATTAGCAACGACCATGAATCTGAGCGGACATCTTCTCAAATTAAAGGTGATATGGGCCAGGCTGGACGCTCGGAAACACTTTTTTTAAAAAGGGTGGTTAGAGCGTGGAGTGCGCTTCCTCAGGACGTCGTTATATCGGAATCGCTAGAGGGTTTTAAGCGAAAACTGGATCGACATAGCAGTGCACGATGGATCGTAACTGAAAATTTACAATAATAATAATACTTTCAATTTTTCAGTAATATTAGTTTTATATCCATTCACCTTTGCTATTTATAACGTCCTCCCACACATAGCCTTGTTAGAATACGATATAGTATCTCCAAGAGCCTGTAATAGGACTATTGTAACTGATACGAACTAGTAAATAAGAACAAAGTCGCTTGTGGATAAAAGCACACGCTTGTTCAATGTGTTATTTAAAAATTGTGTCAGTTCATGCAAGGCAAATTTAACTAAGTAAAACAAAAGGGCAGTACAGTTTCACTACAATACTCCCCGTCCTAGGAGAATGGAGTTCAGAAGAAGGAAATGTTAATATGTGAATAATATGGGAGTGTTAAGCATATGTTAGAAGTTGGTAACGGTCGGGGAAACGGACATGGCCTCCGCTGCGTGTAAGGAGAAGGGGATTTGGGTTGAGGTAAAATGCGGGCCTGGCATGTGTTAGTGGAGTCGTGGATAAAGGATTTGGCAATTTGCCGGGTGTAGGTTGTTTGGTTGGGGCTGTCGAAGGAGGATCGGTAAAAGCCGCCTTCAGACGATCGACTGAGACAACGTTGGTGCGGCCGCTCCGGGCAATCTTAAAATTCTTGTCCGTGTGATATAGTACCTTATATTGTCCATCGTAGGGTTGTTATAGTGGTCGGCGAACACTACTTACGCGAACAAATACAAAGGCCCATGTGAGATAGTTAGGGTCGATGTATGACTTACTTGTTGAAGTACGTGGAGGAATTGCACGCAGATGAGACATGGCTTGGCGCAGTCTTTTCACATAATCCGTGGAATCCAAATCGGCTGATCTTTGAGAGTGCCCGAAAAAGTCGCCAGGGATCCGTAGGGTAGTACCGTAAACAAGCTCGGCTCCAAGCTCCAAGTCAGGCTTGAGGGCAGTATGAATGCCAAGCATGACCAAAGGTAGTTGCTCGCTCCAATGAGAAGGATTGTCGTGAGCTCGGAGTGAGACTTTAAGTTGTTGAAGGAAACGTTCAACTAAGCCATTTGATGAAGGGTGGTAGGCTGTCCTACGTATACGGGAACATCCGAGTAAGTCGGTAAGGCTGTTAAAAAGTCGAGACTCAAATTGTTAGCCTCGATCGGTAGTATTAGTTGAGGGGACGCCATAATGGGAGATCCAGTGTTTAAAGAAGGCGTGAGTAACCGAATCTGCGGTTATATCAATAATGGGGGTTGCAACGGGCCGAGTGAATCGGTAAATGGCACTAAGCAAATGATTGCAACCACATGATTTTGGCAAAGGACCTACCAAATCAATATGGACATGTGCAAAACGTGCATCGGGTGCAAGAAATGTGCCAATCGGGCTTTGATGTGTCACCCGACCTTGGCCTTCTGACAAGCCAAACAGGAACGGGTCCACTGGCGGATATCAGTGTTCATGTTTGGCCAAACGAAACGCTCGCTCACCAGGCGCTGGGTACTGCGGATGCCAGGATGAGCAAGATTGTGCAATGCAGTAAAAACGTCTCGTCTCATCTCGCTTGGCACTACAGGTTGGGAGGCACCACGCGATACGTCATATAAGATTGTACCGGGATTGGTGGATAAAGGAATAGCTTCGAGCTGAAGACTAATAAGGTTTATTTGTAAAGCACATCTTTGGCGCCGTCAAAAACCCCGGAAGGCAGGAAAAACCCTAACCCAAATCCTTTCTTTCGCAGTGACTATTGTATTTGTTTTAGTCTTTTGCTAGGTCAATAGTGTGCGAAATAAGGAGTTTGTTTTAAGTGAAAAAAACCTGACTTATAGGGAACAAATCTAGAAAAACATGAAATCAAATAGCTATACATTGTACGTGTTACGGTTTTATAGTAAGAAGACTTGCGGTCTGGAAAAATTGTCATGTCCTTTAACTGAGGTATACTTAGCCACGGTCAGTTTAAAGGCGAAAAGAATCAGCTGAGGACATCGCATCTTCCGTATGCATGGGTCTGCTTGATACGGAGATTACAATCGTTGTTCAGTGGCACAAGTTTGCTAATTAGATGGGACGTTGCAGATGTCTGAGGTGGGTCGAGGCAGCTGCGAAGCACCATCGTCATTCAAGTGCATCGGCAGAAGACACTTGGCCTTTCGTTTGTGGAATATCTAAGTGAGATTAAGATTTACATTATTAGTATTTATACTTCTGATAAAATATAAAAGGAAACAATATATATTTTAGTATAGTTGAAGAGAAAATTATTTTCTTTCATAATAATTTTTTATAAACATTTAGATATTAGTCGAGGAATATTGTAATAGATAAATTGTTCTTAGTATTTGTTTTTTATTATTATTTTTAAGGATTGGAAAATAAGGCAAGGCACAGTTTTGCTTAAGCTTTGATTTGATCAACGTTGGAAACCGTCGACTGGAAAGCTTCCAGCATTGGCCAGTTTTCTCCAAAATGTGCGGGAACTCTCCTGGACCGTTAGATCCCTTTTGGTCCGAATTGGACGTCAAAGAACTGGTTATCAAAGTGTCCTATGTTGTTACGAAATATATGCGTCATGTCATTTGAGAAGAACTGCATGGTCTTTCTTCTAAATTTGGCTACACTGTGGCTTTTGCGAATATCGTTAGGTAGGGCATTCCATATGATCGCATATCTTATGGTGTAGAAATTTGATCGCTGGACCGTCCTAGCTTTAGCTTTATGAATTGTATGCTGGTTGTTTCTAGTGGAACGGGAACCGTTTTGATTTGTTAACATAGTATTGCTAAGGATGTTCTGATTATGTGTCACTTTAAATAGGAAAGTTAAACCATTTTGGAGTCGCCTTTGCCAGCGGGGTTTAAGACCATATCTATTGTACATTATTGGATAGGAGTCTCGGGCGTCATCGCGTTTACACAGAACTCTGGTAAACCTTCGCTGGATTTTTTCTAGTTTCTGTCTGTCATCTGATGACATGGTACCGAAAAATATTGAGCAGAAATCTAGAATAGGTAAAACGTACATTTTGTAAAGTTTAGTCTTAAGTGTACTTAATGTGAAATTTTTACTTATGAAGCCACATAGTCGATTGGCTTTTAATGCGATTTGTTTAACATGTGGGGATAAGTCAAGAGTATTAGAATAGCCAAGACCTAAATCTTTGAAAGATGTCAGCTCTTTTATTTCTTGACCACTAAACATTATGGGGGGCGGTTTTAGTGGTCCAAAAATCATGAGATGACATTTTGCTGGTGAAAACGGCATTTGCCACTGAACACTCCAGTCATTTAGTTTTTGAAGGTCTAATTCAATTGTTCTATGCACAATACTTATCGAATGCTTGTTATAGGCATATGCAAGTTTTAAGTCATCTGCATATAAAAATGTTTTAGCAGATGTTGATATCGTGGATAACTCATGAATGTAGATGAGAAATAAGAGGGGACCTAGGATAGTGCCTTGAAAAACACCACTGCTTATATGAGCTGGTTCTGATACTATATTTCGAAGTTGTACTACTTGGAATCGGTTTTGAAGATAGCATTTGAGGAAATCAAGGAGGGGGGAGTCGAATCCCGTGACTCACTAGCTTCACAATCAGTCTTTTATGGGGAACTTTGTCAAAGGCTTTTTTTAGATCAAAGTAAATTGTAGCTACCGTGTTCCCATCATCTGGGTTACTGGAGACGAATTCCAAGAAAGTGAGATGGCAGGACTGACATGACTTTTTAGGTAAGAAGGCATGTTGAGAGAGAGGTATGAGATTTACATTCGTCAGATGGTCTAACATTTGGTAATAAATTATTTTTTCTAAGATTTTTGCTAAAACCGATGTTCGGTGAACACCACGATAATTTTGGGCATTGGACTGATTTCCGTTTTGTAAATTGGGGTGATACATGATTATTTTCCATATTTTTGGATAAGTTCCCTTAGACTGCAGCAACGAGAAAAGGTTAGACAGAAGTATTGGGGCATATGTCATATGTCTCAGTATGCAAGGAGGGATTCTATCCGTTCCATATGATGTGGAATTGGACAGTTGGCGGATAGCTTTCTCTACAGTTTCTTCGTTTAACAATATCTCTTTTAATACTCGTGCCGTCATTTCTGTTGGTTGGGGGATTGGTTCTTCCTCGACTGAATAGTTGGTTGAGAAATACTCGTTGAAAAGATTTGCTATTTGGTTGTCATTTGTTATTACTATTCCTTGGTCATCAAGCATGATTTGGGGCCTTGTTTTTGATGATTATTTATTTGTTTCCTGAAGATTTGGGCTGTCCCTTCTGGGGACTCGATTGCCCGATGTTCTGCTGCTATCGTCTTATTTGTTTCAATGTTCTGGGCTAACTCGTGAATCTCTGTAATGCGTGGGATAAGTGATTTCTTACATGGGGATCTCTCGTCAATTAGGGTATCTCGAATTAAATTAAGGGTGCTATATAATACGTTTACAGCTTCTAAAGGGGATGCTGTTAGGAGGAAAGAGCTCCAATCCAATGACCTAATATAGTTATTCAGAGATTCAATGTCAAGATTTTTGGGGTTTATAGAAGTGTAAATAGGATCAGGTCTTATTTTAATGTTAAGAGGGAGCACTGCTATTATCGTCTTATGATAACTATCAAAAGTGTAGCTGTCGTAGTGCGTATATAAGGGCCAGATATAATTGGTTGGAATAACATCGAGTATATTGTTTCCCCTGGTTGGTTTGCTTATTATTTGCGTTCAGTTATAAAACACAATTGATGATAATAATTCATCATGTCTGGATGGGGCTGATAGTTCTGTCCAGTTTATTTCTGGATGGTTTAAGTCTCCTGCAATTATCTTATATTCGGTTTGGATATTTGATAGAATTTCTAGTTGATTTGTAAGACCAGTGTCATCATTATTTTATTCCGGAGGGGTGAACAAACATCGAATTAGAATGCTTTTAAGGGTCTTGGATGTTATTATAGCAAAGCACGCTTCGCCATTGAACGTCTCCTGAAGAATCTCAAAGCCACTCTGTTCTATGGTAGATCTAATGTAGATCATACAACCTCCTCCTCGTTTATTTGCACGGTCCTGTCCATAGAAGGTGTAGTTTGCTATAAAAAGTGAAGCATTGGAGGTTGATTCGTTTACCCATGTTTCTGTTAAAAAGACTATATCGGGATTGTGTGTGTCAATAAAAGTCCTAAGTCGTGGAATTTTGTTTACTATCGATCTAGCATTAATAAGAGCAACACCTATTGTGTCGGATACAAAAGCTAGAATCTGTTGTGAAAAAATGGATTCCTATTACTTGTTTGACTGTGTTGAGGGCTCATGTGCGGAAATTGTGTGATTGGTGGATAATATGGTGGTGTTGGACTATTCGTGACGAATTGTGCATTATTGGGAAAAATTGGTGATGAGAGTGGTGGAATTCGATGGCATTGTGTAACTATCGGAGGGTATGGTGTTGTGCGAGGTGGGATTTGAGTGTGTGTGTTATATTGAAAAGGATGGGTGTGTGGTGGTTGTCTTGTGTATGGGCTAGGATACATGGGTTGAGAGAAGGGGTTAGGTGTCAGTTTAGGGTGTGCATTTAAATACGGATATTCGTTTTGAAAGGAAATTCTGTTTGGGAATGGTGGTCTATTCTGGGTTGTTCGGGGGAGATAATCTAACACTGGTTTACTACTTTGGTTCGTCGAGTTAGGACAGGTATTGCTATTTATGGACATGTTTAGACGTGTGTTGTTATTTATCAGTGTATCTTGATTAGATCCAGGATAAGTGTTGGTCATGTCTAATGGGGTTGTACTATTTCGGGGTCTTTTTGTTTGAACCTTATTCTTTCCCTTAATTGCTTCGGCAGGTTTATTATTTGCTTTCGGTTTGTCATTATCATAATTAGAATAAGTCGCTCTTAAGTCACCTAAGCTGATGCTACGTTGATAGTTTTCGTTTTTCTTCCCAGAGGAGGAGGAACACGTTGATTTTTCCTCTGAAGTAGCATTTTGTGGAGTGTTACCGTCCTCTACGACTATATGCGGCTGACTTTGTTTACGTCCTTTGTCTTTGTGAAAAACTTGTCTGCGCTGCATTGGGGTCAAGTCAGGGTCTATATATGCTTTAAAACTCCGGAAACTCCTATTTATTTTAGATTTTTGTAGTAGGATTTGAGCTTCGGCCTGGGAAGAACATGTAAGCAAAATCGGTTTGTTTTTACTTCGCGAATTTAGTCTTTTGATAGACACTCTGCCTATACTTATCCCACATTGTTGTAAAACGTTTTGTATTGCTACCATTGGATTACTCGTTTGAGGAAAGTTGCGGAAAATTATATTACAGCTACTTTTTGATCTATCTGAAACTTCTGTTGATACTAAATGCACCACAGACTCAATCTGAGGTAAATTCGTGAGGTTGCTTTCAAATGAATTTGAGTCCAGATGTGAATTAAGAATCATGAATACAGGTTCATACTTTTCAATAAAGTTTGTTAAATTTAAGAGGGCTGACAGATTGATTTAATCCAAAACAACTTTCGCGTCAGTCATTGTTTCGAATAAAATTTTCCAGTAAATGATGTTTGAATGCTAAATATATGTCTATGTAATGTGTTTTTGACAAACAAACTATAAAATACCAGAAGTACAAAACAAAGGATTTGTACAGCGTTCTATGAAACAGAGGACAATATCTGACCAAATCAACGAAGGAGTTTGGTAGCAGATTTTGGCTCAGATAGTCAACTGTTACTTACTGATAATTTATTTAAGAAAACAAATAACTTTGAGTCGTTCATTCTCTTATATAAATCAATTTATATAAAGCTTTCACTTATCTTCGAATTTGAACAAACCGCATTCAAGTTGTGTTGATATAGTAGACTCAAGGCTTTCAGTGAAGGACGGCTAGTTTTGCAGTTATGCCATACGCTCCAATTCGCTAGAAGGCTGAGTGATTGCATTAATTCCATATCAAGAAAGACAGTCAGCATCTAGATTATAAAGTCCCTTAGGGAATCTAATATCTGTGATATAATGAGCAATAAAATCAGGATGGCGGGCCTCCCGGGGTGAATACTTGTCAGAGGAAGTGAAAAGGGCATAAGTAAGAGGTTTGTAGTCTGTGTAGATACAAAAATCGCTACACTCAATAAAACTGCGAAAATGTTTAATGGCTTAGTAAATGGCAAGGAGTACTCTACCAAAAGTGCTAAAGCGAGTTTGTGGTGGTGTCAGTTTGAAAGCGTAGAAATCCCAGGGCTGGATGCCCGTGGGTGTCTGTTGTTGAACGACGGCACCTATATCGCGCAATTTGAAGTATCAGCAACAATGTAGAGTCGTGCAGTTGTATCTGCCAAAACCTTTCTGACACGATTGAAAAAGTTAGCTGCTGTGTCTGAAAAAGAAAACTCGCCGTTTAATAAATAAATAAATTTTATATTTTAGGCCTCGTCATTGCAAACTTAGTGCTGTGGAAAAATAAATACAAAGTTGATAAAATCTGCTCTCCGTGAAACAACCACATAGGTAGCGGGAGGGTTTAGTAGTGTTAGCAGATTAATTCATATTCACCAACATATCGTCGTTTAAAAACAGCAGTCAACACTTTCCGAAACGCATGGTGAACTAAGGAGGAAGCAGTGAAAAACACTCCTACCATTAAAGCCGTGGCCGAGTTCAGCGAACTCCCACTTCAAAAACAAAACGTTGGAGAAAAAAAACTGCTTCAACAAAATTAAAAGGGTTGGTTAAGAGGATTGATTGTAATGCAAATGAGACATGACTGTTGATGAGAACGTAAGAGGGTTGGAAACGCTTCTTGTAATTGGAGAAATCATATAACAGCAGAGACTGTCGTTCACCACTGTAACACTGCCCGACTGGCTTCATGATCAACCATCAGGGAGGTGAGACTGGAGGAGGCCATCGCGGACAACAGGGTCGACAAGATGAGGGAATGGCAGAGGTTACCTGATTATCAGCGAAACGCCGGAGATGTGACCTTGTAGACTGCGGAGTCCACCCATGAGCTGGCGAAAATAGCACAACCGCTATTTGCATGACTAAAGACGATGAAGCCTATCGTCAGGGTTGTAAGACGGAGAATGGAAAAGCGGCTATGATGACTGGACAGAGAAGTGGACGAAACATCGTTGCAAATATCACTCAAAGGAGGAAGAAATAGACATATATGCAAAACACTGTAATCTAAATATTAACACCTCAAATTCCAGGAGGACCTTTTTCAAAGTCCAAAAATTTGTGGGTTTTGGAAGGAGACGGATAACAAGGACTTTGTATCGTTCGAAGTTAAGTGTTTACTTTATTTGACTTTAAAAACTGCTAAGTTAGACAACAGCCTAATTTCGAGGGGAATATTATTCCAGAGGAAGGCATATTTGGAGGCAAAGAAGCGAAAATAGTTCGATGTGGAGCTAAATGGGGGTGCAATAATCCTGGAGGAATAACGAATGTCATAAGGTGTATCTGCGGGAATAAGAGCGTTGATTCGTGGGAGGTTAGTGGTAGTGTTAACGCGAAAAGGGAAGCAGAGGCCCGCTTCGAGTTTTCTGACCCAAAGAAATGTCATGTTCGCTAACTGACATCTCTCCGTATAAGAAATAATGGATCAAGGAAGAGCGAATATTTTGCGAGTAAACATCCTCCGTACATTTTCAACCTTACCGCGGTCAGAAGCATTCATTTTACCAGAGAGGGGACAGCAGTATTCTAGGATTGGTACAACATACATGCGACAAAGTTTTAACTTTATTTCCAGCATGCAGAAATTATATGATATAAAACCACATATCTGTGCAGCCTTCGTAGATATTCGATCCGCATGAAGTGACAATGCTAGCTTATTTGTGTAGCTTAGACCTAAGTATTTTATGGTGGAATGTTCTAAAAGTGGAGTATTTTGAACGACTAGTGGAGGAGAAAGCTTGGCGGGACCGAAACGCGTGAAACAACACTTGGATGGAGAGAACTCCATCTGCCAGGTAGCACCCCAACGTGAGAGTGTAGGTAGGTCCACATTTATTTTATCAACGCATATACTTGCCATGTCCTTTGAAAATGAGTATATGCATTTGAGGTCATCTGCATAAATGAGATTGTTTGGATTTTTTAGAACAGTCAAAATTTCGTTTATGTATAGAATGAAGAGTACAGGACCCAAGACAGTGCCTTGAATACCGTCACTCGTGATCAGTTGAGCAGTGGAGTAAGTATCACCCACTATAAATAAATAAATAATTTGTATATGTAAGGCCCAAGGGGCACTGTCGTTACAATCTTAGTGCTATCGTGAGAAATAGAAATAATGACGATAAACAGTGAACTCTTATAAAATAATTATCATCGGCAGTAAAAAAAACTCCTTAATCAGTGGATGAGTTCAGCGGGCCACTAAGTTAAAAAAACTATAGGAAAAAAAACTGCCTTAATAAGTAACAGGGTTTGATTTGGTTGGTTTGGGACCTGATATTGAGGGTTCGGGACATTTATGGTCATGGGAAAAAATAATCTATTGTTGAGTTAAGAAGGGGTCATCCGGGACCGCAGGAGAAGGCAGTAGAAGTCAAAAGCCAGTAGAAGTCAGTAGAAGTCAGTAGAAGGCAAAAGCTTTACTAAGGTCAAAGTAAATCACGATGACTGATTGCGGTTCATTACGAAGTGAAGTAACTAGGTTAAGGAATGCCAAGTGGCAGGTTTCGCATGATGTTCCAGGTAGAAATCCATGCTGTGAGGCGTTTAATAGTTTATTTTCTACACAAAAATCGAGAATTTGATTAAAAATGATCTTTTCCAGAAGTTTGGCTAGGGCCGGGGTTTTATGAACACCTCGGTAGTTATTTACGTCCGAACGAGATCCTGACTTGAAGACTGGAAGAATAATAGATGTCTTCCATGAGTCAGGAAAGAAACCGTTTAGAAGATAAGCTGAGAATAGATAACTTAGCAATCGGGGGAAGCTGAATTCTCTCTTGAAAAGTGAATTTGGAAGGCCATCAGTTCCCGAGGAGTGCGAGATTTTAGACGGGTAATGTGCTTTCGAATTACTTCTACGGAGAAATCTATGGTACTGATAGTATTGACTGATCCTGGCTGAAACGATGGCACCAGTTCAGATTCTGTCGTAAGGTGCTTTGCAAAGAATGCATGGAACAGTTCAGCCTTCTCAGACTCATCTTTTAGAAAGTTTTTATTTTCATTCAGTAAAGGGGGTATTTCGTGACCTCATTTAGCGAAGGATCGACGAAGAAAGAGTTGGGCATTAGATTTTGCAGAGTTTAAATCGCTGAGTGCGCAAGATTGCCTCTGTTTGTCACGTGCAAGATGAATCTTAGACGCTGATTCGAAAATCTTTGCAATTCTAAGGTACACAGATAATGAACTAGTAGACTGGTCTTTCAGCTGTTTTTGCAATTGCTTAAGTCTAGACAAAAGAAAATGAGGAACGGTTGGGTCCGAAGTATAAGGCTTAACATTTTTGATCGGCACACATTCCAAAATGCTATTTGAAATTACCGTCATTAAGTCACAGAGAGTTGTTACACTGTTCGTGGAGGAAAGCTCCTGCCAGTCTAGTGAGTCCATAAAGTTGTTAATTAAATAAATATCAGATAGGTCAAACGCACGGTAGGTACGAGTGGTGATAGCCTTTTTCGTAGAAGCAATCGGAAGGCAAAAATGGATCAAAGTATGGTCACTTGGGAATAGGTTCTGATCGTAGTCAACAAAAAGGGGGGAAATGTCCTTCGTGAAAATTAAATCTAAAATATGCTGATCCCTTGTTGGAAACAGACCAACTGAGACCAGTTTGAAAAATTGATGGTATCTAGGAAGGGCTGAAATCTGGATGGACAACAGTTCAATGACAAATCAATTTCGACAATGTTGAAATCCACAGCGATAACTTTAGCATCAAAGGCGGACTCCGAAATCAGCCTTAATATTTCGCAAAGCTTTTCATCATCTTCCGATGATGAGTTAGGTGGACTATAAATGCATCCAATAATCGCCTTCTGACGGGGAGACAGGATAATGGATGCAAAGCAGTATTTGCCCGAGAATGACTCAGCATCTACGTCGAACGGGAAATGCTTAAAATAGCTTTAATATAGAGAAGACCACCGCCACCACGTTTACTAGGGCGGTCTTGACGGTAGAAATCATACTCGTCTATTATGAGTAAAGCATCAGAAATTAGTGGATGGGTCCACGAATCTGTAATGCATATAACATCTGGCTTCAGCTCGAACGCAATAGCTCTATGTTGAGCCATCTTATTTATAACAGATCTAGCATAAAGCAAGATGATATCTAATGTAGATCGAGTAATCGAACTAGGGTTAACTTTATTTAGTAATAAAAATTTGGAGGTGGCTAATTTGGTTGGAAGTTTGGAGAATAGCCATCGACTGGAGCAGGACAATTAACATAAGAAAGCTGAGGGGGATAACTGAAAGCTGCAGGAAGATAGCTCAGTGAGATCGATGGGTCATAGGGATTATTGCCGTGGTGAGTTTGCTGATAGTTACCGGGAAATATGGAAAACCAAGACGGGAAAGAGAGGCTGGAGGGCGAGGTAAGGTAACTATGAGGATTAAGCGGTGGAAAGCCTGGCCCACTATGATAATTGTGATAAGTAGGGTAGCCTTAATGTTTGTTATCTTCCTGTTGTAAAGGCTTACATTTTGTTTGGTAAGGCTGCGTGCTCGCGGTTGAGTTCCGGATCCCACCCTTTCGACGACTTGAATTGGGTGATAAAATAGAAGGTTTGGGAGGAGTCTGTTCGACTTACGAAGCTGTTGGTCTACCTGACGTAATGAGTATTTCGAAATTTATAGGAGGGCTACCAGAATAACTAGCTATGGCAACTGGGGAAGCATCTAAGTTGGAAGTAGACGGGGTGTCTTTTGACTTGAAGGGGATGAGACAGTTGCTGTACTGGGGAGCAGTATTCTAGGTTTGGCAGGAATAAGAGTACATGGCTCGCTAGGCTTCCTAGGGCTACGACCAGAAACTTAAGCCGGTTGCGGTTAATTTTTTATTAGAAGACCTTGACGCTATTCTACGCTGCATTGGAGTGAGATTATGACATAGGAAATACTTTGCATTGCTCAGATATTTGGAAACAAGTTCTTCCTGTTTAAAAATGGCGTCTATTTTAATGGGTGAAAATAGCTTGACTAAAATGGGTGGGTTTTTACTGCGAGATGAACGTCTAATAGCCTCTGCTATTTTATAGTAGAGGAAATGTATTGCAACGTCCACAGGCCGAATTGATTTCGAAACGTTTTTCAGAATAAAATTTTACGTCCTTTTTTGTCTATCCTGCGACTCACTTGCGACCAAATTAACGAGAGTATCTAAATGTTTGCATTCCTGAGAAGAAACTGCAGAGATATTCCCATCAAATAGGGTCCCAAGGATTGAGAGAACTGACCCAAATTTCAACATAAACTCGTTGCAATTTTTCATTGCAGACAAATCTATTTGCTCGGTACTCAGATCAGGCTGAACACTGATGTCAGGCTGAAGACTGATATCAGTAATGATGTTTGCCATTCGCAGATACCGCTTGGGTCTGGAATTCTGAGGCTTCCTACTGAATGAAAGTGTCGCCTTCATACTTTTCGAAGCAAGAAGTAGATTAATTACTAAAAAAAGTCGGTAATTCAGAATAAACTAACTGGTTAAGCTTATATAAGTTGCTGCAAGGAAGACAGATGGTTAACAGAATGCTAGATGAGCAAGCAGAGACCAAACCAACAAAAGGAATGGAAGCAGATTTGTCAAGCGTAAGTACTGGTACTTACGGATAATTTATGTAAGAAAGCGAAAGACTAATAATCGTATCTTCTCTTAGATAAATCAATTTATATAAGACTGATGACTTAGCTGAAATTTCGAAACCAGCGCTCGACCTTGACTTTTTGACTCCGTTCTGTTTCTCAGAGAAAAGTCGATCTTGTTCGCGTTTGAATATTCGTTTTACCCTTTTGGAAGATATTAAATTGAGGCTTAATGTCCTGTAGTTGTTTCTGGACGCCCGAGTCTGACTTTTTTGTATGGGTGAGATCTACGCGACCCTCCCATCTGGTGGCAATCTGCCTGCATTAAGTTAGGCTCATAAATGTAGATACAGAGGTTCGGCTAGCTCTTTCAATAGCTTTGTAGGTATTCCGTCTGGACCTGACGATTTTATTTCTGTGAGCTGCAGAATTTCTTGCAAAAATGTAACCTGGTGTGTTCCTGTGTCAACACCGGTTATGTTCCCCTAATACGTGTTAGGAAGAGAAGACAGGATGGGATAACAGCTAGTACTTTGCTGTCATTTGTACTAGTACATCAACACTGTTCCGTGTGTACAGCAGCTTGCCTTCTGTGGTCGGTCTCGCTTCGGCAGCAGTCTCGGGTGGTCGGTAGCGTGTCCAAAAGTAGAGTCCTCTTTTTGGTGGCAGCCACGCTATTTCAGGGGCAGTCGTCAGTGCTCCCCATTGGCTCTCCATGAGTGGCCATACACGCACTGGCTAACATGCGTCATGCAGCGTGACCTCACTGATAGCAGCACTCGGCTCCAGGGCCGTCTGACTGCGCGTGCCTTTTTTGTCCTAGCCTAGTCCGCCCTTTGAAGGTCGCGCGACTTGGCCCATTATCTGACCTCAAGTGACCTCGTACTGTCTTAGATAAATCGATTTAGAATGTATGGACTTCCGAAAATTCACGAACAGGGGCTACCCTTACGTCCTATCCTGGATATGAGAAACTCCCTTTACCACACCATTGCTAAATGGCTGGTAGAATAGCTGAAACGTCTTGGAATTTACATGTATGCTCGAAGCCTGAAAGACACATTTGAATTTGTCAAAGCTATAAAGAATATGAACGTTGCAAGAAGTAAGATGCTCTCATTGGATGTATCATCACTATTCACCAACGTACACGTGGCAGAAACCATAAACTACCTCTGCGACGTTATACGGGACACGAACTACCAGATAGGTATGCCCGTGAAAACCTTTAAAGATCTCCTTACGCGATGCACACAAAATGTCAAATTTCTCTGCAATGGTCAGTTTTTACAGACAGATTGATGCTGTGGCGATGGGCTCACCACTTGGACCATTTCTTTCAAATATCTTTATGGGCAAGATTGAAAAAACGAGTCTAGGGGACACCATCAATGACCTTGCATTCTACGGTCGATATGTAGATGATATCTTCTGTTTGACAGACTATAACGCTGACATTGACGCCTTGGTCGCAAAATTTAACAGCGCTAACCCATCGCTCAAATTTCTCTGCTGAGACTAAAGTGGACGATGAACTTGCGTTCCTTGATGTCCTTCTGCGAAGACAAGAGGATGGATCTATCCTACGCAGGGTTTTCCACAAAAAAACATGGACAGGACAATACACTAATTTCCACAGTTTTTTCCCCTCAATATAAAACGAAATCTGGTCCAGGGATTAGCAGCTAGAATACGACAGATCTGTTCTCCTGAAACTGTCAAAGCAGAACTCCAACAGGTGCAGCATACACTAATTGAAAATGGATTCCTGGAAAGGCTCATCCTCAGAAATATTAGCGAACGCGCCAAAAAAGCCTGTCACCGTGACTGCAGAAAAGAAAGCCGTGTTCATAAGACTGCCTTTCTTATGCGATGCAACCAGCGAGCTGGTCAGATGACGCTTGAGGACTGCAATCACAAATGCTTTTCCAGTGGCGAACTTACGGGTGCTCTTCACGAACTCTCCCCTCCTACGATTGGGAGGTAAGGACCGACTCCATTTGAAGGCCACATCAATGTGCATTTACTATTTCACTTGCTTCTGTGGAGCGGGATACATCGGCCGTACAACGAGGCGTCTCGTAAAGA
>JAYGXS010000003.1:92013205-92073819 GCA_036362985.1 Ligula intestinalis | reverse complement strand
GGCGGAATTTATCGATCGTTGGACAGAGAATGTATTTAGACTAGTATTAATCGTAGTAGATGACGGAGCGGCGGGCCTTGACGGTCCCGATATCAAGAGAGATGTGCTAACTGGTGCACTGATGTTTATGGACCTATGACTAGATATTCAGGAGGTAGGGATAGCAGGCGTACTGACGGTTATGGGACTCTGAAAAGACACCTGGGAGGCAGGGATAACGGGTGCACTGACGTTAGTGGGTGTATGGCCAGTTTAGCGGGGGGGAGGATTAGCGAGTGCATTTACCCTATCGGGACTACGAACAGATTTAGGAATAGTAGGCTGAGAAGTCAATTGTCTATTGGACTGGAGAGCCGTATTTCTTCGCTCCATTGGTGTAAGATCTCGACAGAGAAAACTTTTAGTCATTTCTAAATATCGGGAAATGTGACCTCGTTGAGCAAATATTGAGTCCACCTCGATCTGTGAAAACAATTTAACTAGGATGGGCGGGTATTTGCTACGCGTTTGTAGGCGTTTGGCTTCTGCAATTTTTTAGTTAAAACCACCCGAACATAGAAAATCTTTTGCGATATCCAAAGGGCGACTGATAATGGAGGAATTTTTTAGTATAAAGTTAAAGCTTCGCTTTTGTCTATCAAAAGCTTCCGTGGTTATAAGATGGACGAGGGAGTCTAACTTTTGACAATCTTGCGAGGGCACATCTGATAACTTGCCATCAAACAGATTGCCTCGTATTGATAAAACAGAACCAAACTTCATCATGAAGTCATTACAGTTCTGTAATGCAGATAAATCAATTTGCTTAACCTTGACAATGGGCTGCATGTTGATATCAAGGCATTGACTAATAGGCGTGGTCAGGCACCGCTTGGGTCTGGGAGCAGATATCTTACGATGAGCTATAATTTTTTTCTCATAATTTTGATAAAAACTGCTTTAAATGTAAGATGATTTATAAAAATTCAGCCTTATATGACTTACGACAAATAATTAGAGGGAACTTAACAAATACTGTAGCTATTTTTTTAATAAGCACTTTAAATTTATTTGAAATAGTGTATTCAATATTGGGAAACGACTCAGCTTTTGAAGGTCTCAAGAATATTCTGATCTTGACGATTTCTTTTACTAGGCCGCGAATTTGCTGGTTTGAAGAGGTTGTGTTCGGTTTAAATAGGTTGCGTCTCGGTAGAATTGGTTGGAAAACAAAATCTTCTTAAATTCCGATTTCAAAAGATCGTCTACGCAAGAAAAATACTTCCAGCAGTGTAGAAAAAAATTGTTTACGAACGATTGCAGCCACAATATCCAAGATCGTAATTGATGGGGGATATCGATGTAGAATTGTCCTAGGAGGAGTGGGGGGGAAATATCGACTGTGATCTTGTAGGGTCAAAAAGGTGTGATGAAATATGATGAAATAAATGTTCCCAAGAGTATTGTCTGAGTATGGTTAAAAGGACGGGACCGGTTCGGATTCTGTCGTAAAGTGCTTTGCAAAGAGAGCATTGAACAATTCAGCCTTATCAGACTCACCTTGTACAATTTTTTTATTTGGTATTTATATTTTTCTTTCAGCGCCTGTACGGCACTTTCTATCCAATTTAATTTCGAAAAAATAAAAAGCAAATAAAAGCATTTGAAAATGTGTGCAGGTAGACGTAGAAAGTCTTAATAATATCAGCAGAAATTGTCGTTTTGGGGCAACATTTAGCAATGTTTTGCAGGTAATTTTTAACTAAAAACGAAAATTTATGGCGCTTAAAATAAATCTTACAGTTAAAATGGAGACAGAGTTCAACCGGCCTCTGTGTTCAAAAAGTGCGTAAGCGAAAAATCTGCTTAGGAAGATAGAAGTAGGAACATAGTAGTAGAGCAGAAGTAGGCGTGGGTGGTCTGATGAAAATGAGTAGTCAACGAAACTGTAGCATTTTAGTCTGAGTACTTCCGCGTGGCTTCGTTTGATTCAGCGGTGCTTAATGGAAACATCTAGGTTCTCGGGGGACACGAGACAGAGGGAATAGTTTCAAGCAGATCTCCTTAATTCCAAATGGTCCTTTCTCGGAGTCATGGAGAAAGCTGCTCGGAATAGATGAGGGGAATAGAAGGTTAATAGAATCAGTGTTAAGATAAATGTGCAGTCTCCGTTTGAAAGCAGACAGGCTAGTTAATGACCTAATTTCAATTGGCTAGTTATTCCAAAGAAAACTCGATCTGAAAGCAAAAAACAAAGAGCGTTTACATGAGGAAGATGCAGGAGGGGGTATGAAAAGTGCCGAGTTTCTTAGGTTGTAGGGATGGCTGACGGGGGTAATGACAGAAGTCCTGGGTAAATTTGTGCAATTATTAAGCCGAAAAAGGAGACAAAAGCCTGCTTCCAATCTCCTGACCCAAAGGAACCTTAGCTTTGTTAATTGACACCTATTTGGGTAGCAAGTATTAGAAGCTGTCGGATACAGCAGATTTCGTGTGAACGTTTTGTAAAATTTGTTCAATTTTCGAACGGCTAACTTCATTCATGAGACCGAAAAAGGGGCAACAGTATTCTAAGATGGGAAGCACGAACCTACGAAAAAAACTTTATTTCATTTCAGGAAGATAGAAATTATTCGAAATAAATCCGCAAATCGGTGCGGCTTTGGCTGTAATTCTATCGGCGTGAGGAGAAAGGTCTAATTTACTGGTGTAGCTTAATCCTAGCTCCTTGATACTGGAACATTCATTCATTGGGTAGCCTTGAAAAATAACAAGTTGTGACAGCCTTTCAGGCCCAAAGCACATAAATCGGCACAAAAAAGGTGAGAACTCCACCTGCCATGTTGAGCTCCACGCCGAAAGAGCGTGCAGATCAGAATGAATTTGCTCTAAGCATCTCGCGGCCGTTGAGTTAGAGAAGGAGTTAACACACTTGAGATCATCTGCATAAATATAAGATTGGGAGTGTTTAACACTCAATGAGATATCATTTATGCAAAGCAAGAAGAGCAGAGGACCTAGCACGGTACCTTGAAGGACACCACTCAATAATGCGGTAGGAGTAGACTATGAGGATCCCACTAAAACCTTTTGTTGTCGATTTGAAAGATAAGATCTGATGAAGTCAGTTAGAGGACTACGAAATCCTATAGCCTCTAGTTTGGCTAGGAGCCTCCTGTGAGGAACTTAATCAGATGCTCTTCTAAGGTCAAAATAGATAACCATCACAGATACATGATCATTACGAAGAGAAGTAAGTAGATTTAGAAAAGACATGTGGCAAGTTTCACAAGATCGGTCCAGTAAAACGCCATGCTAAGAGGAGCTGAGAATGTTATTATTTATGCAGAAATCTGTAATTTTTTGGCAATTAGTTTTTCAAAGTGTTAAGCCAGAGAGGGCGTTTTATGAACACCGCGGTAATTTTGAATATCTGATCGGCAACCAGATTTAAATACGGGAATTATAGTAGAAGTTTTCCAGTTTTCTGGGAAAAAACCATTCTCAAGAAAAACTGAAGATAACTTTCTCAGTAAGGGTGGGAAATCTCGTAATTGTTTGATGGGTGAGTTTGGAATGTTATCAGTTCCTACCAAATGTGAATTTTTAAGACGACGTATTTCTTTTGAATACAAGCAGGTAAGAATTTTAGGGTACTGAGATTTGAATCACACAGCAGGGGGATTACGTGAGTAGGGCTAGTTTCGATGGTAAAGAACTCGGCGAAAAATGAATTTAGCAATGCTGCTTTCTCAAAATCCTCTGTAATAAAATGATTGTTGCTATTGAGTAAGGGTGGAATGACTTTCTGAAGCTTAGCCGACCGAAGACGGAAGACTTGAGCAACTGATCTGGAAGAATTCGCATCACTTAATGCTGTGGCCTCTCTACGCCTATCTCGTGCAAGCCTTATTTTAAGCGCTAATTCAAATATTTGCCCTATTCTTAAGTGAACTGATAAAGAGCTATTAGACGTATCCTTAAGTTGTTTTTGTAATTTCTTAAGTCTATTTTGGAGAAAATGTGGCACAGTAGAAGAAACTGAATTTGATTTAAAAGTCTTAAGTGGGTTAAGAGCCTGAATATTTTTTGTAAGGTTTTGCAATAGCTCCTGGAAGAAGTAGGGATCGTTAGTTGAAAATATGCTATGAAAATCTAGGGTACTTACGAAATCATTTATTAATTCATGGTTCACGTTACCAAAGTCAAGGTTACTGCATTTTACCTCGGGCTATATAGAAAGAGAGACTGGAAAACAACAGTAAATTAAGGCATGGTCACTTGTGAAAATATCACGATGAAAATTCATAAAAAGAGGGTGGACATCATTTGTAAAAATTAAAGCTAATATGTTGTCATTTCTGGTCACTGAACTGACCAGTTGTGACATGTTTGAAAAGTTAATAGTGTCAACCAATTTCTGAAATCTTGATGGACAGGTATTTGCATGCCAGTCAATGTATGGCAGATTTAAATCACCTACAAATATTCTGACATCGAATTGAGTCTCTGCAACGTTTTCAAACATTTCACACAGCTGCATTACATTACTTGAGTTACAGGGGGGATTGAAGACACACCCAATTATCGTTTTTTTATTGTGTGGCAGGATGACTGAAATAAGACAAACATTTCCAGAAAATGACGAAATTTTCAGGTGATACGGGAAATGTACAAAGGATGGTTTAATATAAAGAAGGCAACCACCGCCACGTTTTGCAATGCGGTCTTGTCTGTACAAACTATAATTATCTATGGCGAGTGTCGAGTCAGAAATAAGAGAGTGTATCCAAGATTCAGTGACAGAGCACATCTGGGTCAAGCTCAAATGCTAATGATTTAAGTTCTGTCATCTTATTCACAACTGATCTGGCATTTTGTGAGACTAAACTGAGTGTATCTTTCAAATGCAGGTTATGCTCGTAAGTATTTATAAAAAAGGAAACCTCGGTGGCGGAAAAGGAAACGGCATGGGAGAAGCAAAAGACAGAAAGCAAACTGGCCCTGGTCTACAGTTTGTCGAGTAATTGTTATCAAATGAGCGGTGCATATGGTAGAAAGGCATATTAGAGGGGGCTCCATAGAAAGGGTGGCTAAAGTGTGGCATGGGAAAACCCGGAGGGGGCATAAATATAGGATTTTGAGGCATTATTTCAAAATTTGACGGAAAGTTTGCCTTCGAAAATTGCATGACTGGTTTTGAAAAATGGTTAATTTTATAAGCTGTCTTAATTATTTGGGGATTTTGATGAGGTTTGGGGATAGGAAAAGCGCTAGCTTGAGTGGTTGAGTCTTTGTTAGATACTGAGTTTTTATCGGTAATCATATTGCCGAATTTGAAAACTGACGTAAATTTACTAGGGGCGATCGTAGGTTTATCGGAATTTAAAGCTATCACAGACGTGATTAGCTTAGAAGGAGAGCGACTTGACGAGGTTACAATCTCACTCGAATCACGAGTAAGGTGAATGGGAAAAGTATCAAGGGAAACTGACATTGATCCAGAGGGATATGGGCTTACCTGAGCGGGAGGGCCGGCCTCAGAGATAACATTTGGTTTTGTTGAACCAGAGCCAGTGTTCTCATTTGCTACTTTGGATAAAACCCGACGCTCCATTGGCATTTTATCCCTGCATGCGTAAAGTTTATTTTCACTTAAATAGTTGGCTGACCGTTCATACTGAGAGACTATAAGGTCTTCTTCTATCACCGAAAAAAGTTTTACGAAAATCGGTGGATTTTTACTTCGGGATGAGAGTCTTTTAGCTTCTGCAACTTCAAAATTAAGGCCACAAAAGTAAAGAGGCTGAACAGCAACATCTATAGGTTGTTTATCTTTTGAAGCATTTTTCAAAAGAAAATTAAAATTCCTTTTTTGCCGATCACGGGTCTCAGTAGAGACCATACTGACGAAAGGCTCTTGTTTCTCACATTGCTGAGAAGTAAGCGTAGATACCTTTCCATCAAAGATGGCACCAAGGACCGTAAACAGGCAAGCATATTGTTTATAAAACTTACTAAAGTTGTCTAAAGCATCAAGTTCAAGTTTCTTCATGCTTGAGATGGGTTTATCGTTAGGAGGATTGGTATGACGGGTTAATTTTCGTCTCAGTAATGGCTTAGGTATCATATTGAAGAGAAAGTGAGTGACAGGATATGTTCTAAGCAAAGTTATGCACAAAATATCGACAGAAAATTTGAAATACTGAAGAGGCTTCGCAGGATGAAAATTATCTCGAATAGTATATCGAGTAAAACAAGCTATTTCTTGCTAAAAATTGATATAGTATCAAATTTTTAGATATTATTCAGTATTTACGCAATAGATTACTTGCCTTTTATGTGAATCTACCGGCACTAGAATGAGGCTATATCGGTGAAACAGCATAAAAATGTATATTTTTACCTATCAGTAAAAAAGACAACTATCGTTATGTGCAGTTGCTAAAGTGTTAGATATACAAATAAATAACAACAATTAAGCTAGTAATTTCAGCAATAAACGATGAAATCTGATAAAAATATCTATTTCACTTAGCTTTGAAAGATAAGTTGCACACCTTGACCTTGACCTTCACTGTGTATGGGGCTGTTAGCATAGGGGTAGCCAATAATGGATGGCTGATGAGGTCTGAGATATCTATGGCCTCGCTTTCTGGCAGGGAAAAATGAGGAGAGGATAAACCAAAATAAGCTTTTGGGGTGTTTGAGAGGAATGGGGAGAGTCGAGAAGGCAGGTAGAAGTGTGCAGGTTTGAGTGGTAGAGGATGGGTAAGGGAACTGATAAGGGGAACGGTGACATAAAATTAGTATTGGGGTCGCTCGCAAAGGACTAGTGATCTTTATCAGTGAATGTCCTGTACGGCAACTCCAATTAGATTTCAAACTACTCCAGTTTGGGTTACTGCCTTGCAAATGAAATTTTTCGTGGTTTGGGCCCGGCGTGTTAAATAACGCATTATACGGGGGAATAATATGACTCCCATGGTCAAGGGAGGAGCTAGGTTGTGGTGGGGAAGCGCTCGGCCTAAATGCATTCGACGGTGTTGGCGACATTCTTGGTGAGCTTGTTGCCGAGTTAGAGGCAGCGGAATTTATCGATCGTTGGACAGAGAATGTATTGAGACTAGTTTTAATCGTAGTAGATGATGGAGTGGTGGGGCTTGACGGTGCCGACCTCAAGAGGGACGGGCTAACTGGTGCACTGATGTTTATGGTCTTATGACTAGACATACGGGAGGCAGGGATAACGGTTGTACTGACGTTAGTGGGTGTATGACCAGATAGCAGGGGTGGAGGATTAAAGAGTGCATCTACCCTATCGGGACTACGAACAGATTAAGGAATAGTAGTCTGAGAAGTCATTGGTCTATTGGACTGGAGACCCGCATTTATTCGCTCCATCGGTGTAAGATCTCGAAATAGAAAACTTTTAGTAATTTCTAAATATCGGGAAATGCGACCTCGACGAGCAACGATTGAGTCTACCTCGATCGGTGAAAACAATTTTACAAGGATATACGAGTTTTTGCTACGCGATTGGAGGCACTTTGCTTCTGTAATTTTGTAGTTGAAACCACCTGAACATAGAAAATCGTTTGCAATATCCAAAGAGCGACTTCATACGGAGGTATTTTTAGTATAAAGTTAAAGTTTCGCTTTTGCCTATCAAAAGCTGCCGTGGTTATAAAATGGACGAGGGAATCTAACTTTTTACAATCGTGCGAGGGCACATCTGATAACTTTCAATCAAACAGATTGCCTAGTATTGATAAAACAGAACCAAACTTCATCATGAAGTCATTACAGTTCTGTAATGCAGATAAATCAATTTTCTTAGCCTTGACAATGGGCTGCATGTTGATATCAAGGCATTGACTAATAGGCGTGGTCAGGCACCGCTTGGGTCTGGGGGCAGATATCTTTCGATGAGCTATAATTTTCGTTCTCGTTATTTTGATGGCAATCTGATTTAAATGTAAGAAGATTTAGAAAAAATCAGTTTATATGATTTTACCGCAGCTGGTTTTTAAAATCCCTTAAAATTGTTTAACAAACTGTATTAGTTATTATGTTCAGAAAAACAAGTTGATATGATATTCAGATTATGAATTACGACAAATAATCAGAGTAAACTATACAAGTACTGTATCTATTTTTTATAAGCACTTTAAATTTATTTGAAAAAGTGCATTCAATATTGGCAAACGACTCCGCCTTTGAAGATCTCGAGAGTATTTAGATCTTGGCAATTTCTGTTACTAGGCCACGAATTTGTTGGTTTGAAAAGCTTGCTTTTGGTTTGAAAAGGTTGCGTTCGGTTTGAAGAGTTTGCGTCGCGGTAGAAATGTTTGCAAAACAAAACTGTCTTAAATTCCGACATCAAAAGATCGTCCACCCAAGAAAAATAATTCCAGAGACGTAGGAAAAAATTATATGCGTAAGGTTGCAGCCACAATGTCCTAGATTGTAATTGATAGGGGATATTGATTTAGAACTGTCCTAGGAAGAGCGCGGGAAATATCGACTGTGATCTTATAGGGTAGTTCGAATTTTCACGTTGCTTCCGCATAAAAGGTTAATAAGTGCAAACATCAATTCAGCGCAATGCGGGATGAAACGTCGATAGAAATTGACAAGGCCTACAAAACGGTGCTGTTGTTGAAAAGAAGTGGGAGTAGGGAACTCACGAATAGCTGAAATTTTGGCATCTATGTAATGACAATCAAAAGCATCTACGCGATGTCCTAGGAAAAACCGTGACGGTACACCGAAAACAAATTAACATGCGTTAATGAAAACACCAACTTGGCTTAATCACTCAGAAATTAGGCGGAGATGTTGATGGCGTTCATTTGCATTGGAACTTGCTACCAGAACATCACATCATCGACATATAGTAAACGAAAAGTAAATTGCGGAAAACTTTGTTGATGAAACGCTAAAAAGTTTAAGCAGAGTTACGTGATCAAAAGGGCATCCTAACAAACTCGAACAGACCAAACGGTGTAGTAATCGCCGTTTTCGCAATGTCTTCTGGAGCAACGGATATCTGATGGAAGGCTATTACTAAGCCAATGCTGGAAAACACTGTTGTTCCTGCTAGGCTAGATGAAAAGTCGTGTAAATGTAGTAATGGATATCGATCGGGCACAGTGCAGGTGTTCAATTGTCGATAATCTCCGCAGGGGTGCCAGTCAACGAGAGACTTTTTACAAACCATATGTAAAGGTGCAGCCCATGGACAAGTGGAAGGCCTTACTATGCCAAACTCCATCATGTGACTGATTTCAGCCTTGGCGATAGCTAACTTGTCGGCGGCTAAGCGACGAGGACGACTAAAAACGGGTGGTCCGGAAGTTGAAAGATAGTGGACAACATAATGCTTAATAGATTGGTTAAATTGTGAGGTTCTTGTGAGAGAAGAAAATTCAGAAAGTAACCGGTGATAGGGAGAAGACAAAAGGATTGCTGAAAAGCGTGGATAAGGGGATGAAAAGGTATGAATAGAACATTTACAGTATACAGATGTCTTAGGATCAACTAGTTTATGGGACAAGATGTCAACGAGAAGACCGAAAAATGAGAGAAAATTGGCACGATAATAGCGGTATAAACGTCAGCGATAGTAAATATACAACGAAAAGAACGTCGCAGACCCAAATCTACAGAAACGGATCGTTGACCAAAAGTTTACATGGGAGGACTCTTAGCTGCTTGAAGGAAAAATGAAGAGTTTGGTGACTTATGGTCAGTCGAAGTAGGTGGAATAAGGGAAAGTCGCGAACCAGTATCGACTAGGAAGTTATGGCAGGAACTCCTGTCATTGAAGTGAAGTAGGCGATTGGGAGTGAATGGGCCGATCTTTATTAGTCGGGAAGAAAGCTGTCTACACAAATGTGAATTGTATGTGCTGGAAAATTTGTAATGGTGGGCGTGAGAACCATAATTATCATGGTACCAACAGAAACCCTCAGTTGTAGTTTCACCTGAAGTGAGAGACCTTGGGTGTCCAGTACTCGAAAGACTACTTTTGTAGACGCGAGTGGCTGGAATCTGGGCAATTTGAAAAGTGAGCACGTCAATGCGTGACACGACGTCTTGGATCGAAGGTGCGCGTGTGAATTGACTTGCGGGAGGTGTAAACGTGATGTTTATGCCCACATGGACGCGACGTGTGTCATCGGTCAAAAGTTCATAAACTTGGGTCCCGTTCGGTCCCATTTGATGCCAGAATAAATGTAGCCTTTTTATTGGTTAAACAACGTTACGCTGCATGCACGCATTCATTGGAAACCGCATAAGAAAGTGCAACTAAAAATTGGATTCACCAATGTTAGGGCCTGAAATATACAACTTAATGTTATTATATCCAATAACCTCAGGTAGGACTATCATTACTGTTACGAACTAGTAAATAAGAACAAAGTCGCTTGTGGATAAAAGCATACGTTTGTTTAATGTGTTATTTAAAAGTTGTGTCAGTTCATGCAAGGCAAATTTAACTAAGTAAAACAAAGGGGCATTTCAGTTTCACTACA
The DNA here is from genome assembly GCA_036362985.1 of Ligula intestinalis. Lineage (NCBI taxonomy): Eukaryota > Metazoa > Platyhelminthes > Cestoda > Diphyllobothriidea > Diphyllobothriidae > Ligula > Ligula intestinalis. The sequence goes on along the minus strand of JAYGXS010000003.1, from coordinate 92,063,299 downwards.
GCCTCATGTGAAGGCCTCCGCGGTCTGCCCTACATGGCTATCTGCGTACCGAGATTACCTCGCTAGCGATCTTATCAGCCAGACTCGACGGCCTAAACATTCACCCTTGTTTCGACCCAAAGCGGACTGTCGATGATCTGGACAGATGCCTCTGTTTTTCCAGTTCCGTTGGCGGATTCTGCAATCAGCAAGGAAGAATCAGGACGCGGCTTCCACATGGTGATGATCCTGGGAACCTTTGCAATGCCCCCCCCCCGCCGTTGGAACCCCCTTTTTTCTCTAAAATCCCACGCATTACCCCCACAAGAGCAACAGTTTTTCTCCTAAAAATCCCTGAGGAGTTTTTCACTGTCTGTTCCTATTTTCATCCTATGACGCAGGACAAATGGCCTCGCCAACATTCTGAGAAACAAATTTTCTGCTACCAATGCACATATTAACAACTTTATTGACTCACTAGTTTGGCAGAAGCTATACTCCACTAACAGTGTTACAATTATCTGTGACTTAATGACGACAATTTCCAATAGCATTTTGAAATTCGTGCCGATCAACAAATGTTAAGCTTTATAATTTGGACCCCACCGTTCCTCATTTTCTTTTGTCTAGACCAAAGAAATTGCAAAGATAGTTAAAAGAATAAGCGTCTAATTTTCGCCTTGCACGTGACAAACAGAGGGAATCTTGCGCAATCAACGAATTAAACTCTGCAAAATATATTGCCCAAATGTTCCGTCGTCGGTCCTCCGCTAAACGAGGTCACGAAATCCCCCATTAACTGAATGAAAATAAAACCTTTGTGCAAGATGACTCTGAGAAGGCTGAACTGTTCTATATAATCGTTGCAAAGCACCAAATGACGGAATCTGAACCGGTCCCGTCGCTTCAGCCATGCTCAGTCAATACCATCAGTAACATATATTTCTCCATAAAGTAATTCGTAAGCACATTATCCATCTAAAAAACTCGCACTCCTCGGGAACGGACGGTATTCTAAACTAACTTATCAAGAGTGTTGAGCTTCCCCCGATTGCTAAGTCATCTATTCTCAGATTACCTTCTTAACGGTTACTTTCCTGACTCATGCAAGACATCTATTATTCTTCCAGTCTTCAGGTCAGGATCTCGTTCGGACGTAAATAACTACCGAGGTGTTCATAAAACACCGGCCCTAGCCAAACTTCTGTAAAATATCATTTTTAATCAAATTCTCGATTTTTGTCTAGAAAATAAACCTTTTATTGCCCGAGAGCTTGGATTTCTACCTGCAATATCATGAGAAACCTGTCACTTGGCATTTCTTAACCTCGTATCTTCACTTCGTAATGAGTAGCAATCAGTCAATATGATTAACTTTGACCTTAGTAAAGCTTTCAACAAGGTGCAACACAGGCGCCTTCTAGTGAAACTAAAAGCCCTATGCATCAGGCCTCCTCTCCACGATTTCATTGCTTCCTATCTGTCTAACCGCAGCTAGAAACTCTTAGTAGGCAATAGCTTCTCGATGCCTCAGCCAATCACGAGTGTCGATTTTCAAGGCACGATTTAAGGTCCCCTCCTTTTCATTCTTTACAAAAATGAAATTTTAACAGCGGTAAATAATTCGGAAAATTTCATTTATGCTGATGACATGAGTAGCAGAAAGGTTCTGCTATGCATTTCTCTGATTACGAATCCACGACGGATATCGAAACGTCACGCGAAGAAACATATTGTCCCAGCGATCGAGTCTTCTTCTTCTGCTTCTCAAAGTCATTGCTGTCTGTTTCCTTTCCAAATACGCAAGTTGTAGATTCTGAAAAGGGTCCTCCTGGCATTTGAAGCAGAGTCAAGCATCACTTCCAAGGGCTACGAACTCCTCTCCGTGTTTGCAAACTTCGCTGTTGTTTTCGAGGTTGCCATTTATGGTTATCGCAAACTTTTTAATGGGCTCTGGAGTCAGGTGGGTCGCATCTCGGTGATGTTGCCTAGACTTCTACTGTCTTCTCCTGCTGTCCCGGATGACCCCTTCTTAATTCAAAGATTTATTATTTTTTCCCATGACCATAAACGTCCCAAAACCTCAACATCGGGTCCAACTATAACCACATCAAACCCTGCTACCTATTAAGGCAGTTTTTTCTCCTATAGTTTTTTGGAAATCGGTGGCCCGCTGAACTCAGCCACCGATTGAGGAGTTTTTTACTGCCGATGACAATTATTTTATAAGATTTCACTGTTTATCATTATGATTTTTATTTTCACGGTAGCACTAAGTTTGTAACGACAGGGCCCCTTGGGCCGTAAGTATACAATTTATTATTATTATATGAAAAAATATGGCACTCAAAGACATTTTTCCTACATATCCCTCAGTATACTGATACTGATAAAGTTGCCGAGGTACAATACCTTCGATGGGTATTCAAGGAAAATGGCTACAAACTTAAATTCGTCAACCGGTGTCTACGCAAACGAAATGGCCAACAAGGTCACACCGAGACCAAAATTTGGCGAGCGATCCTGTACGTCAAAACGTCTCGGAGGCTGTCAACCGCCGTCTCGCACAACTTGGAGTTGGAATTGCACACAGGCCGTAAGCAGCCCAAAGTCTCAGATAATGAAACCGAAAGACCCACGGTCACGGCATAAAAACATTTTGAGTTGGCTAAAGGATCTGTGCAGATGCGGGCAAAGCAACTGTATCGGAGAAACTGGCAGGCTTCTCAAGACGCGAATTGCCGTGAGGCTCATTCGATGAGGCCGAGATTCTCGCAAGAGTTAAAAGTCGGTTGAGCCGAGAATTACTTTAGTAATGGTTTACGGGCCCCCTATTTATCAACAAGTGTAACGATTTGCCCAATACATAAATGGTGCTGAGACTCAATTTGGCCAAAGCGAGTCGCCGCTTGGGTAACGGACAGGCCACAACCTCAACCTATACCGGTAACGAAGGCCCAGATGACCGGGCATTTAGCACACCCGAGTCCACCACGCGTGATGAAATGTCAGCAGGTCAGAGCCCGCATGCCGTTCAACAGACCACCAACAATCAAGAAGGCAATTACGGTTAATTGTCGTCGTATGTTTGCACTAATTACCGTATGCCATAAATACCGAAAACCTCTATGCATGTGGTACCCTTTCTGATATTGCTCTCTGACTATGTATCTGATGATGAATCCACGACGGAAATGGAAACCTCAGGCGAATAAACGTATTTTCTTAGCGATCAAGTAGTGTTCTTCTCAGTTACTACCTGGGGCTCGCATGTTCGCTTGCATTGGCAGATTGGATATTATCTAAATATTCGCGATAGCATGTGGCCAGCTCTGCCCACGTCCTTTTTAAACTATATGTGGTAAAACAAAACGCTCTAAAAAATTTTTCTGCATTTTGTGCCAAAAACTTCACAATTTAGCAAAAATTAATTTTCAAATCTGAAAGTTTTCCTTTTTTCTGGAAATAAATGTGATTCCTTAAATTAGCTTCACCTATATATGAGCAAATTCGGACATAATTTTCCGGTTATGGATTAGATACTTTTACATTTCATTTACGTATTTTAGAGTTCTTCCATAGCGCAATGCATACTGATAAAAAGTGTGGGCAAAATGGACTTGTAAAGCCATCTTAATTTAATTCCCGTCATCCAACTGCCTATCGTATTTTGTGGTCATATATTTTATTCTTGGCTACTGAGTGCAAATGATCATTTAATTATGGCGTTAATGATCAAAACATGTTAAATTAAACAGGACTACGGTTGTTTTTATATAATAAAATAGAATAAAATGCCATCAACATGAGCTCTTTTGGCGCATGATACGGATGTCTATTGATGGAAATTCGTCTTTATGTGCGCGGTATCTAAAAAAACTTAAATTTGCCTCTTTGTTAGTAGAATTTAAGAAAAGAATTACAAAATTTGAGCTACCGAAAATTAAGAAGTCGTTTTTTTATTATAAGTCGACGGGATTTTGAGTTTCTTAAGTCGGCCCAGCCAAAGTGTGAATCTGTCAAATGTTAAGCGTAAGAATTTTCTTTGATATGAGACTATTCCCAATTTAAAAAAGTGTAAACCCATTTTTATTTACAACCCGAACTAATTAAATAAAATTCCATCATGAAGGTTTCACTGTTTGTGTGTCATACCGTAGTTCTCAAATGGATGTACACGTTTTCTCGGTGCCTTCCTAGCCGCGAGATATCTGACCAAATAATTGCCCTGGCTATTTGAGCAGATGAGACATCAAAGTTATTCTGTTTACTGGGCATCCACACTCCGATACTATCTACTACGTTGGGAAATAGTTCCAAGGGGTCGTCCACAACCTAATATCTTTCCAATGCGGAAAAATCCGGTATCAAAAGTGCGTTTCTAGCCTTCAACGAGCATGTTTTTGGCCATGTATACGGTATATTCATTTGCCCACACATAGAATATGGCATACGGGCGGGACGGCCGTGACCAGCAAAAGACAAAACATGCCCCGAGAGAGTGCAGCGTCGGGTAAAAAATCTAGTAAGAGGTCTAAATAACCACCCTTACATGGGCAGACTGGCATGCGTAAATTTATTCCTAGTGCATTACAGGCAACAAAGAGGGGATCTTATCATAGTTTACAAGATAATACGCGGTCTTGAGGACATATTTCCCTGATTTCTCTCGCCTCATCTTCGGGGGCGCACAATGAAGCTGCCAGAGAAAATGTCCAAGCTCCATTTCTGCTCTGAATTCTTCTCGCAAAGGGCCATATAACAGAGGAACGACCTCCCGCGGTCAGTCATGGAGGCCACTTCCCTTCAGTTGTACAAACAACGCTTGGATAATTACAAGCACCCCCTCTTGTCCCTCCAAGTCTGAACTTTTACTACCAGACCTTGTTGTAAAAACGATGCTACTCACTGTTTGTCAATAATATGTTAGTTTTGCTAATTTTTATATGAGCATATACATGTGTGTGACGCACCGGCATGTAATCAATAGGGTTTTCAAAAGCATTGCCTATTATTCTCACCAAATAAATTGAAAACTTAAATGGCTATTTGAGCAGGTTTTCTAGCACTACCCGCGTGCAACTTTCGTTACAAATTTTGTATAATAAATGCGTTTCAATTAAATTTCAATTTTGTAATTTCTTCCTTATTTTATCTTTTTTCCCTCATTTTTAAATGCTCTCCTTCAATTTTAGGAACGTCTGATAGGCGCTGGACCATACACCGAGCCAACGTAACCCCTGTGAACAACACGGCCTATTGTAAACTATACATAAAATTACACATTATGACTGTATTTACATTTCCTAGAAAGTCTCCAAGACCCATAGGTCCTCTTACCAAGCCCCATCTGGATAGTCTCAATGAGCTTCGCCGTAATGAAAATATTTTGCTTACTAGACCGGACAAAGGCTTCGGGATTGTGCTGCTAGATTAGAAATACTATGTTGCTAAATAAGAAGAAATCTTATCGGATCGCACAAATTTTTTAAGATCCGATACAGACAAAGACCGGGTAGAGGCCGTTGAATTCCAGCTAACAAAACTACTTGAAGTATTTTACAAGGAAGAATGTATATCGGGCAAAGAGTTGGAGGGACTAAGACCCGTAAGTACCACAATAACTCGAAGGTATGGCCTGCCCAAAATTAATAAACGAGGCATACCGCTTTGTCCTATCTTGGACATGAGGAACTCGCCCTACCACTCTATTGCAAAATGGCTTATTGAAAAGCTAAAGTCGCTTCAGAGTCGTCTTTACCCTAGAAGCCTCAAAGATGCCTTTGACTTCGTCAAAGCGATCAAGGTTGTTAACATTGGAAAACTGAAATGCTGTCATTAGATGTATCTTAATTGTTTACCAAAATGCCGGCAGTGGAAACCATTAAGCACTTATGCGACTGTATACGTCAGACAAAACACTAGATAGGAGAGGCTCAAGGAACTATTAACGTGCTGCAGGCAAAACGTACAGTTTCTCTGTAATGACCACTTGTACAGGCAAATAGATGGCGTGGAAATGTGCTCATCACTTGGACTATTCCTCGCGAATGTCTTAATGAGCAAAGTCGACGAAACGAACCTCAAGGATAATATTCACAACTTTGAGTTCTATGGTCGTTACGTGGATGATATTTTTTGCCTGACGAAGCAAACAACCGATATAGATGGCGTAGTTTGGAGGTCCAATACGGCCCACACAGCACAAAAGTTCATTGTGGAAACGGAGGTACACAACAAAATCGTGTTTCTATATGTCCGCTTGCACAGAAAAGAAAACGGTTCAATACAACGCCGGGTAACACAGAAAGAAAACCCTGGCGGGGCAAAACATTAATTCCAACAGTTTTGTTCTCCTTCATCTTCATAGAAACTTAGTCCAGGGATTGGTAGCCAGAACACGACGCATCTGCTCTCCTGAAGTAGTTCAGTATCAGTATCAGTATCAGTATATTGAGGGTATGTAGGAAAAATTCCTTTGAGTGCCCTATTTGTACATATGTGCAGTGGTAGCAGGAAATTTGTTTCTTAGACTGTTGGCGAGGCCAGTTGTCCTCTGTCATAGGATGAAAATAGGAGCAGACAGTGAAAAAACTCCTCAGGGATTTTTAGGAGAAAAACTGTCGCTCTTGTGGGGGTAATGCGTGGGATTTAGGCGAAAAAAGGGGGTTCCCACTGGGGGGGCATTTCAAAGATTCCAAGGATCATCACCGTGTGGAATCCTCGTCCTGATTCTTCCTTGCTGATTGCAGAGTCCGCCACGGAACTGGAAAAACAGAGGCATCCGTCCAGATCGTCGACAGTCCGCTTTGGGTCGAACCAAGGGTGACTGTTTAGACAGGCAGATCTGGCTGATAAGATCGCCAGCGGGTAATCACGGTACGCAGATAGCCAAGTTGGGTTGACCGCGGAGACCTTCGGATGAGGCTATGCGTGGAAGGGCTTATAAATAGCAAAATTGAATGGATATAAAAACTAATACTACTGAAAAATTGGAAGTAGTATTATTGTTATTGCAAATTGTCAGTTCCGATCCATCGTGCACTGCTATATCGATCCAGTTTTCGCTTAAAACCCTCTAGCGATTCCGACATAACAACGTCCTGAGGAAGCGCATTCCACGCTCCGACCACCCTTTTTGAAAAGAAGTGTTTCCGAGCGTCCAGCCTGGCCCCTGTCACCTTTAATTTGAGGGAATGACCCCTCAGATTCGTGGTCGTTGCTAATTCGAAAAAATCCCCTGATATAAGACAGCAGCCTTGAAGACGTAATACGCGGAATGCTAGTATCAGGTCCCCCCAAAGCTGCCTGTAGCGCAAAGGGAAGAGTTTGAGATTCAATAGCCGTGTTTCATAAGGCTGCGAGCCCTGCCCCATAACAAGTTTGGTTGCGCGCCGTTGTACCTTTTCCAGGATGTTGATGTCTTTCCTGGCCCAGGGTCTCCAAGCTTGAATAGCGGATTCTAGGTGCGGTCGTACGAAGGTTCTGAAGACTTTTGTGAAGCACTCTTCATTGAAGGTAGAAAAAGCTCGTTTGACAAGGTATAGGATCGACATCGCGGACTTGGCTACCTTTGTGCAATGCAGGGAGGGTTTAAGCGAGGGTGTGATCCAGACTCCCAAGTCTTTCTGGGCGTTCACTTCCTTCAATGGTATGTCATTCAGTCGGTAAGCCGTGCCGTTTGAAGAACCGGATTTGCCAACTCGAATGGTGGCGCACTTGCTCTCATTGAACGGTAAGAGCCAGTCGGCCGACCATTTTCGAAGTCTATTTAAATTTTCCTGTAAGTGCACTTCGTCAGCCACAGTTCAAATTTCGCTCCAAAGTTTGATATGATCGGCAAACATGGCGATGCCGCAATCCAGTTCGTGGACACAGTCGTTGATGTAGATAACAAACAAAATAGGGCCGAGAACGGAGCCTTGGGGAACACCACTCTCAACCTCAACCTTGGCTGACTGTTTGTCGCTGATGTGGACAGTTTGCGAGCGACCGATTAGGAAGCTTTTTATCCACGTAAGGAGCCTACCCCTTACTCCTATGCGGCTGACTTTATAAAGGAGGCGGTGGTGCGGCACGCTATCGAATGCCTTTTTGAAGTCAATATAGACAGCATGCACTGAGTTTCCACTATCGACTGCCTCAGTCCACCGTTCTAAACAGTAGAGCAAGTTTGTAACGCAGGACCTACCTCTACGAAAACCATGCTGAGCATCCGATAGCAGATGGTTTTGTTCCAGGAACTGCATAAGTTGTTGCTTGATAATTTTTTCCATGATTTTGCAACAGATTGCAGTAAGGCTGACTGGTCGGTAGTTATTCGCTGAGACCCGGCTTCCCCCCTTGTATAGCGGTGTAATCCTCGCGGATTTCCAATCTACTGGTAGGCATCCGGTTTCGAAGGAGGTTTGGAAGAGCATAGAGAGTGGTTTGGCCAACTCATTGGCGAGCTCCTTCAAAATCTTGGCTGGTACGTTGTCGGGACCTGGTGACTTAGATTCTTTAAACCATAAGAGTTCCTCAAGAACAACAGCCTCAGGGAATTGGACAGTCTCAACTTTTATATGCGCTTCGGTGTCGTCGTTGGGGTGATCGTATGCCGTTTCCTTTGTGAAGACTGACCAGAAAATTCCGAAAGATATTCAGCCTTTGCTTCATAGTCTGTCAAGTCTCTTCCCTCAGCGGTCCTCAGCAGGGGTATCAGATTCTTGTTTTTGGTACTATGCCTGAGGTAACTGTAAAACAGTTTGGGGTTGACTGTGGCCCGGTTTAGCATGTCTGCTTCGAAAGCCCGTCTTGTTTTGAGAATAAGACCCTTGACCCGGTTTCTCTGAGTTTTGTAGGCACTGACAGATGCAGGAGTCCTGTCTGCTAGCATTTTTTTCCACAGCTTCCGCTTTTTGTTCACTTCTATTTTTAAGGCTTGCGTAAGCCATCGTGGTCTAGTGTTCACCTTTTGTCGCGAAATTGGACAGTGGGTATCGATCAGTCTAAGCAGTGTGGTCCGGAACGCTTCCCAGTCCGCAGTTATGTTTCCAGAAAAAAGAGTTTCCCAATCGGCGCGCGTGAGTTCGGTCTTCATTCGATCGAAATCGCCTCGCCAAATATTTCGTCTGGCTGTTGAGGGTCTCTCCGGTATTGAGAATAACGAGTTCTCTCATAGCAGTACCACATGGTCGCTTTTACCTAGTGGTGGGAGACATGACACTTCGTCGATGCTGTCCTGCGATTTAGTGAGAACGAGGTCCAGACAGTTGGACTGTTGGCCATCGCGCATCCTTGTCGGAAAAGTGACGTGTTGCGTGAGAAATAACTTCAGAGTCATGCTCAGAAGGCAGCTGTCGAAGGTTATATCGGAGCTATGTGCGCAGGCCGCACCCCAGTCGATGTGAGGCGCGTTAAAGTCCCCCACAATCAGGATGTCCGATTGGGCAGTAATCTTTTCCAGCTCCTCTAGCAAGGAGGCATCCACTACTGGCTCTCTTCTCGGTGGTCGGTAGAGTGTCAGTACATCGAGGTTGGGTGCACCTGGTACTTTAATGGACAGCCAAATGGCCTCGGAAGTACACGCCAGTTTATCCGTTTTGTCTAAAACTGTGAGTGCATTTTTCACGTATGTTGCTACGCCACCGCCTTGACGACCTTCTCTGTCTTTTCTGAACAGTTGATAGCCAGACATGGATACCTCGCCGTCGGCTACCTGTTCAGACGGCCAAGTTTCCGTTATTGAAACTATGTCTGGTGATAACTCAAAGGCATGAATCTTCAGCTCGTCAAGCTTTGAAAGCATACTCTGTGCATTTGTGTACATGAAAGTTAACTTTCTGTTTGCTCGAGAATTTGTTACAGTCAGGCTCTCCCCGCCCCTTTCCGGGTCGACTGTGCGGTCATCCGGGAGGACCTTTCCTGATGGAGAACAGTGGACGCTGGATCACTTGGTTGTTGTAAATAACCAAATGTTTTTCCCCTTCGTTCTGCCTCTGTAAGTTTTTCGATTAGGCTCAATCCTCCCTCTACTGAGCCAACTGTGTGGTTATCCGGAACGGACCTATCCAAGGTGAGAACAATGGACGTTGAATCACTTGGTTGTTGTAAATAACCAAGTTTTGTTCGCCCTTGCTGGCCCGCTCCCTCTTTTCGGAAACAAGTTGACGACGTTTGTTCCGTTCTGCAGCTGAGAACTCCTGTTGAAAAAAAACTCCCGGGTCAGAGTCTTTTATTTTAAAACGCCTAGATAGAATGAGCTTGGCGTCTTGGCTTCTTGTCATGACCACTTTCAGAGGTCTGGGACGTGCCGTTCCAGTTGAGCTCTCAGGCCGTTTGCCAAGGCGGAAGGCCTTTTCGCACTCTAATGGTACATTGGGTCCCAGCATTTTGTTCATAAGGGCATGGAAGAGGTGGACATCTGCGGAATGCCGGTCCATGGGAGTGGCTGCGGTTGATTCCGTTAATCCCTGTATGATGATGCTGGCTTCTCTCTTAGTGCCATTTTTCGTGCCTATGACACTGTCGCTTGCTTGCTCATTAACAGATCTTGTGCTGCTATTGTGACCATCTTGTGTGCGACCGGACTCTATGGTTGATGTGCTGCCCTCGTTTTCTACTGTGGGCTTCAGGCTCGGGCCTGCGACACTGTCACCCACTTTCTGGTTAATAGCAGTACTGGCAGTGGATTCCGGTAGACCTGGTATTACGAAACTTTTGCCCCTATTGGTGACTTTCTGCGTCCCCTCTACGCCGTCGGTCACTTCTTGGTGCAACGCTTTCGTGTTTTCCTTCGTGTCTTTGCTGACGGCAGCCTGTACTTTACGTGGCGAACCAATCGTGTTTTTGTTGTTTACGGCGAGATTGTTTAAACTCGCCTCAGCGGTGGCTGATTGGTCTACTGTGGGGGTCTTAACCGTAAGTATGGGCTCCCTGGTATCTGTCTCCGCGGCAGCCTGCACTGTACGGGGCGAACCAATCGTGTTTTTGTTATCTACGGCGAGATTGTTTAAACTCGTCTCAGCGGTGGCTGATTGATCAACTGTGGGGGCGTGCACTGTAAGTATGGGCTCCCTCGTTTGTTTTTCGGCGGCTTCCTTCGCTCTCATCGCTTTGTGTGCATCGGACCGCAGTTGTCTTGGTTCAAATACTGTCTCTTTTTCTTCTCCCAGCTCTTCTCCGATCCCCTTTCGTGCAATTTCACTAGTTTTGACCTGTAAAGAGGGTGAGACTGGTTGGTCAGGTAGACGCTTCCCTCTTCTCCTGGCCGTTTTGATGATCCCAGAACCTGAACTTTCTTGGGACGGTAGATTAGGGCTTGTTTGTGTTTGCTTCTCTTCAGTTTTAATCGCGCTTGGACCGATTGGCTGGTGCCTGGTAGCGACTTCCGTCAAGACGGATTCTAGCTGCTGATTTTCACTGGTTTCATCTAGCGGCTTTTATGTGCCATTCTTGAGAAACCATGTGATAACATCCCCTAGTAAATCTATACGTGACTCCAATTTTGATATTTTCGGGCAATGTTTGCAATTTTCGCATGCCGTCGGGCAGTGCGTGTCATCCGTGTCACTGTTCTTACCCTTATTTGAATTGTGCGAGGTGGTCATAGTGGCCGTAGGGTTTATACCCTTGTCTCTTATGTCGCACTGTTTGTCACACGGGACAGTTTGGTCGTGGAGTTCGTTGGCAGACTTCATCGTGTTAACCCTGTCAATACACTTCACTTTCTGTGACTTGCATAGCCGGGTTGCAGTGGCCGAGCAGTCTTGACGTTCGCCTCCTAAATCGCAGGTCGAGGGATCAACGCCGACTCCGGAAAAAAAACTTTTTCTTCACCTAGGACAGTTGGGTCGTTGGTGGATTTTATCGTGTCAACCCTGTCAATGCACATAACTTTCTGTGAGCCGCGTAGCTGGGTTGCAGTGGCTGGGACAGTTTGGTCGTGGAGTTCGTTGGCAAAATGTATCGTGTCAACCCTGTCAATGCACTTAATTTTCTATGAGTCACAAAGCTGGGTCGTAATGGCCGAGCGGCTAAGATGTTCGCCTCCTAAATCGAAGGTCAGGGGATCGACGCCGGCTTCCGAAAGGGCTTTTTCTCCATCCACAGTTTGGTCGTGGACTTCTAAGTTCTGCATGCTAAAACTTTAGCTCAAACGTTATACTTATAACCTATTGCGGCGTCGGTCAGACTAGACGTATCAGCAACCGAGAAAGTGTAGTCTAATAGTTACTACCAGGGAGTATATTGGCGTAAGGAAAATACAAACGATAGGGTGTCCTTAATTATATAAATAAAGTTTTCTAGCGATTATACACCGAGATAGTGAAGTCGAATAGTTTTCAACTGGTACTAATTTGGGCTGAAAAAAGCAAGATATAAAATGATAAGGTGGCCTTGACTTAGATAATTATAGTCTTCTAGTAATTATACACAGCAGTATATAAATATAACGACTCAGCCTGTCCGTGGATACTCCTCAGAACCCTGACGAGACTGATTGGGACAATTAGACTATGTAGGCCGAGCCAATATTTCCAGTGAGATGCCCGATTTGGAGAAGAGTTCCTCGTCGAGCAGTGGAGGTATCGAAGGAAATTGGACGGAAGATTGTTTAGAATAATAGGTTTTTTGATTCAATTTTTGTCCAAAGACGGTATCTTTCTGTATAAAACTTGAAATATAATCGCCTTGGTTTTGCTCGAAAATTCAAACAACGCGGGTTCAATTCAAATATCTGAGTTGAAAGAGATTTGCATCAGCTTCCGAACGCACTCCGTGAAAATGGTTATCCAGAAAGGTTCATCTTTCGGAACGTTAAGGAGCGTGTCGCAAAGCCTGCCGTAGCAACGGCAGAAAAGAAAGGCCTTTTCATAAAGCTGCCCTTCTTAGGAAACGCAGCAAGTGAACTAGTAAGACGTATAAGGACAGCATTCACGAGTACTTTCCTGGCGGCTAACTTACGCGTATTCTTCACAAACGCTTCCCTTCTGCGGATGGGGGGAAAAGACAGACTACGTTTACAGGCCACTTCCATGTGCATTTATCCCATCACCTGCTCCTGTGGGGCGGGGTATATCGAACAAAAAACGAGACGTCTGGATAAACGGATACGCGAACCCATACCAGCCTGGTTAGGTACAAGTGAAAATCGATCGATCTCAAGCTCAATCCTCGCATACCTGATCGATACAAATCAATTTCACGCGTGAGGGGTCTTTCAGGTCATATACCAGGCACCAACGCACTACTCTAAAGGCCTGCGTAAATGGGTTCTAGCCACAGCTGAGGCAGTGGCAATTCGTTTACCAAACCCATTCTCTGCTGTCAAAAGACTCTGGTACATGCAGTCTCCCTCTCGTGGCCGACCGCATACAAGGATCCTGCACTGACAGAAGCCACTAGGTCAGAAGTCATGACCTCAGAACCTGCGCAGCCCGAAACCATGCTTCCCACAGCCGCAGAGACCATTCAATGCGACCACGCTGCTCATAGTCACAGGGAGCCCGCCGCGCGTCCGACGTCGTTCGTGGAAAAGCCTCCACTTCCGTTCCACACGCGTCACAACCCAACGTCCTTTGCCAAATGAGTCCGGCTCGCAGGCGAAGAAGGAACTATGAGATGACTAATTACCTGACCCCCCACATCAAAAACATATTAGCACTGTACGGAACTGCCTCCTTTATTCGCCTATTTTCCATGTCGCTGTAACGGCCTGAATTGAATGACCGAAAACAGCTGTTTGCCAACATGACTTTCCTATATTTACTTATGATACAGTTTTCACATCCAGTAAACAATGTGCCTGCCTTTTTAAAAAGTACTGCGTGCGCGGTTTTTTTTACCTGGCAATCACGGGCCTACAACGATTGGGGTGATGGTTGGTCGTGGCGTCGGGGGGGGGGTTGGTAGGCTAGCAGGGTTAATTTTGCGGTAGAAGAAGTTGGGAAGAAGGGAACAGAAAGCGAAATTGGGTGACCTGCTGCGCAATTATTTTCTGCAGACGGGGCTTAACGGGTTTAAAACCCCGCTTACAGCCTCACTTAGGACGCGGCCATAGCCCTTATTAGCTCCACCCGGCCCCGTCCGAAGTTCGGCAATAGGCGGGGCTTGTGCTCGCAGGGTTCTGTTAGAAGGAAGGAAGTCCAATTCAGTGAACATACATAATTGTTCATGGAATCACTGCCAAGTTTGTTAGGATTTATGCACTGATATCAGTGTCTTTTGACCACACTGATGATGTCGCATGACCTAGGCATGGCACATAATCTTACACGTATTGACGCGCACTCAGCTGTGCCTCACGCTTACAGCTTGCATTGGTACCGGTGAAGGGCGAATGGGGCAAAAGAATAGTTTAGTCACCTGGGACAAACTGTCAACTAGTTGGCAGTTTTGGACACCCAACTGATAACAATATCATCCATTTGGTTTGCTTGAGTTGAAACCCACTTTGAGATTTACATTTAGTAAACGAACTCATTGGTACTCTGTTATATGCTGGCAATAAATTGCGACAACTTAGGATGGCAAACACCAAAAATGACAACCAGAAATGCAGAGCCACAGGGGGTATCGATGGATGCTCAATCAAGCACCAAAGCATCAACTGAGCAAAATGATCGAAAGAAGGCACTGCTATTCTTTAATATACCGATATCAGAGTGGGTCGATGCGGAAACATGTGTTTAGCAAGACTTAACAGAAATGAGCAAAATCATTCTAAAATGCTGGACACAAGTGATGGCCGAGTATCGTGTGTTCAACTCTTTAGACTGGGTATTAAACCTACCGAAGGCGGACGGCCTAGATAACTAAAGGCGGTCTTCAAGTCCGAGCAAACCCCAAAACTTCTGCTAACCCGCGGCTAGAGGCTCAAAGGAAGCAATATCTCAATGCGAGCAGAGGAGAGAATAAAACAGCACAAGGCAGTCTCAGAACTAAAATAATGTCGTGCTGAGGGGCGAAATAACCTCCGCATAATACATTTTCGGGTAGTGCAGAAGAGAATACCCTGTTCAAACCATCATTACTTATAGCCCAGGAAGCTCTGATAGAGCCAAAAGCAAAGCCTAGTAAATAAAATGGCTGAAATACAGATCCTTATCGAGCAGAAGTGCCCTGCTATTATTTCAGTGCCCGTGACCTGGCTATCCGAGTCAATAAAGGATAGTGAGATCGATGTACCTGGGTACCGCGTCTTCCGCTGCGACCGTATAAGAAGGATACATGGGGGTGTCTTGGTGTATGCTACTGACGACTTAGTGGTATCAATGCTTGAACGCGCACGCACCGAAGATAACAGTGTGGAGCAACTCGGGTTGTCGGTCAAGGCCGCTACTGGTGCAACTACCACCGTAGTGTTACATATCGAAGCCCTCAAGCTAACGGTAGCAAATACTTGACTAAAGTCAAAAGGTATGGCAGAAGGTCGCGGGTCTATATTATCGGTGACTTCAATTGCCCACATATCAACTGGTCTCAGCTGATCATTGAAGTTCCTGCCTCTGAAATGGTGAACGCTTTCTTAAAAATGACAAACGAAGCCCATCTTGTACAACACGTTGTCCAGAGTACGCGGATATCTGATTCGGGTATGACCTCCTGTCTGGACTTTATATTTACAAATAGCCACACAAAAGTATCTGATGTTCGAGTTTTCGCACCCTTAGGTACCAGTGATCATGCTACCGTCTTCGCAGCACTCCACATAACAGGATCGCCGTCAACGCATAGATGCTACAAACCGGCATACTGGAAGGCTGACTACAATGAAATGAGGCAGAGCGCTATGAACCTATCCTGGGAACCGAGTAGCTCGGCCAATGTAAAAGAACGCTGGAAAATAATCCGTGAAAATATTCGGCTGCTCTGTACCGACTTCGTCCCCCTTGAACGACCTTGAACGCGGTTTGTTCAAATTCGAAGATAAGTGAAGCTTTATATAAATTGATTTATATAAGAGAAGAAACGACTCAAAGTCTTTGGTTTTCTTAAATAAAATATCAGTAAGTAACAGTTGACTATCTTAGCCAAAATCTGCTACCAAACTCCTTCGTTGATTTAGTCAGATATTGTCCTCTGTTTCATAGAACGCTGTACAAATCATTTGTTTTGTATTTCTAGTATTTTATAGTTTATTTGTCAAAAACACATTACTTAGACATATATTTAGCATTCAAAAATCCTTTACAGGAAAATTATTAGAAACAATGACCGACGCGAAAGTTGTTGTGGATCAAATCGATCTGTCAGCCCTCTTAAATTTAACAAACTTTATTGAAAAGTATGAACCTGTATTTAAGATTCTTAATTCACTTCTGGACTCCAATTCATTTGAAAGCAACCTCACGAATTTACCTCAGATTGAGTCTGTAGTGCATTTAGTATCAACAGAAGTTTCAGATAGATCAAAACGTAGCTGTAATATCATCTTTCGCAACTTTCCTCAAACGAGTAATCCAATGGTAGCAATACAAAGCGTTTTTCAACAATGTGGGATAAGTATAGGCATAGTGTCTATCAAAAAACTAAATTCGCGAAGTAAAAACAAACCGATTTTGCTTACATGTTCTTCCCACGCCGAAGCTCAAATGTTACTACAAAACTCTGAAATAAATAGGAGTTTCCGGAGTTTTAAAGCATATATAGGCCCTGACTTGACCCCAATGCAGCGCAGACAAGTTTTTCACAAAGACAAAGGGCGTTAACAAAGTCAGCCGCATATAGTCGTAGAGGACGGAAACACTCCACAAAATGCTACTTCAGAGGAACAATTAACGAGTTCCTCCTCATCTGGGAAGGAAAAAGAAAACTATCAACGTAGCATCAGCTTAGATGACTTGAGAGCGACTTCTTCATATTATAATAATGACAAACCGAAAGCAAATAATAAACCTGCCGAAGCAATTAAGGGAAAGAATAAGGTCCAAACAAAAAGACCCCGAAATAGTACAACCCCATTAGACATGACCAACACTTATCCTGAATCTAATCAAGATACACTGATAAATAACAACACACGTCTAAACATGTCCATAAATAGCAATACCAGTCCTAACTCAACGAACCAAAGTAGTAAACCAGTGTTAGATTATCTCCCCCGAACAACCCAGAATAGACCACCAGTCCCAAACATAATTTCATATCAAAACGAATATCCGTATTTAAATGCACACCCTAAAATGACACCTAACCCCTTCTCTCAACCCATGTATCCTAGCCCATACACAAGACGACTACCGCACACCCAACCCTTTCAATATAACACACACAATCAAATCCCACCTCGCACAACACCATACCCTCCGATAGTTACACAATGCCATCGAATTCCACCACTCTCATCACCAATTTTTCCCAATAATGCACAATTCGCCACAAATAGTCCAACACCACCATATTATCCACCAATCACACAATTTCCGCACATGAGCCCTCAACACAATCAACCAAGTAATAGGAATCCATTTTTTCACAACAGATTCCAGCTTTTGTATCCGACACCATAAGTGTTGCGCTTATTAATGCTAGATCGATAGTAAACAAAGTTCCACGACTTAGGACTTTTATTGACACACACAATCCCGATATAGTCTTTTTAACAGAAACATGGGTAAACGAATCAACCTCCAATGCTTCACTTTTTATAGCAAACTACACCTTCTATAGACAGGACCGTGCGAATAAACGAGGAGGAGGTTGTATGATCTACATTAGATCTACCATAGAACAGAGTGGCTTTGAGGTTCTTCAGGAGACGTTCAATGGCGAAGCATGCTTCGCTATAATAACATCCAAGACCCTTAAAAGCATTCTAATTGGATGTTTGTACACCCCTCCGGAATATAGTAATGATGACACTGGTCTTACAAATCTACTAGATATTCTATCGAATATCCAAACCGAATATAAGATAAATGCAGGAGACTTAAACCGTCCAGAAATAAACTGGACAGAACTATCAGCCCCATCCAGACATGATGAATTATTATCATCAATTGTGTTTCATAACTGGACGCAAATAATAAGCAAACCAACCAGGGGAAACAATATACTCGATGTTATTCTCACCAATGATATCTGGCCCTTATATACGCACTACGACAGCTTAACCTTTGATAGTGATCATAAGACAATAATAGCAGTGCTCCCTCTTAACATTAAAATAAGACCTGATCCTAGTTACACTTCTATAAACCCCAAAAATCTTGACATTGAATCTATGAATAACTACATTAGGTCATTGGATTGGAGCTCTTTCCTCCTAACAGCATCCCCTCTAGAAGCTGTAAACATATTATATGCCACCCTTAATTTAATTCGAGACACCCTAATTGACGAGAAATCCCCATGTAAGAAATCACTAATCCCAAACTTCCTTTCCAAACGGCTAAAAAAACTTTAAAAAAAACAACTCCACGACCCATGTATTAATTATCTATCTACGCTCAGATGCATTACAGAGATTCACGAGTTAGCCTAGAACATTGAAACAAATAAGACGATAGCAGCAGAACATCGGGCAATCGAGTCCCCAGAAGGGACCGCCCAAATCTTTAGGAAACAAATAAATAATCATCAAAAACAAGGCCCCCAAATCATGATTGATGACCAAGGAATAGTAATAACAAATGACAACCAAATAGCAAATCTTTTCAACGAGTATTTCTCAACCAACTATTCAGTCGAGGAAGAACCAATCCCCCAACCAACAGAAATGACGGCACTAGTATTAAAAGAGATATTGTTTAGCGAAGAAACTGTAGAGAAAGCTATCCGCCAACTGTCCAATTCCACATCATATGGAACGGATAGAATCCCTCCTTGCATACTGAGGCATATGACATATGCCCCAATACTTCTGTCTAACCTTTTCTCGTTACTGCAGTCAAATGGTACTTATCCAGAAATCTGGAAAAAATCATGTATCACCCCAATTTACAAAAACGGAAATCGGTCCAATGCCCAAAATTATCGTGGTGTTCACCGAACATCGGTTTTAGCAAAAATCTTCGAAAAAATTATTTATAACCAAATGTTAGACCATCTGACGAATGTAAATCTCATACCCCCCTCTCAACATGCCTTTTTACCAAAAAAGTCATGTCAGTCCTGCCATCTCACTTTCTTGGAATTCGTCTCCAGAAATCGAGATGATGGGAACACGGTAGCTACAATTTACTTTGATCTAAAAAAAGCCTTTGACAAAGTTCCCCATAAAAGACTGATCGTGAAGCTAGTGAGTCACGGGATTCGGCCCCCCCTCCTTGATTTCCTAAAATCCTATCTTCAAAACCGATTTCAAGTAGTACAACTTCGAAATATAGTATCAGAACCAGCTCATATAAGCAGTGGTGTTTTTCAAGGCACTATCCTAGGTCCCCTCTTATTTCTCATTTACATTCATGAGTTATCCACGATATCAACATCTGCTAAAACATTTTTATATGCAGATGACTTAAAACTCGCATATGCCTATAACAAAAATTCGATAAGTAGTGTGCATAGAACAATTGAACTAGACCTTCAAAAACTAAACGACTGGAGTGTTCAGTGGCAAATGCCGTTTTCACCAACAAAATGTCATCTCATGATTTTTGGACCACTAAAACTTCCCCCCATAATGTTTAGTGGTCAAGAAATAAAAGAGCTTACATCTCTAAAAGATTTAGGTCTTAGCTATTCTAATACTCTTGACTTATCCCCACATGTTAAACAAATCGCACCAAAAGCCAATGGACTTTGTGGCTTCATAAGTAAAAATTTCACATTAATTACACTTAAGACTAAACTTTACAAAATGAACGTTTTACCTATTATAGATTACTGCTCAATATTTTTCGGTACCATGTCATCAGATGACAGACAGAAACTAGAAAAAATCCAGCGAAGGTTTACCAGAGGTCTGTGTAAACGCGATGACGCCCGAGACTCCTATTCAATAATGTACAATAGATATGGTTTTAAACCCCTCTGGCAAAGGTGACTCCAAAATGGTTTAACTTTCCTATTTAAAGTGACACATAATCAGAACATCCTTAGCAATAATATGTTGACAAATATAAACGGTTCCCGTTCCACTAGAAACAACCAGCATACAATTCATAACGCTAAAGCTAGAACGGCCCAGCGATCAAATTTCTACACCATAAGATATGCGATCATATGGAATGCCCTACCCAAAGATATTCGCAAAAGCCACAGTTAAGCCGAATTTAGAAGAAAGATCAAGCAGTTCTTCTCAAATGACATGACGCATATATTTCTGAATAAAATAGGACACTTTGCTAACCAGTTCTTTGACGTCCAATTCGGACCAAAAGGGACCTAACGGTCCAGGAGAGTTCCCGAAAATTTTGGAGAAAACTGGCAAATGCTGGAAGCTTTCCAGTCGACGGTTTCCAACGCTGATAAAATCAAAGCTTAAGCAAAATTGTGCATTGCCTCCTTTTCCAATCCTTAAAAATAAAAAAAAAACAAAAACTAAGAACAATTTATCTATTCCAATATTCCTCTACTAATATCTAAATGTTTATAAAAAATTATTATGAAAGGAAATAATTTTCTCTTCAATTATACTAAAATATATTTTGTTTCCTCTTATAATGTATCAGAAATATAAATACTAATGATGTAAATCTCAATCTCACTTAGATATTCGACAAACGAAAGGCCAAATGTCTTCTGCCGATGCACTTGAATGACGATGGTGCTTCGCAGCTGCCTCGACCCACCTCAGACATCTGCAACGTCCCATCTAATTAGCAAACTTGTGCCACTGGACAACGATTGTAATCTCCGTATCGAGCAGACCCATGCATACGGTAGATTCCATTGTGATACCCGAGACAGAGGAGGGGTCCGACTTCTTGTCTGTCTTCTCAGAGGTGCCCTGGGAATCCTCTGTGGGTCGACTCGTTTCACCGTTGTCGTGATTGTCAAGAGTCATCGGAATATCAGGCAGTCAACAAAAGTCCAACTATGATTGGGAGAGTATGTTGTATTAGGAGAATGATAGAAAAATCGTAAATGGAAACAGGGTAATCACTGGCCAGGGGGAAAGCGGTTAATCGGTCAAGTTCAGAGGCGAAGTGGCGTTGCGAGCGTCCACAGGTGGGGAAGAGTCCTCTCCGTCAATCACTTGCACTAGAACGGAAGAAGAGAAGGAGCAACCACGTGCACCAAGTCACTAGCCAAAAAACGTTAATTACCCGCCAAGGGGTCCATTTTAAACAAACGGATCAGACCTACCGGGTCGGCTGCTACACCATATCATCAGCTGATTTTTTCACCTTCAAACTGACCGCGGCTAAGTATACCTCAGTTAAAGGACATTACAGTTTTTCCAGACCCCAAGTATTCTTACTATAAAACCGTAACACCTACAATGTATAGCTATTTTATTTCATGTTTTCCTCGATTTGTTCCCTAGAAGTTAGGTTCTTTTACTTAAAACAAACTCCTTATTTCGCACACTATTGACCTAGCAAAAGACATAAACAAATACAATGGTCACTGCGAAAGAAGGGGTTTGGGTTAGGTTTTTTCCTGCCTTCCGGGGTTTTTTGACGGCGCCAAAGATGTGCTTTACAAATAAACCTTATTATTAAACTCTGTGGATGGGCAGCAGGTCGTACCCCATGGATCGATGGCGAGACAAAACGCAAGTTTAAGGCCAGAAACCGTGCCTACAAAGCCATAATGATCCTGAAAACCACCGAAGCAAAAGCAAAATACAAAGCTTTAAGAGATAAATGCAAACATATCATGAGAGCAAAGAAAATAGCTTACGAAGATGATCTGGTGAAAAACGTTGACACCCAGCCAAATCGATTTTTATTCATTTCTGAAGAGAAAGCGTCGTGAAAGCCCGGGCATCCAAGATCTCCACAATGCAGATTTGTGTGCTCGAAACAGATGAGTAATGTATGGCTTAAGGTCTAGCTCAACAATACTCTACTGTTACTTGTCACCAGCGCCCGACAGTGAGGATTTCGAGATCCCTGACCAAACTGAAAACGGCATAATAATTGGAACCGAAAATGTAGAGAAGGCCTTAAGTAATAATAATAATAAGGCCGCGGGATCTGATAAGCTAAATCCAAGGGTTCTTAGCAAACTATCTTCTATAATCGCACCAAGCATCAGAGGTTTGTTTCTCTGTACGCTTGAAACTGCAACGGTACCAGATGACTGGAAACAGAATGTTATAACTCCGAAGTACAAGGGTGGCGACCGTTTTCTTCCCCAGAATAATCAACCAGTCAGCCTGACATCGGTGTTTGTGACAGAACTTGAAAACTTCATCTGTCACGAAATCGATGCCGACATTGGGCCAGCCACAATCATACCGACAGCACAACACGGCTTTGTTAAGTGCAAATCGTTACCACAAACGTCATGGCGGCACGTGAAGCTTGGTGCGAAGCCAAAGAACAACGACTGCCGGTTCATGCAGCCTTAATCGATCTTAGCAAGGCGTTTTATAAAGTCTATCATGTGCTTCTCCTCACCAAACTCAGTAATACGCCGGTACCTAGAACTGCAATCAAATGGATCAAGGGGTATCTATTCGGTAGGCAATGCCGGGTGAGAGTTGGCAAAGGGTGTTCCCCTGCGTTTGAGGCTCGTAGGGGGTACCACAAGGGTCGGTGTTGGGTCCCAGACTGTTTTCAATATACGTTGCGGATATCCCATCAAGAATTGCATCCCAATGCCTTCTGATCGTGGACGACCTCAATATATGACGTGTCATACGCGATGCCGAAGACACACTGACATTCCAAAATGATCTCAATGTGAACCGCGAGTGGTCATTTGAGAGCAAGATACCGGTAAACGTGACTGAATAGAATTAGTATATATATGAGAGTGGTCGGGACCATCCGCATTAAACAATGAGAAACATGACACTGGCCACTGTTAGGAGAACTGGAGACTTGGGCGTTATCATCCAGGACGACCTCAAGACCCGAGAGCAATCAACTTGGGCGAGACGCAAGGGGGTAGCGCTACTTTAGATGTTCAAAAGAGCATTCACGTTCTGGTCCATGCAGATATTCCGTAAGATCCTGGTTACGTATATTCGCCCAATCATGGAATGTGGATCATCCGCTTGGTTTCCATGTACGAAGAGCGAAAAGACTGACATCGAATATGTTCAGCAACTGGGGTACAGAATGATGCCCGAAGTGAGAAGGCTGACCTATGCTGAGCACTGTAAAGCACTGGACCTGTTTATTCTCGAATTTAAACGCTCCGGAGGCGACCAAATCGTGACATGCAAAGTAATCGATTGCGGTGGCATACCGGAGGTCGCAGAGTACTTCAAACTAGCCGTTGACATGCCTATGCGAGGACACTGCTTCAATCTAGTGGTACAACAGACAGATGGCCTCCCGCATGTCTACTGACTATCAAAGTGCGCTCTAAATTCATGGAACAATCTCCCCCCTTCGACGTTGTTGCTGCTGACACAGTTGCCGCATTCAAGAAGAAATACGATGCCCTATTTGAAACATGATCTGTTCCGTTCACGGGAGTTCCCTTTCTTTGGTGTATATATTGGTCTTGCCTGAAAACTCCCACATATCCGGTGACTGCAAAGAAAGTGTGCCCACGGATCTGTTCTCTACCCTCTACTGATGAAACATGAAACATTAAAAGGCATAACATTTCCCATTTGGCCTACTTGGTCAGTTGTGTCGGTAATGACTACCTCATCAAATTGAGCATGGTCAGCGCACAAACGCTATACAAACATCCTGTTTATTGTAGCGTTTTGATGCTTTTAATAATTTTTCATTGCATATTTTTCATTGTTTTATACCGTTGTTGTTTGCTTTTCTATTGTATGAAACTGTTTGGTGGTTTTTGGGTTGTTCAAGTTTTCTTTGCACTACAAGCTGCCCACAATATAATCAGTAGGCTTCTTCCCGCTCTGTCAATTTCAATTTAAATATATTTACGACAAGAGGCCCAAATCCTGGAGGAGTCTCTTCAAAGATAGTTCAAAACGGAAAATAAACTCAAACCTTTGGTTCAAATTTTGAGACAACGTGGAAAATTTCTATCAATCGATCTGTTTACAAGAAGAAACGCATTTAGTCTTTGTATTTATCATACAAATCTTCTTAAGTAGATCTTTTTTATTTGGAATCCGCTTATTTCTCAAAATGACGAATTCTACTAAATGTTCTCAATGGAACTGCACTGTCACACGTCCAATGCCAGAGCTGTTCCAGCTGGTTCCACATCGCTTGTTTAGCTGTGACCACCAAACAGTACGAAGTTCTCAAAGAACTCGATATTGAATGCTGCGTAATCTATTGTGAGTCACGTAGAACCCATGCTGCGCTCCATCTTTCCACTATCCATGCCGCCACAGTTCAAGCAGTTGTGGACGAGGAGATACTTCTACCTATTACAGCCCCTTCAGCTGCAGATTCTGCATCTCCAGATTCTGTTGACCGGGGTGACATGACATGTTCCTCTCCACCTTTTGTTCCTGTAACCGAGAAACCCACGAGGTCTAGACGACAGAGAGCGACCAACCCGCTCGCGCCTGTTCCTGCCCCCGACTCAATTCCGCAGCAGACCCCATCAACTAGTGTGTCGAAACGCACGAACCTCCCGGTTGTTGCTGCAGCTCCCACATCTATGTCGGTGAAACGATCAACTACTGAAGTGAGACAACGTGACAGGTGTCTGATCATGTACAACTTTCCTGAAGCGACAGAAGGCGATGACACCTCTCGATTAATTTTGACAAAGCTGAGATCGATCCCATTTTGCGATGGCTGTTGGAGAATGCTGATAAGGAAATCGTGGTTAACCAAATAATTCGGCTTGATGCCAAATCAGAAAGCCACCCACGTCCGCTAAAGCTCATATTCGAGTCATCTGTGATTGCTAAAAAATGGCTGTCAAGATGTTATAAGCTCAAGGGCCTACCAGTATCAGTAAAACCCGACCTCTCACCCGAAGAACGAGAAAACCCCGCACGGCCGTCCAAGGGCTAAAGCGTCGGACACTCACTGGCGAAATGGACCTGTTTATCCGAAATTTTCGGGTTGTGAGGAGACGCCGTCTCCTCACTACACCATTGATCGTGAGGTTGTTAGACAACTCAGTCGAACAGCCTCCCCAATCGGTTTAATCAATGCCAGAAGCTTGCTTCCCAAGCTCGCCGAGCTCTCTCATTGGGTTAACTACCAAAGGCCGTTCTTCTTTGGAATTATGGAAACTTGGCTCCATCCTGATATTGGTGACGCTGAAGTTCACATTCCTGGCTACAACGTTTACCGAACTGATAGAGCCGGACCTGCGTATGGCGGCGTCGCATTGTACGTGAGACAGGACCTCCAAACAAGGTTATCCGAAGCCTTTGAGGTGAAGGCCTCGTTGAACAACTCTGGGTGTCAGTATCCAACTCCCGCGAGTCACTTGTAATGATGGGGGTTGTGTACAGGAGTCCAAGCACTACGTCTCTGGCATGGCTCGACAAGTTCGCTGAATATGCATCATCTTCTCATGTTTGTATTTTGGGCGACTCAAACCTTCCTTCGGTTAAATGTTCTGTGGCACCCCCAGTATCCACATCTCCAAACTGTCTAAACAACGCTTTTCTTGATGTTGTGTCGGTCAATGGTCTTGTGCAACATCTACTGTCGCCTACGCGGATATCAGCTTCGTCGTCGTGTTTGGATTTAATCTTAACTAATCAGCATGATGAAATTTCGAATGTCACCATCTCGAACTCACTGGCCACTGGTGATCATTGCATCGTTTCCGCGTACTATCTGCTTTCACGACCAACAGTTAGACCCTGGAGACCACCACGGCCAAATTTTTGGCGTACGGACTTTGACGGCATGCGTCAAGCTGCTCCACTTTTACTATGGGAGGTGCCTACCGCTGCCTCTGTTGAGGAAAAACGGGCACTGTTGAAATCTAACGTTACTGCACTTGTCGCGGAGTTTGCTCCAATGTCTGTCCCTGGCTCGTCCCGGCTATTTCCACCCTGGATCAGCCGAACAGCTCAAGGCTTATTGCAAAGGTGCGACCGAGCGTGAAAAGCGTTTCGTTTAGTCGGAACGCAATCTGCATTTGACCGCTGTAAACGAGTGCGTAATGAATGCCGTGCCGTTATAAGGCAAGGTAAAAGGGATTACGAAGATACTATACTGGAAGTCTCCGACTCTCAGCCAAAGCGGTTCCACGCCTATATCAACCGTCGTCGCAGAGCTCAACCTGGAATCCCAGAGCTAATTGCATCGGATGGTCTGCGCATGCTATCGGACGGGGAGAAAGCGCAGGCCTTGGCATCACAATACCGGGGTGTACATGCTAACCAGCAGCAAACAATAACACCAGTGTCCCCCATCTCAGAGCCCGGCGATTTTAACTAACATCGAGTTCTCGGTAGAAAAGGTTATCCGTATTTTGACTGCACTTAAATCATCGACCTCACCTGGACCTGACAATTTGCACCCACTTATACTGAAGCATCTGGCAGATATCATTGCTCCACTTGTTATGGATATTTTTCAAACGTCCATCAGTACGAGCACTCTTCCTCAAGATTGGAAGTTTGATGTCGTGAAGCCATTTTATAAATTCGGTGATAAATCGCTTCCCTCCAATTATAGGTCAGTAACTCTCACCTCGGTTTTAGTGAAGGTTCTCTAAACCTTCATAAAACAAGAGATCGAAAATTTCCTGGACCAAACCAACGGTTGGATTCAAGAGCAACACGGTTTTACGCGCGGAAAATCTTGTGCCACAAACCTGTTATTTGCCCGTAAGTCTTGGGCCGAATCGAAAGGTAGGGGTTTCCCAACGCACGTGGTATTTATCGACTTCAGTAAAGCGTTTGACCGAGTTTCTCACCAACTGATCGTAAACAAGTTAGCAACCCTTGGTATTTGGTGGCAACATTCTGAACTAGATCCGGTAATATTTGAGTGATAGGACTTGGAGTGTCAGTGTCGGAGGTGCATTGTCTCCTGCCGAGGTCGCATCATCTGGGGTTCCTCAAGGATCCATTCTTGGCCCACCTTGTTCTCCATCTACGTTCAGGATCTGAAGCAATGCCTTTCCTCTCCGTTCGTATTGTACGCTGATGACCTGAAAATATGGCGTGATGTCACACGTGCCAACGACATAATCGCCCTGCAACAGGACCTTATTTAGTGAGCCTCTTGGGCTTCAAGTAACCAATTGCCGGTCAATGCTGCAAAATCGGCGTTCATGAATATTGGATCTACTGAGGTGTTCTCACCATACTCGCTCAATGGTGTCCCACTCCGACAAGTCACGGAATTCCGTGACCTCGGAGTCATGATACAAGACAATTCGAAGACAAACTGTCACACAGCCAAAATTCGTGTGGCTGGGCTTCGGTGTTTATAGATGTTAAGAAGGACCTTCTCTTTGTGGTCTCTCACCATATTTAAAAAGCTGTTCTCAATCTATGTTCGGCCTGTCATCGAGTTCGCGGGCCCGGCCTACTTTCCTTGCTACGCAGGAGAAATGCTCGCACTTGAATCGGTGCAATGGCTGGGTTCTAGGATGGTCCCACAACTCCGTGGACTTCCCTATGAAGCACGTCTTCGCAGTTTAGTATTGTTTTCTTTGGAGTATCGTCGACGTCGAGGGGATCTAATTTTTCTGTTCCGCTCGGTTGTGCTCAAACACTACCCAGAGTTGGATTGGATCATCATTCGAAATTACGACGCTCGCACCCGAGGCCACTCCTTTCGCCTAGTCCAGCAACGCTCAGACCATCTGCTTCAGAATTACCTGTTTTCCCGTCGGGTCATCAAGGACTGGAACTCCCTGAGTGAGGATATTGTCCAAGCAATGTCGTTTGCCAGTTTCGAAAGACGCCTTGATGCCTTTTTTCTTACGCTACGGCTGACAACATCTACTCAACCGGTCAGTGGTTTCCACTTCCTTTTGAGGATCGCCGTCCTGTTTGAGTTTATTTGTTGTCTTGAACTATCTTTGAAGAGACTCCTCCGGACCTTTGGCCTTTTGTCTTAAATATATTGAAATTGAAGTAATTCTTTTTGATTCACTGTGCGCAGAATAATTTTAGTTGTTTATGACCATTTATATGTTGCAATTTTTTCTTACGCAGGATAAAGTAACAACCAACGAAGATTGCGTGTTGGAGCATTCTAAGGTAATCTTAAAAGTCTGTGGGAAGTGCTTTTTGGGTTTATGTTAGCAAGTTTGTTCGAGCAAATCAGGTTTTAAGGCTTCATTGACCTTAATCACGTGTGATTTTCTCGATAGCATGGGTGTAGTCAACCTCTCCCCTACCATGAATCTGGATCCAGTGAAAGTGATCATACAAGCAGCGACGATGAATGGCAGTCGCCGCCGTCTCCAACGTCGGTGGCTATATCGAACGAAGCCAAGAATACAAACCTTCCGCCTTCGACTCTTGCAAGCATACAAGCAAACAAATCAAATAAGAAAAACAACTTGCTTTCCTCCATTGATATGATTACTGCGGGATTAGTTATAGCGTCAAACACCTCAGGTATCTCATGTATTTTACGGTATAACCGCTAAATAGATGTTCCCATTCCAAAGCGTGAGATAAAAGACCCTTCTGCTGTGGAACAATATAATGATTTGGAAGGCCAAAGTGGTGTAGGTGAGCGAATTCTTGTTGCCTGTGTTTGGTGGTTTTTGAGATTAACGTTGCCTTGCTGCCTAGGCAACAAGACACCAGCTGGTTTACAACCACTCCACCAAGTATATTGCGTTTATTTTGAGGTCGATATCTACATTCTTCTCCCGGCTGCCTGCCTGCAGTTGGTTTATTATAAACCGCCACATAGACAAGTTAGATGCATGAGTCATCGAAGTGCATAGCTTCAAGAAAATCTTGGCCTTTTTGGAGGCGGGAATGGGGGTTATTTCTGACGACGCCCATGAATTGCCCATTTCCGTTGCTTACATAGGACCTCAGTTTTATTCTTTAAAATGCCTAGTTTGTTTACGTCGTCGTTGACTCCTACCGTCTTTTCGAAGAAGGGTTTAGCCAGGTTCATAAATACTTGTCTTAACAATTTACGTCACTATGATGCGCGAATTACCCTTCTGCCCTTGGCTGGCTAGTAGCCCTTGTTAGATTAGGAGTCCGGCCGGCCTGGCCTTAATCCCGACGGTGAGGAGGAGGAGGAGTCGGAGCAGCGTGATCCGTTATGAAAAACGGGGAGATAGCTCCACCCTAGGCAGATTGGTGTAGCAGACTTTGGCCGCCGTGAGGGCGGATGGGAACTCAACAAAGACGCGTCTGCTGTTGTTTCCCCTTTCTGCCCTTCTATGGTGTTTGTGGAGTTGACGTCGGTTTTTCAGATTTCCTGACAGGTCTTGCTTCCCTTTTAGATTTGCGACCATATACATGCGAAATATGTGGCAAGGCATTTCCTCGCCTCAGCACGCTGAAACGACATGTCGACTGTGTCCACAAAGGCACGCGACTTTTTCCTCATAGATTGACATTTTTTCTTCAAAGGCTTCTTATGTAATGTCTGCTTATGGAGTAATATTTTTTCCGAAAAAAATCCCACATTAAGATTGAGAAGAAAATTTGGCTATTTATCGTCAGGAAGAATTAAATAGTTAGTCATGTGCAGCGTTTATATAGTTCTCGTGGGGGAGGTTTAGCAACCTCTATGTAACCATTGTGCTTGCATGATGGAGTCGGCGTCTTAAGGACTTTAGGGATCAGAATACGTTTAGCACATTTCTACCTATTTCATTCTGTTTGTGTTTTCCTTGACCGTGCGTGGCTTTGGAAATATTTGCACCTATGTATAGTACACAAAAAAGCCTTCTTTGACATTAAATAATGGGTGTCTCTATTGTAAATCTTACAGCTTCCACTTTTTAACCTTGTAATATATTCCGCATAAAAAGCAGTCACACCGAAGCCTCAGTTCAGAATTGTGTGCGTTTGCGTTTGGGGCCTCTGACGTACCCTTTTTTGATCTTTTGGTATTACTTTCAAAGACCTTCAGGAGCGCACTCCTTCTGCTAGTCTCGGATATTCGTGAAGTTTATCTTCTATTAATTAGTAGGCGACTACCTAGACGTACTGCTATTTAAGTGACTTAGCGTCTGCTCATAACATTGGTCATTTGTTTTCTTACAAAATGCCATGTCCGAAAACGTTTCCGACCGTACATCCGTGGCTCCTCTGGTCGATAGCAGCCTGCGAGATATCTGCGAGTTGTCGGAATGCCCCTCCAACTTCTTGGGCAAATGGGGATGATGACCGTAGGATTACCTAATCTTCACCTACGCTTGGCGAAGATGGTCATGTGAGTCTCTGTACAACCGTCTACGTCGCTGAATACGGCTCATTCCTACTCTATAATTTTATAGGATAGGCCCGTATTATCAATAAATCGTATGCGCCTAATCATCCGCACCGTAGCAGACTCAAAGTGGAGCTCTGTTGTGCGATTTGATGTTCAGTTGCCTTAAACTCACCACCAATTTCTAGCAGAAAAATGTACTCTAGAGGTCATGGCCACGTGTCCTTTTGCTCCAGAGATCTTGATCTCTATCTGCGTACTCAGATCTAAATAGGATACATTTCAAAGCTTTTTATTTCTTTCAGGCCTACGCCCGTACACCTGCGAAATTTGCGGTAGAAGTTTTGGAGAGATAAAATCCTTGAGAGTTCATATCACTAGAAATCACAAAAGTACGCCCCTTTTCGCTCAGTGATACTGGCTAAAAAGTATTTGTTTGCCTTATATTAATTTTTTAGTGCTCGGCAGTTCATTTTTTTTATTTGGTTTTCCGGCAAACTGTTCACCCGCGCCTATGCGCGGAAAGATAGAATTGAACACTCAGACCGTGAGATCGCCTCGGATACGTAGCATTGTTAATATACCGAGACGATGAGGTCGTAAGTTGATCAGGTTAATAGACTGGCAGCTTAGCTAACGGACGAGGTACACAGATTTGTCTTCCATAGCCTTTTTGCGCACAGTCGGCATGCGGGACCAACTGCCGCAAAGCGTGGGATGACAATCGTCAAAGTCAGCCACATGTTGTGCAGTCGACATCACCTCAAACGGGAATGTTGATGAGTAACTTTACATTTCTCATGCCCAGTAGACTCGGAAATGACACTAGTCTAATATGCGTTGCTAACGCAATCATTAGCGTAGCATCTGCGTGGATGTTATTCGCACACTGCCACAACATGCCAGCTCGTTACCTTGACCTTTCTTCGTAGTCTGTCCCATCCCCTCAAACCAAACTCCCTACTGTAAGACAGCTGTGTTTGGGTCCTTTCAAATTATAAATGCAACCTGCTGGCAATATGCAGCGTTAATTAATGCGGTCCAATTGAACTTCGCATTATTCATTTATATCTTACGTTTTTATCCTGCTGCCAGTCTGTCTTACGCTAAATTGGTCAGTTGCAGAAAGTTCCTTAGACGCCACATTGCGTTACCCGCCTCTTTCCACTGCTGTGGGTTTTCGGATGCGATGTTTTTCTTTTTACCAGAATATTCCAATTTTTTTATTTCGGCATCTCAATTTATCCGCCCAAGGTGGTTGAAAAAATCCCTGTGGGAAATAGCATCATTTTTTTTTTAAAATTTGATTTTCCTTAACTTCCGATTTTTATTGTAGTGCTGCTACAGTATGCGTGTGAAATTTGTGGCAAAGCCTTCGCAGACAAGGAGACCATGCATAAACATGTGAAGGTTGTCCACGAAGGTACGTTATCTTTCTTTTCGATTTTTTCCCGCTAAAGGTTATCTTTTTTGCTCACTGCAGGTATTGATTCCGTTTCAGATTTGCGAGAATATACCTGTGACGTGTGTAGCAAGGCATTTGCTCGACCCAGCACGCTGAAACGACATGTTGACTGTGTCCACGAAGGTACGCGACTTTTCCTTCACTTGTTGACTGTTTTTCTTTAAAGACTTCCTGCGTAACGTCTGCTTATGGAGTATTTGTTTTCTGGCAAAAAATCACTTGTTACGATTGAGAAAAAAACCATTAGTTTCGGTCATTTACCATCAGACCGATTTATGGACATGGAGAATGAAGCATTTAGTTATGTACAGTGGTTATATAGTTCTCATGGCCCCCGCATGACGGAGTCGGCGTATTAAGGAAGTAAGAGTTCGGAATACATTAGTACATTACCAACGTTTTCATTCGCCGTGTTCTTTTTCCTTGGACGTCTTAGTTTCGAAAGTTCAGTAGCTTTAGAAATATTTTGCATTGGGCACAGGAAAGTTGTTTTGGCAGCGCATAGGAAGCATCTGTATTTTAAATCTTACAGTTTCCTATGTTTGAGCCTTGCAATGTGGGCTGTACTTGTTACGGCTGCGATCGTTGCTGATCTAGCCGGCCTCAATTATGTCCCGAGTGGGCTGCGTAAACAAATGTTAAACAGAAGCCTTTCTTTTTTTCAGTTCGGAACTGTATACGTTTGCCTGTGAGGCTTGAAGCTTGTCATATGTGCTCTGTTGAGCCATTCAGGAACGCACTCTTTGTGCTAGTCTTGGAGTTCCTTGAAGTTTATCTCGGATTACTTAGTTCGATGACCAGTCAGGATGTACCGCTGTTTAAATAACTTGGCCGCTGCTTGTAGCGTTGCTTGTTTGCTTCTAACAAAATGCTATGTTATCAGTATTAAGGGAGTTCAAAAACAGTCTACCTGCTAGTCTCAGACATCTGTGAAGTTTCTGTCCTTCGGTTGCATGTACTGCAATTTAGGTTACTTGGTGGCTGCTCGTAGCGTTGGTCATTTGTTTTATAACAAAATACCATGTCCTAACACGTTGTCCGCCGTGCATCCGTGGCCCGTCTGGCCGACAGCGGCCTCCGAGTTATCTGCTAGGTGCTGACACGCCACTCTAACTTCTTTTGCATTTAGGGGTAGTCGAATTAGCTAAACTTCTCCTAAGCCCTTTTGCCCTTTTTCCAAAAAATGTCACTTCCACGCTGAATACTGCTCATTAGCATTCTTTAAGATATCATAGGATAGGTCTGTCTGGAATATTGTGTCTTAGCAATAAAGTCTATGCGCATCTGCATCGGCGCCTAAACAGACGGACAGTAGAGTTCAGCTGCCCCACCCTTACTGTCGTATGTTGTTATCTTCACCTACTTTGAATTGACGTCCTAATGCTTACAGGAACATATATAATGTAGAGATAATGACCAGGGGTCCTTTTTCTTCAGCCATCTTCGTGTGTAATCTGTAGGCTAAATTGCACCAACTGTTCTGTGTTAAAGTCTTCAAAAAACTTTGTATTTCAGGCCTACGCCCGTTCGCCTGCGAGATTTGCGGCAGAACCTTTAAGGCGATAGCAGCCCTGAGGAGTCACATCAATGCAGTTCATAAAAGTAAGTGTCCTTTTGCTTAGTGGCATTGCTTTGGAAACTTTATTATTTTCCCTATATTTATTGCTTTGCGTTCAACAGTACATTTTTGGTTTCGCTTGCGTGCAAGATATTCACGCGCGCCTATACACATAGCAGACGACAATGCTATTTTATATGCTTGCATTTATTAGATTCTCATGAACGCAAAACAAAACAGACAAACACACTTTGATTTTGAAAAATGGTGCGTGGATTTTAATAGCATGGAAAATTCCTTGTGTATCAAAAACGTTAGATTTGGCCCGTGTTGACCAACTTACTCCCTCAATATACTGATCTGAACTATTTTCTAGGAAACAACATTTTGCGCCTCAAGTCTGTTCGCTGAATAAAATAAACAACTTCCAATGTGTGCGCGGGGATGTGATGGAGTTACCAAGAATTGTCGCCTTAGACTGAGTGCCTCTTTCTTTGCTTCTTGCTATACCAGTTGATTTTTTTTTCAAATCAGGAAAAAATTCCTCCCACAGAATGTTCAAGCCGGTATTTGCCTATTTTTTATCACTCATCTGAAATAGGACTTGTAGGATAATAATAGTTGTGCATAATAAGCCGAAGTTAAATATCGGACGTGAACTTAATAATTTTAAAAGCTGGCCCGCCCAACACAATTCTGTCGAGCGATGCACAATTTATGCAATCAGGTGACAAATTAATTTACACTACGGTCATTTTATGGTAGAAAAAGATGGTGGCCACTCTTTCTCAATGCTCCTTTTGTTTTTTTCCAGACCTGCGAGAACACAGCTGCGAGTTTTGCGACAAAGCATTCGCGACGAACTTTGCCCTGAAAAATCATGTCCTTCGCATCCATCAAAGTATTTATTTTTGAGCCCAACTTGTTTCCTGTTTCATTGTTATAATTGCGTTGCGTTTAGCATTGTCATACCAGTTTTCTGATCATTGGCGCACACGTGTTCAACAAAGTGATAGCGCACTGATGAACGTCGGTCGAGTGAAATGCTTAAGAACCACCTTCGTTATCTGTATACTTATTGTCGGGGGCTGGCGTTCGACTGTTGCGGGCCGTCGTTGGCCTTGGCTATCGCCTTAAGGTTCTAGCCTTGTTTACGCTTCTCTGGCTATCTATGTTCTTGCATGCCAACGTAGAGCTCAGATCAATGGCCAAATATTTGTCTGAACACTTCGTCAGTGGTTAAATAGTTTTCACACCTACCCCCTATCCACACCAGGTTGACTCAGCAGGGATTGTTTTTTACCGTTTGAAGTTACCCGGGCCGGTTTACTTTTCTTTGCTTGTTATCCATGATAGACAAAAACTACTACGACCACGATACGACGTGCGCTTCAATTAGTCAATAGTAGGGATGGCTTGTGTTGTGTTTAGCTCACTTGTTTGCTTGCTTTTTACGGCAGCAATCATGCCTCATCCGGCCGCCATGGGGTCGGAAAACCGGACCGGATTTCTCTGCTCAGGGTCGCAGCAGTGCTCGTTTGCCGAATTCGGCAGGGGCCTAGCACGTAGGATTCTGTGTGCGGATGAGAGGGGAACTTCCAAGCGTGCACAAATGAGTACGCGGCCAGACCCATGCTCATTGTCAGTCTAGGCACCACACAGCGATCTGCTATCGTGAACCGAACTGCTGAACGTTGAATTGCCTACAATGTGGTCATTCTGACTGGCAGTAGGAGTCCTTTTGCGTACGAGTTTAGTAGGTGTTTGTTGCGCTGTTGGGAGCGCGTGTTTGTAACAACCAGCCAGTTCTGACCTAAAAATAGTCAATGAGGTGAACGTCTGTGGGCTCACCAAGCTCAGTCTGGCCATTAAAGTCCCCGGCAAAAATCAGCAGATCTCGGCGAGGGTGTCATTCAACTAATGCTTGCCCCTGCGAAAAAAAGCATCTCTCTATTGCGCTGTTGGACAGCGAAAGTTTGTGCGTACACGGAGAAGATAGAGGTGTTTGTGAAGTGATCCTTCAGTCGCACGTCAGCCATCCATTCATTGATTAGTTACCATGTAAGTAGTAAACTATTTGCTCATTGCAAGAGGGTAGTAGCCGCACGTGGGTCACTGTGGCCTAGGCTGAAGTGTTATTTGAGAAGTAGAAGATGACTCGATCGCTGGGACAATATGTTTATTTGCCTGACGTTTCGAAATCCGTCACGGATTCATCATCGGAAGCATACTCACGGAACAGTCGCAGAACGAGTTTGTGTGTGCGCAGAGTTCTGCCGTAAAATTTAAACGTACAGAAAAAAATCGATCAATGACTTTGCTTGTGCGCTGATTCGTTGTGTCAGCTATGTCCATCTGGCCTTGCGGTGTTGGCATAAGATGATGTGGTAGCCTGTGTATTACCCGAGCGGTGATTTGCTTTGGCCAGCACCAAATATGGATTGGGTAAATCGTTGCACTTGTTGATGGATTGGGGGCCCGGGAACCATGACTCAAGTAATTCTCGGCTCACTCGATTGTCACCTCTTGCGAGAATTTCGGCCTCATCAAATTTGAACGTGTGCCGGGTATCGTCGAATGGGCTGCAACTTGAGAATTGGAATAATTTCGCCGCACTGCTGCCGCGCGTTCTGCAATTCGCGTCTTGAGAAGCCGGCCACTTTCTCCGACGTAGTTGCTTTGCCCGCAACTGCACCAGATACTGTAGACAACTTCCAATGTTTCTTGTCGTGGCAGTGGGTCTGTACGTTTAAATTTTACGGCAGGACCCTGTGCACGCACAAACTCTTTCTGCGACTGTTCTCTGAGTATGCCTCTGATGATGAATCCGTGACTGATTTCGAAACGTCAGGCGAAGAAGCATATTGTCCCAGCGATCGAGTCTTCTTCTTCTTCTCAATTACTTCCTGGAACTCGCATGTTCGCTTGTATTAGCGAAGTGTAATTTGGCAACCGGAAACTTTATTTCCCGAGCGTTAGAGCCAGAAATTTGGGCCTCAGGCTAAGAGAAGACCTCTACCTTGTGCTAAAAAGGCTGCGTACCGTCAGTTCTTGAGTACCAGGGGCCAAGAACGTCCGCATATTACAACATCCAATATCAAGGTTCTTTTTCCGATTGAGTAGTTCAGCTTGCATACCATTCGCCCACACGACTGGACTAGGGTTGCGGAGAGCGTCGGTCCCCGCGGATGGCATAGCATAGCATAGTTATCGGCCGTAGATTTCATATGGTGTATAATTATTTGTTCGCGATTGTCTTCTCCCGAGCTTTGGCTCAATAGCCTAACCAAAAAGCAGCGTTGGCAAGCCGACTTATTTAATAGCAGTTCATGGTGACCATGTCACAGTGCCCTCGTCAGACTTTGGGGCATTTTATAAGGCTTTTGGCGTGCCAGACCTGAGCACCCTGGTAGTACTGTCGTTCGCACTCTGTTCCAATATCCGCAGGACTACAATGAATTGAAAGCGAAAGGGCGTGCCTAGGTGATCACTTGCGCAATCAGAGGTGTGAAACGACTATCCTTCGTCCTCTGTTGCATATTCGAACGCACAGAATAACGTCAAATTTGTTTGCCAGAGTGTGATGAAAAAATCTATAATTGGTGCCGTAAACTGGCTTTTCATGAGATAGGCCTGTCAGTTACTTTGATACTTTCTGGACCGGTAGTTTTTTTTAAATAAGAAAAAAATATCAGTTTTGCCAAATTTTCGAGGCCTGTAGTTTTGCATGCTTGCTCAGTACCATCCTGAGATTTTATGTAAAACCTGAGATGATGACCAAATTTGTTTGTTTTGTTTTTCAGACCTGCGAGCGCATAGCTGTGGGTTTTGCGTCAAAGCATTTGCAACGAAGAAGGATCTGAAGCTGCATGTCCATGGCGTCCATCAAATTATAACCTCTGATAAGGGTAAGAATGAGAATTCTAAACGTTTGGATAACACACTTCAGTTTGCTTATTTAAAATCCGAATTTCTGAAATGGATTAATTAACTCAGGGTTTTTTGCTGCTTTTTAGGCATGCAAGAGCACGTGTGTGGACTTTGCAACAAAGTATTTGTAACGAAGCAACGCCTGAGCCGGCATCTCCTTCGCGTCCACCAACGTATGCCTTTTTATCCCTCCCACTGTTTCATTGTCAGCATTGCATCGTGTTTAGCATTGTCATAGCATGTGACCGATGGTCGGCACCGATGTTGTCTCTGCAATGAAGGCGCCATGATAAATAGCCGTAACTTAGGACCTACTTTCTAGGCCTCACCGATGGTCCATTAACGCTGTGTTTGAGTTCATTGAATGTTTCTTATCTGCATGCCTATTGTCGGGGGGCTGTTTGGAGTCCTCACTCATACATGCATTGTCCTTGGCTTTCTGTTTACGCTCCTCCGGTTTTCTATTTTGTTGCCTGCCGACGTAGGAGTCGGATCAGTGACTGCATACATTACGAGTGATTGAATGATTGTCAGGCCTGCCTTCCACATATACCAGGCTGACTACGCAGGGGTGATTCTTTACTGCTTGAAGCGCAGTGTGGTTGGCAGGTTTGACCTGCTGTGTTTTTGATAGCCCTTCGTGACAGACAAGAAACACTACGGTCACGATATGACGTAGGTAGGGATTCCTTGTGCAGCCGCCTAGCGAACTTGTGAAGCGCGCCCCTCAGGCTCAAGGGCACCTGATTTTGGGGGATAAGACGGGCGGGCATGTCAGGGGGCAAATGAGATCGCACTATTTCGATAAAATAAGAAGGTTACGAGGCCAAGTTGGGTCGCATACCCAGACCCTGGAAGAAGACACTGAAATAGGCTTTAATATCATTGCTAACGCCCCGCCCGACTAACGATCAATGCGTATATGCAGGACGAGTGTGCCATAACCTCGGGCGAGGTCATTGATGTACATTTTTTAGTGGAATCACCAACATCAACTAGAAAAAAAGGTTACCGAATTGGGAAACTTGTGGAAATCACCCTGCTTCGAATTGGTAAGGAAGCGGTTATTCCCGTGTTTAATTTAAAAGGCAAATTTTGCTTATTATATTGACGTTTATGGTATGAAGTGACCTTTGGAGGACCGTTCTGCAGTTCAATGCCATCATCAAATCTCTGCTGGATTGACAAATGGCGTCAATGGTAATTCAACCTACTTAAATATTTAAGTAGTTCTCTATAATACATAAGGAACATTCATAGACCCTACTTGGAAGCCCTACCGTGACGTGCGCTTCAATTGGGCGTCGCGTAGACTCATGGTGGCGACATACGCAATGACTGATGTGAAACGGTAAACCTACTTCTTCCGTTGCGTGTTTGAAAACATTTAGTTTCGGTGACGTGATGGAATTACCGACAATTTTCACATGCCTTGCTTCGTTAGAGACCAGATGCTTTTTTATATTTGCAAAGAAATACTTTTTTCAGCATGTTAAAGCAAGTGTTGGTGTTTTTTATCGCCAACGTGGAATATAGCTTCTTGGGAAATAATCATTGTCCATTAAAAGCTGACGTTCTAATTCGGAGACGAAATTAATTATTTTGACTGACTCAATTTTGAAAGTTCCTCGATCGCAGCTCAGTTCTATCCAGCCAGCGAAAATATAAGTTGTCAGATGGCAATTTTTTATTGGCGTTAAATCACAGGTAAATGAACACAATGACCAAACTTGCTCGCTGTTTTTTTTATTTTCCAGACCTGCGGGAACACAGCTGTGCATTTTGCAACAAAGGATTTACATCCAGGAACGATCTGGAGCGGCATGTCCTTCGCATCCACCAAAGTATGGCTATTTACCCCCCCCCCATGGCGTCGTGTTTTAGTAGTGTCAGACTAGCTGACTGATATTCGGCGCTCAGGTGATCTGTATAGCAACGGGACTTAGCGGGTGACGGGGAACTGACGAATGTCGGTTAAAGGAAAAGCTTAGGACCGTCGTTGATCTGTTTGCGCTGAGATCGAGCTCATGAAATATGCCTTACCTGCATACCTATTGTTGGAGGCTGGCGTTCTGGTATTGC
Source organism: Ligula intestinalis (assembly GCA_036362985.1). Taxonomy (NCBI): domain Eukaryota; kingdom Metazoa; phylum Platyhelminthes; class Cestoda; order Diphyllobothriidea; family Diphyllobothriidae; genus Ligula; species Ligula intestinalis. Next base: position 92,023,959 of record JAYGXS010000003.1, on the reverse strand, counting down.
GAGTCTACTCCCACACATTAATTGTTCTTCTCCTATACCAGGGGTCGGCAACATATGGCTCGCGAGCCAGGTGCGGCTTTTTTTATGATTGCACCTGGCTCTCTCAGATAAAACTTGAATTAGTAACTTCAGCTTTTGTGATTTCGGTTCGTCCAATGTGGCATATTATATTCAGATTTTATTGCATTTAATCTTAAAATATATTATATGGCTCTTGGTGAAATTTATTTCTTAATATTTGCTCTCTGGGCTCTGTCCTATACACTCACTAGCCCTGGCTGCTGCTTTGAGCTGTTAACTTTGTTTACGCTCCTGTCGTCTGCCGACGTAGAGGTCACATCAGTGCCTGCATAACTGACTTATTAGTTGTCAGAGCTGCCTTCTACGCATACCGCGCTGTCACGCCTGAGGCAGATGTGGCTTTTTACGTATTGAAGCACCACGAGTTGGGCTGGGCAACCCTCCTTTTGTTGGATAGTTCTTCGTGAGAGACAACAACCAATACGGTCACGAGGGGATGCGCGCTTAAATTAGTCTACAGTAGGGATGGCTTGTGCCCTACCTTCCTGCCACTTTATTCGCGTACTTGCCGGGTGCGAATGGGTAATAGCGTCATGAAAAAAGATTGCAGTGCCTAAATTTCCTCAGGAGGATGACCGAACTAACACAAGTTTTTCTTGTTTTGCAGATCTGCGGGAGTATGTCTGCGGGTCTTGCGGCAAGGCATTTAATACACACAAGGATTTGAAGGGACATATCACTCGCGTTCACGAAAGTATGACTGTTTGTTCATGAAGCTGTTTCTTTGTTTTACTTTTTAACCTCGCGTTCACCCCTGTCTGCAGCGACAGCGCTTTGCGGGTGATGGCGCCCTGAAGGACTCCAGTTTAGAACTCACCTTATAGAGCTCATCTGTGGTCCACGTGTGCTGTATCCAGCTCATGGTTGTGTTCCTGGTCGCAGATGGTGATCACTGTTGTGACCGTCTGATTAACGGTCCGTTTACAGGCAATTTTTGAAAATTGTGTTTGTAGCTAAAGCACCTAATGGGCGCCTTCCAAAACCCAAAAGACAGGAAAAAACCTAAAACAAACTCCCTCTTCTGCAGTCAGTAGAGGTTTTGTTTTAATTTTGTGTTTGGTCAATACTGGGCGAAATTGGGAGTTCTAGTGAAGAAAGCTAACGTCAAAGTTGCGATACTAACGAAAGGTATATACAATTACAAATTAAGTTGGCCGTTAAGGAACATAAGTTCGGGTTTACAAAAGAACACACTGCTCTTAGTCTTCCATGAATGTTTGTCGGCAAAGTTGCGCGCCATCAGCTGAAGGGTTAGCCGATTGCGGGCCGCAGCTTCAACAGCATTATCTACAGCATGAAGCCTGGCGGGGTTCAAAGTCCACGAATGTCATCAGAGTGAAACAGATTCCACCGAGTCAGCACCCAAAATTCGTGAAAGTAGTCCTGAATGTAGAAAACTAGTGATTTTTCTCTTCAATAAAAGGTAGCTTTGCTGAGTTTTAATACTTCTGCGGAGAGGGCATTAAAGGTACGGCCATTAAATGTTTAAACGTTAAAAATACACTATTCCGCTATATTTATAAGAACATATACACTGGATTTAGAAGGTGGTAAGTGATCACATACGCCGTGTCATATGTGAAGTGACAGTACTATTTCGTAAGTTGCTTGCTTTGGGGCACACAATAACGCCCCTGTTTTAGTGCCGGACAGTGTTCGCGTTATCGATGGTGGAATAACTTTACTTAGTATGGCCTCTCACTTATTTTTTTTACCGCCGAACTATTACTCTTTATTTTCAAATCGAAGAAATAAATCCGTTTTGAAGAATTTTAAAAGCTGGTATTAATGCATTTTTATCACACACTTGAACGATGAAGTTTTCGTGGTATATTAACACCAGGATTTTCCTCATTTTGAAATCCTGTCACATTTTAAATCGGCAGCGAAAGATGTAGGGCATATTTACAGAGGACATCCCACTTGGGATCCTTGTCATTTTCATAGTTGGCTTCAGTTAAATTAAATCTATCCATATGAAGGAGGGTTACCCGTTAGCCGAGCTGCAGGCTACCTGGCGCGTCCACGCGTGGCGGATAGTGGCGCTGCCTTCAGTAAAGGTTAGCTGCGAAATAAGTAGGCTCCCGGGTCTGGCGAATAAGCAGTCGCGGACGCAGCAGCGACAGTGTTACCAGGGCGCGGTGGGCTGAGGTCTAGCGTACCGACTGCTTTATAAAATACCGCAAGGCCCAATGACGACACTGTGACATGGCGAGCGTGAACCGCCATTAAATAGGTTTGCTTGCCACCAACACCACTGTCTTGTGGTTAGGTTCTTGAGCCAAAGTGCTAGAGGAGACAACCTTGAACAAAGAATCCGAGCAGCTGTTGGAGACCCGCCTGTATTCAAAATTCACAAGAAACCTTATGATGTCTCCATACCTTACTACGACCACTGTTACGGCGTCCGCGGGAACCGACGCGTTCCGGAACCCTTGTCCGGTGGTGGGGGCGAATAATATGCAGGCGGGACTGCTAAACAAAAAACGGATTCTTGGTATTGGATGCTGGAATATGCGAACATTTCTGGAACCTGATACTCAAAGTCTGATAGCGCACAGTCTCAATGAATATCACGTGGATGTTTGTTGCTTGTTAGGAGTCCGACTCCCCGACTCAGGCGCCCGAGAAATCAAAATCCCGGGGGTCGATTCTCATTTCACCTTGTATCACAGCGGTCCGAGTGACTCATCTGATAGACACGGTGTGGCTATTGCCCTCTCGGAAGAAGCTAACCGTGCACTACTGGCATGGAAACCAGTCAACGACCGAATGGCCTATGTTCGACTAAAAGGCCATTTTACGAAAATCTCGGTTGTATCTGTGTATGCACCTATGTCGGTGGCTGAACAGCAAGAGAAAGATAATTTCTACTTGCAGCTGCAGGAGCTAGCCGAACGACTCCCTCGTCGAGATCTGCTAATTGTTGCCGGGGACTGAAATGGTCGGACTGGGCCTGGTGACCCGACAAACAGCCACCTTAATAAAGTGACTTAAAGTGACTTTCGTGGTCATTTTAGGCTTGGCTCTCGAACGGACAATGGTGAGATGATGCTGCAGTTTGCCGAACAGAACCGACTGTTTGTTACCAACACATGCTTTCAGCATCGTCACAAACATCTACTGACTTGGTATTCGAACGATGGCCGTACGGCCAGTCAGATCGATTACATTCTAGTTGGTTCACGGTTTCGCAGCTGGGTCCACGACAGCAGGTCGATGCGAGGTGCCGAAACTGGTAACGTCCACGGGTCTGACCATGTTCTCGTTCGCACGCGCCTAAAGGTTCACCTCTCATCTGTGCCCTAACTGCCACATGCGAGACGCCTTGATGTCGCAAGGCTCCGGCAAACCAACACTACCGAGGCTCTAAGCACAGAAATCCGGTCTCGTCTTATGACCCAGGATGACAACGAGGGCAGTATCCAGTGGCCATCACTGAAAACATCCATCTATGGGGCAGCTGAGAAGATTCTCGAATTCACTCAGTGACGTCGCAGTGACTGGATCAGCGGAAGAACCCTGCAGCTATCGGCCGAGACGACTCGAGCCAGGTCCCGGAACGATGCCTCCTTCCGCCAACTTCGAAAGCTGACAGCAAAGTCGGCCAGAGATGATCGGCAGAAGTATTGGTCCGAAACGGCGACTTCTATGGAGCAGGCTTCCAATGTTGGTGACACCCGAAAATTGTACCAAATCATACGCCAGGTTAGTGGAAAGCCCCTGACACTGTGATTCTGTTCGCGATGCGAATGGAAGTTTTATTGCCGACAACTCGGCCAAGGTCGATCGCTGGCGTGAAAACTTCGAGCACCTACTCAACTTTGACGAACAACCCATCACACCCTCTCTCTCCTTCACAGCGGAGTTTCAATCCTCTCCTGCCTACGCAGTGTCGTGTGACATCCCTTCCGAAAACGAAGTTACCGATGCAATGCAGAGGCTACGCAACAACAAGGCGTGCGGAGAGGATGGTATTCCTGCAGAAATCTACAAGTCCTGTGTCGACACCCTGGCTCCTCGGCTCCATGAGGTGATTGTACTGGCGTGGCGAGAAGAGACCGTTCCCGATGAGTGAGGCTCAGGTATACTTGTACCTGTCCACAAGATCTTCGCTGTTGTTCTTCTTTGGCGCTTCCAGTCTTTACGTGACTCCAGGACACGACCCAACCAAGCCGTATTTCGAGGTGGGCGTGGATGTGCGGATCAAATATTCACACTGAGGTGCACTAGAATTCCGCCATAGCTACCAGCAACCGACGGTCGTTTGATTCATCGACTTTGCCGCCGCATTCGATTCCATCCACCGTGAGTCCCTGTGGCGAATAATGGAACTGGATGGAGTGCCGATCAAACTCATTGCGATGATTAAGGCCTACTATCGGTCTACCACCGCACGAGTCCTGGTCCCCAACAATCTCTCTCGGTCGTTTGATATCCAGTCTGGTGTCCGACAGGGCTGCGTCCTTTCGCGCATTCTGCTTAACGACGTCATTGACTGGATCCTCGGCAAAGCCCTACATGAAGAGGACGGTGTTGAACTTGCACCCGGACGCCGACTAACTGATCTTGACTACGCCGATGATATTGTGCTGCTAGCCTAAAGCTTTGATGGTCTACAGTCAGTAGTATCGCGGTTAAATGAGATCGCTATGTCGGTAGGCATGTCCATAAATTCTGGAAAGACGAAGTCTTTCTCGAGCTGCATCCCTGACCAGGAAAAGGCACCCCTGGGGATTAATGGCCATCAACTTTAAGAAGTAGACAGCTTTAAATACCTCGGGGCGAGGCTGCTATCGAATGGGCAGAGCAAGGACGACATTGTCTCCCGTATCGATGCTGCCCGCTAGGTTTCTCAATCCTTCGAAAGCGCCTATGGATCCGATGTGAAATCTCCATCGCCATGAAGATTCGTGTATACAGTGCATCCATCCGGTCAGTCCTCCTCTATGGGTGTGAATGCTGGGCTGTGCGCTCTGAAGATGAGTGAAGACTGGAGGTCTTTGACCACCGTTGCCTGTGGACGATCCTGTATAGCGACTTCATCTCAAATGAGACAGCCCGCATCCGCTGCGATCGTATCACGAGGATATCTCAGGCCATTCAAGAAAGGCGACTGAGGTGGTTTGGACACGTTCTCCGTCGTCCGCCCCACGAGGAGGGCAACTGAAGACTTGGCTAGACACCGTCCGTCAAGACATGGAAGCAGTTTTTGGACCTTCTATCTTCGGCCTCCGTCGCTGGAGAAGGGACTGGGTGGAGCTTTCGAGATCCGCTGCCGCCAATCGCCACGCATGGAAAGGTACCGTTCGTGACATCATTGAGGCCGGCTAGATCAGGTATGATCACGGCCGTAACAAGTACAAGTAGAAGTCTTTTTTATTGCACTAGATTGTTTACTAAGGCGGGGTTGTGCTGGATCCATTTCATTATGTTCCGACCGCCAAACCCACGGAGTTTTTCGTTAAATTAGGCCTATCTGCCAGCAACACACAATACGCAAAACTGTCCTGTAGGGCCTGTCCTGTCTTACGGGATTGGTAGTTAAGCATTTTGGTCATCGAGTGTAAATGAATATTCAATTGTGTTGAAGGTGATCAAAGCACATTAAATTAAAACGTCTTATAATTGTTTTAGTGACTGAAATATAATCAACTCCATCAACGCATACTCTTGCTGCTCAGGCAACTGATGCCTATTGGTAGAGATTCGACCTTATATTGGCGGAATTTAACGAAAGAATGGAAAGTCAGTCCAAATAAGACCTCTACAGACAGTCCTACTAAACAATATATGACAAGGAAAAATATTATATTTTCTTATTTGTAGTATTGATAGTACGGTAGTACTCTGAAACGTAAACTTGCCTTCACTTCGTTGTCTTTTCTTTTCATACCGACCTTTTTAGAATCCTCGGAAAAATGACGCATTCCACGGCTCTGCGACCGCTACTTCACCCCAACAATCTTTTGACCTGCATTTATATTGGTGCCAGTTTTTACTGCTTTTATTACTTTTTACAGGCTCTCTTCCATCGTTATTTTTTTACAAAGAAAAACTCAATTCAGTCCTCTGCTGTCATTTTTTCGTTTGGTTTTCCGTTAAAACTGCAGATAGAAGGCACTGGCGGCACAAGATCTAACACAGAGGCTGCTTCAATGGCTAACTTAAGGGCGAATTTGTTGCGAAAAGTAAAAATATTATCATTATTAACATGTGATATTAAAATTCCCATTTGAAAGAGATTGGTGGCTTTAGTTTTCCGCGATCGTGATCTCGGCTACCTCCGATAATGCTGGATTATGTGCTACCACGGCAAATAGCATGTGGGCTACCATAACGCACTTTGACTACATTCTATCGGGATAATTAAATAGGTTATGGTACACGCACAGACCATCAGATTAGGAATCGACTCAGGTTTATATTGACGATAAGCTAACAGCGGAGAATTTCGAGATATATAAGAAAAGTATAGCGTTATCACGGTGGCTTAAGATACCGGATATGACGATCTAGTTGCGTGCGATATGAACGGAAGTGGGATCTCATGTGAGAGGAATAGTGTTTTTCATACAGAGGTAGTGGGCACTAAAGTAAAGGAACTTTATGATCGGAGTAGTGCATGAACACGCATGAGGACGGAATCCGAAGTGTAAGAGCGCGACTGTCCATTCGCCTAATCCTGTCCTTCCGTTAGGTTTTAAACCAGGGACAGATTTTTCAGTAGTGGTAATCGTACACCGACCCGTTTCAGGACGTCCCTATCCCGGTTGATGCCCTTTGCGAGCTCGCTTATCGGACCGACGTATGTTGAAAGAGGAATAGTAATGTTACTTACTAAGTTTCAATAACGTTTATATGTTATAGTATTACCGGCAAAGCTGGTCACGCTAGGATAGCTATTTCTGACTTATTAACTGTCGTCACTTAGAGCAATTACAGAGACATTAGCCTTATCGATGTAGCGGCGAAAACATTCATGTCTCTTCTTCTCAAACGTTTCCAAACTGCGAGAGACCAGCGCACCCGCCCAAACCAGAGTGGATTTCGACCAGGTCGTGGCTGCACCGACCAGATCTTCAATCTCCGCCGTGTACTGGAACTGAGATGGGGCCACCAACAACCCACTGTTCTATGCTTCATCGACTTTGCTGCCGCATTTGACTCTGTTGATCGCAGTTCGCTGTGGAACATAATGAGGATGGACGGCCTACCACCTAAGCTTCTCAATATCATGCAGGCATACTATCGTGGCACTTCCACACGGGTGAGGACGCAGCACGGTGACACGGAAGCCTTTAGCGTCAGGATGGGCGTCCGCCAAGGTTGTGCCCTTTCACCTACCCTGTTCAACTATGCGGTGGACTGGATCATGACCAAAGCACTGAATGACTTCCCGGGAGTGCAGTTTGATCGCTCAAAATGGGTGACTGACTTGGCGTATGCTGATGACGTCGTCCTCTTTGGCGATAACTGTAATGCAGTTCAGCAGGCGTTGGACAAGGTTAATGAGCGTGCCCGATCCATCGGATTACGCCTAAACGCGAATAAGACCCAAGTCATGCTCTCCTGTGTGCCCCCTACATCTGTCACTCCTATTGTTCTCGACGGCGCTCCTCTCGAAAAGGTCGACTCGTTTAGATACTTAGGCTCTTTGGTCACGGAAACGGGTCAAGGTGTCGACGAGGTTGTATCACGCGTCAACCGTGCCCGATCTGCCTTCTACCGACTGTGCGCTCCTCTTTGGAAGAGAAGGGAAATATCACTACGCACAAAGTCCCGTGTTTACCAAGCAGTGGTTCGACCTATCTTGCTCTATGGCGGAGAGACATGGCCTATGCGTGTTGAAGACATGAGGCGCCTTGAGGTGTTTGACAATGACTGCCTACGCCGCATCCTTCGTCACCGACGCGTCGACCGAATTCGCTGCTCCGATCTCCGCCGACGCTGTCACCTGGACGCTCTCCCTCCACTCCTGCTTCAGAGACGACTTCGGTGGTTCGGGCATGCGTCCCGGCGTGATGATGGTGAGCTGATTCGTGACCTGCTTGTGGTGACGCCTTCCCCCACCTGGCGCAAACGTCGCGGCGGGCAGCTGAAAACTTGGACAGCAACGGTCAAGCAGGATCTGTCGTCAGTTTCCGGCCCATGCGTCTACGGCCTACGCCAGTGGAACCGTGAATGGATGGTGCTCTCGTGTGAACAGGCGCAAGATCGACGCGCCTGGACAGCTGTGATTCATGATGCAGTCAACGTCAAAACTGATGCCGGCTCAACCCGCCCGAGGTGAATGCCGTTACAAGTACAAGTAAGTAAGTCACTTAGAGATAGTCAACTCTAGTGTGGACGGCTAATAAGCCAGAAATAGCTATCCTAGTGTGTCTGTCTTCGCCGGTAATACTTATAAAACAGGTTCTTCATTGAAACGAAGTAAAAATCCCTTGCCCTTGGTTGACCAAATCTCAAGTGTTCATGTGCATCGACACGGTCTAATTATGTTAAGTAAGGTCAGTATTTAACACTTCCTGAGTGATGTCAAACAAGCAACTGCCTCGCTATTTACATATTACCTTACTGGGCATGCATCTATGGCGATTTGCCTGTGACGTGTCTATCGCAGTAAGTGAAGTAAGTCAAACCCTAACAACTGCGATTTTCAGAGCATGGTTCCCTAGGAGAGGAGAAGTCGGTAGATGCCAGAGTAGTAGGAATCGTTTATTGTGTACACAGAGGAGCGGAGATTCGATGGTAGAAATTTGACTACGAGAGTGCGAACTTCCGCTGGGACGGCCTGATCCGAATTGATGTCTGGCGGTCGAAAGTGGGGAAAAGGGACATGTTCGAGTGGTGCTTGGGCAGCCACGAAAACCTGCACGCACTTGTGTGTGGGGGTCCGAGTGAAAGAAATGTCAAGTCGCTGCGGGTAGGTGCTGACTGAGGTTTTGGATGATCTTGAGGCAGCTGGCCTTGAACAATGATGCCGGACAAAGCAATGGAGGGTGTCGGCCATCAGCACCCACTTCATGTCCACAGACGGTCGATTACCTTCGGCTGTCATTTTTTAGCACACTGTGTTGTTTGTTTTCATTCATTTTAAAACGCACGTGTCCTCCTAACGCATACCGTTTGTCATTCTAACACATGGTGCATATGATAGTCTTAGATCGTCTGCGTATAGAAAGGTTTTGGCAGAGATCGATATGATGCGTAGATGGTGAATATGTATGAGAAATGAAAGGGGATCTGACATGGTACTCCCAAATACGCCAGATAGCTTGACGATCAAGATTAAGAGCTGAACTACTTGGTATAGATCGTGGACGCAGAAGTTGATGAAATCGAGTGGAGGAGACTGCAATTCGTGTCATTAATATTTTTGCTAGCTGATTTGGGAGAGTGCCCAAGAATTGTGTGTAGTCGGAGCGAACAACCATAACAGCCCAATTACCTACCAGAAATAATTCCATTTTGGTAACCGTCAACCGACCCAAACGAGGCGGAAGTAAATTGAACACAATGCGAACTACTGTTTATATCCTCCCCTATCAATTCAGTCGAATAACGCATGGCACAGGCCCTGATCGCCCCAATTTAGTATATCGCAGTGCATTTAGTTAGTTAAATACTGGTGAATGCAATGTCTATGTGCGGTTCATTGTCAGACAGTGTCGATGCATTTAAGAGTAGACGGACATGTATCAAGCGCAAACGGAATGAAGGTAAAATCTCCATCAGATTTAAATGAATCACATTGCTTATCACATGCATTGCATCAAATTATACTACTCCGATTGGCAAGTTTCCATATATTTTGATGTCATGCTTTTGTGAACATTGTTTTCCTGCAACATGCAACTGTCGTACATTTTAAATTTTTCTTTGTATCAACTTATTTCCTATCATCCTGTTACCAACAAGGAGTTCAAAGGCATTCGCCTATCTTTGCCTCAATAAACTGATACTGAGAAGGGAAGTCGTGGGGAGCCAGAGTGGTAGGAAGAGTTTATTCTGTACAGCAGGAAGTGGAGAATAAGCAAGTGGAGATTGACCACAGACCAGCCGGCGGCATCTCAAGCGATATCTGCTCGGTAGTCGTCACATGATGTCCTGAGTAAGTGGCCCTGATTTTGGTTATTCCCGGGTCCGGAAACAGCAAGTGCTCACAAATGCACTTTGACTTGAGCTAGTCATGGCAAACGTTCACAAGTGCACTTCGTGTCGTGCTGGTCACTATATGTACAAATTTCCGCTTTCTACACGTCTGATACTACTTATTTTGTCTTGTAGTACTACCAGAGCTCCGAAGCTACGTTACGTCAACCTTAAGCATCCAGGCATACAATAACAGACAACGGCGCCCTGCCAGCTCGAATCCAACTCAACCACACTTATAAGGTTTTACCTGGTGACAAGTAACTTCTAACTACCCTACCGGCAAGGTCTAACCAGGGCTAGTTCTAGCCTATCGAACGTCTCTGGAACCCAAAGTACTACCGATAAAATTATTCCTTTCATTCAAAGCACACAACAGAATATGTGAAGACAATGGTTTCCAACAATTGCGATTGACGAGATAGCATTTGACACAGCAGGTGTGGGTATTCGATTGCGCCTGTTCTCCCTAGTCGCAAGTCCCGCTTCCTGTAGTGGTTGCTGCTACCATACGCCCT
>JAYGXS010000003.1:91968243-92012805 GCA_036362985.1 Ligula intestinalis | reverse complement strand
TTTTTTGCCTGCTTTCAATTTGTACCTGGGAAAAAATGCTTGAAATTCCCAAAGCCGATGTCCTGAATACCCTGCGTGCCGACGAGGTTACACAGCACTAAATTTTCTTGGGCCGGCGACACGGCAAAAGGGCATTCCTTGGGATGGATACCGATAATTTTATCGTCGATAGACATACACACAACTTAGTACTGAGGCAGAATAATGAGCTTGTGCACATTCACTATCCAAGTGAGTGAAAGGTCAGCAGCGGTGTTTATAAAATGCCTCTCTTGTTAAACAACCTGAAAAAAAAATTGCCAAAAAATAACAGATTTCTGCAAAATCAAATAAATGTTTAATTCTTCAAAACATGGCTCTTCACCGGATGGCCGTTGCAAAACAGGCTTATGTATTTCCCAACTATACAGTGTCCGCTTCCTATTGATAATCTACCCGTGGTCGTTGTCTATTTTGACCTTGATAAAGCCTTCGATGAGATATCACATAGGTGACTTATAGTTTAACTGGAAGCTCTCTGATTTCGTACTCCCCTGTCTTCCACGGGTTTCGACGGCACCTATACCATGTTTTATCAATAAAATTTATTATTATTATTTACTTTATAAGGGCATCCCTATAATATCGAAAACAAAAGATCTTAATGGGATCCTGATTTTCAGTTGAAAACCCTCCTTTAGGTAGCGTCCTTCAAGTTTCTGTGCTAGGTTATAAGTGATATTTAATCGACAACTGAATATTCTCAATCTTTTATTAATGCTCCATGCATTCCATCTCCAACTATGTGACCGATCGATGTTTAGAACCAGTTCATTCGCGTTCGCCCACTCTCTCTGTGTGGAGCTCAGTGTGGCTAACTGTCATTCACTTCTTCTTAAAATCGGTACATAAGTTTTCTTCCTGAAAGTCCGCAGCAGTCTTTTATTTTTCAAGGTGGTCCAAGGGCTGAATGCTAAACCACAACGGACTTACGTGTGAGATACGCCAGTAAGTAAGATCTATCCCCACACGCCGATGGAATTTTGATCAAGGCTGACCAGGTTGCTGGTTTATTTCGTATAATTTCTACCTTTCTGAATGCAAATTAAGAGGGAATCACATCTTTCTCTTGTAGTGGACTCTAGCAATCACTTGGAACCCAAGATCAGCCGCTGACGCATGACGCTTTTGGCCTGCAAGGCCCACGCGTGCACGCCAACCTTCACCCATCTCAAGGTCGCGACATACCGTTAGTCGAGACACGAGCCGCCCGATTGGCTGCTGTAGCAAAGCATGTGCCGGCCATCCGGCTATTCCCGACGCTGTCGTCACTCCGGAATTGAGGCCCTGGCAGCCAGACTGCGATCCCGTGAGAGTCAAATCTCTTTCGATCTTTTCTTCTATCCTTCTGCAGAATACACTTTTCAAAACAATCTGGCTTTCCCACCGTCTTCTCTCTTCACCAAAAGCAACCACGGGCCTGGAAGATGGTAGCTGTTAGGATTAACTTTCTTAGCCTTAACATTTGTCGATACTCTTTCCGATTCATGGAAACTGCCGCCCATCTTGATTCAATGAACGAGACCACCCTCCCAAGAATAGAAATTTACCAAATAATTTTTACCAGACAATTCACCTCGAGCACTTTCGAACTTACATTTTGAACATCCATTATCAAATCAACCTTTGCATAAACAATTTTTTTCTCCAAAAGCCTTTCTTAGAAAGTGAGGGCTCGTTGCCACCACTTTCATCGTTGGGATATTATTCAGCGGCATTCTCGTATGGCGATCTTCTTTGCTATATACAGGGTGTCCCATGAGAATATAGACGCATTGTACACATGGTGTTTATCATAATTTTGTTATTTCAAAAACGTAAAGACATTTAAATTTTCGTATAAACTGGAACACACGTATCCTAAGAAATTTTAATTGCGCTTTTCCTGTTAGTCTGAGGACGAGAAGGGGCCGCTAAACTCGAAAATTCACTCCTTAAATTTACCTTTTATCCCAAGGAATAGCTTAAAAAATATTTAAACGTATCATTTTATTGTTTTTTAATGCATTTTGACTATTGTAAGAGGGCTGGATTTAAGGAAGCCACCGAACATAAATGCACTCGAATACCAAGCAAATTGTTTCATGCGATTCCCTGGCTTCGCGTTGTCAGCAGTGTCAGGATCAAAATGGACGTCCGTTTGAGAACACTCACTTATAAATATAATAAATGTTACCCAAATATCTTTACATTTATTGAATGATAAAATAACGCTAACCACAAATTGTACAAATAGGCAGAATGTGTATACATTCTTTTGGGGCACCCTGTATAATTATATAACTACCATACATGATTTTCACGGCGTAGTTATATTTCTAACCGCATTCCAAAACTCGGAAATCTTCAGCTGTATGCGGATACTTTAAGCTTAAGTGTAGTTTAAACTACACTTAACTTAAAATTTTAAAAGTTAAAATTTTAGAAATTTTAAGTTGAGTGACGTGTCTGTTAGTTTAGTTTTGCTTGTAGGTTTAGTTAGCTTAACTTCATTGAAATTTCTTTTTAAGCGGTATTCAGTCGCTTCTGGGCTCATTGTACTACAATATCTGCGCAGACGCATGAGAAGCTATTGTGCCTTAAAATGTTGGGGGAAGACCCCATATTTTATGGCTTTATGATTTCTAAATTTCGATCCAGGGTCGACGTTGGAGCCTATTTGCACATACTTTTGCGCAGACCTTCTTTCCTATTGGTTCTATCCATCAATCTAATCAACACTCGCAAATTAAGTTTATTTTAGTAATTATTTTGCACTATTTTCAACTTAAATACGCTAAACCTTTGAATATATTTTTCCTTTCGGGTGGTATGACCCAATCATAAAACCACACATGTAGGACACAATGATGGGGCTCGTTATATCTAACTCTTTCGGCATATGATAATGTTAACCTTTCTTTCTAAAACTTTATCTAAAAGAACGAATCGTCAATCGATGCCAAATGTCATCCCACATCTATGCCTACCATATTACCACACGCCGTGTAGTTCGGCGTAACCTGCGGGTACCTACTGGTCCCCAGCCCCCTATAAAAAGACTGCATGCTCGCAGGAAATCCCAAGTGTTTTACAGAATCATCACGTGAAGATGAGAAATTTGGCAAGCTCATATTCCCATCTGTTATGCTTACTGGTTATTACTTAGCTACTCACACAGTTATAGCATGCAGCGTTATTAGTTGATTAAGGAGCAGATTGTTCCCCTCTTACACAGGAGACCTCTCCTGAAACCTCAAGATGGAGTTAAGATACTGCAAAAGGTTAGCCTGTTAACGGTAAATAGCACCATGCAACATAAAGAGACGGTATAAATTGAGCTATTTCTTAATAACTTTTAGTCAACCAATAATATGACACAACCTGGTGGATAGAGTTAAGAAGGCAGATAACAGAGCCCTGATGTACTTATATCAACATTATCACTAATACTAAAAGCATCAGTAAAATTACCCCATTCCTGTTACACTGACTTAGACTGTCCTACCTGATACTGTATTGTCATACAACTAGAGATATACACTGTATTAGGCCTAAATATAATCTATAGACGGAAAAATGCTCAACAAAAGGGCATGGCAGGACTTGCGCACTACTCTACAAACGCTATATTATTATAAAAATGCTAACCGCTATTACCTTACACATATTTGGAGTGCATACTGGGTACGACTCCTTAAAAAGCATACAAAGGCAGTACTTAAATTATACTAAATACTAGCCTTAGTAAACACGATTACTAGAATTAGCAGTTCTACCATTGGCACGTAGCTATATCAGCATCATCTTAGTCCGTATAGTTCGATTAATCAAGTTGAGAGTACGGGAACTAAGGCAAACGCAGTTTTCCGTAGGATTTCAAGCACGGACTTTCCCGAACTACTTAAACCCAAATTCACATTCCCTGTCGAGACCAAAGGAATATGAGCCCTAGCTTTGGCTTAGTCAGCGTTATTTGTGACAAGTGGATGCGTCAGTGCTAGCATCAGTACGACTACACTTGTTGTAGAGATTAAAGGAATATGAGCCCAGTGCTGACTTTAATCGGCGTCACTTCTGACCTAGAAAACAGTCAGTAAAAGTACCTGCTACACCCCTAGTTATTAGTATTAGAAATAGCAGAGGTGGTAGTAGCAGTACCAGTCCAGGCGAACTAAAGTTTACCGTCAATAAATAATAAGTTAGGCAGTGTTTATGGCTGCGGCCTACGCCTCTTCTCTGCTCGGTCATCTCGACTTTTGTCTGGTCACCACTTGATGCAGTTAAGAGGGTTTACTGTGGGGTGGATGGTGGCGCATCTACTTTCACTATACCTAACCACAGTCATCTTTCCTGCTCTCGGGCAAATGGTGGACATCTTCGCTTGCGATGGTCAAACTTACGCATACGCCATAATATTAGGCTCTGCTGCATACTTTCTCGCTCACTTATTTATCTTCGAACATTAGAGGTGGAGAAATCAGGATAAACCTAATGATATTTGGAAACGACAATAATGGTTTGACATAAATGCTATAAGGGGACGATATTATTCCATTCGGCAACAAAGTCGACTCAGCTAGTGAGTGCCTACAACATTATGTTCATGGAACTAGGAAAGCACTTTGCAAGAGTTTCTAGAACGGAGTAGTACTTCATGCAAATACTCAAGACACGTAAATCCAACTTCGAACGAAAATCAGTCGATCTCTGTTGGTACTACAAGTCAGAAGAAGTAGTAACAGATGTGCACATATCGGAAAGGTGTACTTGAAGTGAATTGGTCTGCTCGAAGTGCACTTGTGAACGCTTATTGTGACTAACTTAAGTCGAAGTGTATTTATGAAAGTTTTCTCGTTCTGGCCTCTGGTGCACCCAATCACAGGCCGACTCACACAGGACTTCATTTGACGACACCCGAGACGACAGCACTTCAGATGCTGCTTGTTGGGTTGCGGTTGTGCGATCCTTCGACAGTCAACTTCCTCTTGTCTATTCTCCATTTCTTACTGTATATAATAAATGCTTCCTATCTGCTGTGAATGCACCCATTCCCATGATTACTCTGTTAGTAGACGCCAAACAGATATGTAGCCTGCGCAAGCGGCGCGCGCACAGCAGGATATCGATCAGTCACAGCCAGCAAACATAACTGGCAGTCACAGCAATCGACAATTCAAAATTTAATCGAAATCTCAGCCAATCACGCATGCAGCCAAAAGCTGATCGGCCAAAAGGACCTAATTCACCGTCGTGTTGTCCTAAGTTCTTTATACCTGTTATGCACCCAATGACTTGCTCTAGTGTGCTTATCTCAGTAAACGCCTTCTCTCTGGCCAACCCGTCTTCTCTCTGTCTCACGCTTACGGGCTCGGCGTTCGACTTAATTAGCAGTACTAGGCGCGGGTCATAAAACTATCACTCTGGCCTCCCATAACTTTTCTCCTTCTGAGGAACCGGGTCTAAGGATCGCAGTTGCCAGGTTGCGAAATGGCCGTACAGGTCCATGCGATGTGACTATACTAATTTGGGGCGATCAGGATCTGTACTATGCGTTAGCAGGCTGAATAGATGGTGCATGTCTGATGGTGATGTGAACGAATAAATGTTTTGTATATTTTGCGAAATAGTTCTTTATCTATTTCGACAAAATATACGGAATATTTATTCGTTCACATCTGGAGAATGGCGTTCAGGCGTGGCGACCATGGTTGCAAAAAGATTACCAGATCCTGCAAAGAATTTAACGAAGGGCAGCGAAAATTGTGAAGGGCCTAACGTCTTCATCTTACGAATGTAGACTAGAAGCACTTAACGTTTACCCTCTTGAGTATAGACAAATCCGCGGCGACCTCATACAGACGTACCGCCTCGTGAGGAATCGGGAGTGTGCCCTGAAGTTTGATGACTTCTTCGCCTTCGCCACTTCAACCAACCTCCATAGAAATTCCCTCAAACTGCGGGGAACCCTATCCCATATAGAGGTCCGCAAGCAGTCGTTCTCACGAGTCATCGGTGCCTGGAAAGGACTGCCCGAGAAAGTCGTAATGGCGAACCCCACAGATGCATTCAAACGAAAACTGAATGAACATCTACTTAACAGTTACCGTTCATTTGCACAAGGAAGCAGGAAAAATCTACACCTCGGACATACACATAAATAAAACTTTACATTTGCATATGTTACTCACTATTTTACAGTAACATGTTTTACGTTGTATATATTATGTACCCAAGAGACAATTCTTAATGCCTTCACGCACACGGTTAAATGTGTACATGCATATTTGTTACTCACTGTTTTATAGTGACATATTTTATTTTGGATATTTCAGGCATACTGTTTTCAATAGGGTCTTCAAAGGCATTGCTTACTACCCTAAATATACTGAAGTAATTCACACAGGTAGGAAGAACAGCACCTTCGAGCAGAACGTTTCATGCTGCAATCTCCCTGATAGTGAAGAAAAACTTGCCTACATTGATCCTTGCTTTGCCTGGGCGTAGCTATAGCGAATAACCACACAAAGCTACCTCGAGTGAAACAATAATCAGGAGCAAAAATGACAACCAGCGCACCCGTAATTCGAAAGATAAATACGAGACACCCTCGTAGTTGTCTGCCAGAAAGTGGAGATAGATTAAGGGACGACGGTCTGTTTTTATAGGGCAGTGTTCATATACCTCTGATCAGTTACGTCGTCTGCCACACGACCTCCTATAAGATGCAAGTTCTAACAGTCCAAGGTCTGTATGCATAGACTGATATGAGCACCCGAAGGATGCTGCCGAACATTTTGCAAAAATCGTCAACCAATTTTCACATACCTCTGCACGTAATATATCATTCCTCCCACGCGGAATCGGACCTTACTATAACAGCAGCATGAGTCTTCCTCATTATTATTTCGCGCCAAATAAAACGCAAAATTGGCGAAAAATCAACTCCAAATTTTGCTATAGCAGTCACCAGGAAGGCTTTCCTGTTGGAGGCAATCTGTACGTGATAGGAAACCTAAAATAGGTGTACTGAGCATAATTATATTGAGTGGATACTTCTAGGTAATCCAACCGATTTTATTCTTCATAACTACTTCGTCTTTATGTTGGCCATTTATGTAGCCTCTTTATTAGACCTGCGCCTTCAGTGTCTTCTATTTACAGCTTTATCCGGAAAACCGAACCAAAAAATTAAACAGACTATGAAATTGATTTTTTCTTTGTAAGAAACACAACGATAGAAAAGAGTCTACAAGTAATCATACATGCAGTAAAAAAATGACACAAATAGAAATTCATGTCGAAAGAACGTAACTGTCGCACAGCCGGAGAAAGTGTCATTTTGAGGGTTCTAAAATGTCACATAAAAAGGCAAAATATTAAGATATAAAGGAAATTTTATGCTTAAGAGGGCTACCGTTCCACCATCACTGCAAACAAAAAACATTCCTTCCCTGTTACATCTTTTGCGTGTCTTCGGCAGCAAAGCATAATTTTGACGAATGGTCAACTTCCAAAACCTCGGCTGGTTTGAGGCTAGGGCAGAAAGGGAATGGATCCAGCACAACCCGATATTAGAAGTAGACAATGGAATACAGATAGCTGAGTATAACGATACACGGCTGGGTCCTGGTTGAGAGGTCCTCCGTAAGCATGCTTTACATCTCTCGTTGACACATCCTATTCTGTCAGAATCGGCGATATTTCAAAATTAGGCCAATCGTACTGATAAAAGACTATGAGTTTTGGCTCACAAGCTACACCTGAAGTTGGGGATAGAAAATGCACTTATACCAGCTATGAACACTCTTCAAAACAGATTATTTATTTCTCAATTTGAAAAAAAAACTTGGGTCACCGATAAACTACGTAATATGATTGGCCACCGTGACAACCGTTGAGCCATACCATGGTGAACGAGACGGAAATGACGCGCCAACACTTGCTTCGTTGAAAATGCCCTGTCGCAAAGTCCACATCTGTGCTCTTGCAGGTCTGGAACAAAAAAACAACAAAAATATTGAGTCACATTCAGAAAAATTGCATACGGTAAAATAAACTACGAATTTGCATACAGCCTAAATGGACCGCAGATGAAGTATTCAAAACTGTCTACTTATCAAAATTCACACCCATCAATCTGGAGAGGTGTCTTCTCTGTGTCAGAGATCAGCATGAAACGACTTTGGTCATCCCAGCGTTTGTGAAACAACCCACCGATTTAGCAACCTCGTTCATCCGTGACACCATAGATCAGCAAACCTTGAAGGGAGTGAAGCGTGCTCGTCAGCGTAGTCGAAAGCAGTCAAACGGCATCCCGGTGAAAGCTCAACACCGTCCTCTTTACGTACGCTTTGACGAGCTTGAAGATATCATGGTGCGCTAAATTCGATGACTGGGAATGTTGTCAACGGACAGGACAAGTCGAATCACGCGGTCAGCAAAACGTGTATTTCTAGGGAGTGGCTGACCGGCAGGCAAAAATGGCACCTTCTAACTGCGACCTTTATGGCACTCCCATTCAAATGGGATTCTAGCGAGGTGTGATGGCTCACACAGGGACGGTCTCATCCGCGGCACCTACCTGCACCCTTTCTCATCTCCGGTCTTCTTTACCTGGTTTCGACACCGGGCGCAGGCGAGCAGTAGGCGGAGAGTGAGGTAGCTGCAGAGAAAGTCTGCATCCCTGCAACACACTGCTGTGGACCTCATCAAAAGCGATAGTCGAACTGTCGATCTCGCGTGAGCATCAAGCTGGTGATGAGATGACGACCGAAAATACGAGAAAATAGACTGAAACTTATTCTGCTTTTGTCTAGACGGTCACAACAGTGAGCACTTCAGGTGATCAGAAACACAACCATGAACTCCCATAGATCGCAGATGTGGTCTAAACACGCCACTTGACCGAAGTTCATCAGGCCCTAACACACGTGCAGTCCTGTAGCTGCATAGAAGAAGCATGCGGCAATTATCAGTCACTGGGCATGACAGCGGTAAACGCCCCGCTAACAAAAATAACCTAAGGCAGAAATGAAAAAGCAAATGCGTTGGTGAAAAAAAGCCATACTTTGGTGGACACGATCGACATGCGCCTTCAGGTCCTCCTTCACTCCATATGCCTTGCCGCAAGATCCACAGACGTGCTCCCGCAGATCTAAAAACGGAAGCCACTTTAATCGGCATCACAATAAATTTGAAATTTTTACACGAATGGGATCATCAGCTCACGTCTGAGCACCGAAATGCGAGGGTTAAATGCCTGAAAGCGCAATTCAAGGCAGACGATGGACGAGAAAGAAAAGGTCAGGAAACGAGGGAAGCAGTATGCCCATGAGATAGAAGGCAAAATCCAGTCGCACATCCCAGTTGATGCTGGACCACACGAATAAGCCAGGGATTGACTTTCACTGTCCTCCAAACTTCAGAGTAGGAGAGGCCGCAAAGGGCGTCAAAGACCTTTTTTACACAAAGGCACGTTCGTGCTCGCCATATAGGTCACATCTGATGGTGTCAATTCGAACGTGAAGAGGGGTATCCTGAACAAGTGAGAAGGACTCATTGCATCGAAATACGGCAATCTCTCCATCAGATCATTGAATGTCAGACACGAGTTTGAAGTCGATGGGGTGTGTGGTTGCAAAATATAGATAGTTGAACCCTAGCACGTTACTTATTGGTGCACCGTCAGCCACCAAGCCCTGTCGCTGTGCAGACACAGCGACAATCAGTGAGCACTGGCTAATGCCATTCGATTTGGCCAAATGCAACTAAATGCCCCGGAGGGTGTTTGCTAAATCACACGCTGTTGCCAGAGGGAGAGGCTATGAAGGATCTGGGGGTGTGGATTACGCCTTCACTAAAACCATCACTCTACTGCTTGCAGGTGGCCGAACCCGCAATGCAGAGCTTGCATCTAATCAAGTGCGCCTTTGCTAAGTTCGATGAAGTGGTCTTTGAAAGGGTACACAAACGCGCAACATAATTAGTACGGGGCCAAGCGAACCTCCCTTATGAGACCCACTTGATAAATATTGACCTGCTTTCTCTGGATTACAGACAGGAACTAGGTGACCTAATACAGGCATTCCGCATGCTGCGCGGTCAGGATTGTTGCCTCGAATCAAATGACTTCTTTGAGCAGGCCACTACCACTAGGCTGCGAGGACACCCTTTGAAAGTACGTGTGACTGGGCAAGATTTGATACAAGAAAATTCTTTTTCTCTAGAAGGGTATATCAGGCATGGAATGCCCTTCCTGCGGACATTGTCATGTCTCCATCCGTGGACGTCTTTAAGACAAAGCTTGAGCAGTACCGCCTTACATGCCACCACGTAAACTGAGTTATCCGAAACCAAACATTGAAAACAGCCATTAAAACGCTATAAATGTATATTCAAAACCACCAAACACACTCTGAAGATGGAAGCGAGAAGGTTTTCGAAACGTCATTTCAAATATAATTTGGTCCATAAAACCCGCCCCCTATTCTTCTTCCTTACCTTTGGGAGATGATGAACGCGACAACATATCTGGACCCCGAATCTTTCGGCATATATTTTTTAAGTATTATTACTATTCAATCAAAGTATTTTCCTCCGCGAATAGCCCATATTCGCGCTTCTTCCTTCTCACTATGCGAACTGCGCTGACCACGTCTGTAGTTGCCTCTACCGTACATATAGTCCTAGGCTACGCGGTCTTCTTCCTCTAAAAAGCGAATGCTGACGACGTGGCGGGTTCGTTTGTTTGTCACAGCAAGGACGTATCATGGTCTCAGCTCCGGTTCTTGGGGCTGTTCTCGTGACTCTGAGGTCTCCTTCTCGCCACCAATATTCATAGCAGCATGCTGGCCCTATCTTTCACATACGTTTCTTCCATAAGCGACAGTTTTTATCCTAAAATACCACAAATGACATTTCCTTTTTAAATTCAGAGTCATGCCGTAGGAGATTTTTCACTATGTGCTCTATGTGCTCAGTTACACCTGCTGGCTCGTGCTAACCGACATGACCACATGTGACTGCATTACTGTGTACCAATAGAGAGATCAAAGGCGTTTCCCTATATTTCCCTTAGAAAACTTGACTTGACTAGGTAAAACTAGAGTAAATGTGACGCCGGATACGCGCTGTTAAGACTGAAACAACGAACAAGAAGTGGGTGAAACGAGCCATACCATTGTGGACACGAAGGACATGCCGCATCAGCTCTTTTTTCCTAACGAATGCCTTGTCACAGGATTCACAGCTGTGTTTTCGCACGTCTGAAAAAAAAACATACAAAAAACATCGAGTCACATTGTGTGATAAAATGTTATGCGTTCGTCACAAAGATGAGAAAACACTCGCCGACAATATTACTAATGACTTGATGGAAGAATACATTTGGAAATAACACCACTATGATACCTTATTTAGGAATGCGGGGGCATTACAGAACGGCCTAGAATTCGTGTAACATGCCGAAATACCTTTTGGTTTAAAAAACTTTAATCATGAGCTCTTTTGCGATTTCGAGAAGTCATTCGTAATACATCGTACCCGTAATTTTACTAATGCTGCATATAATTTATACAGGATGTCCACGTCAGTCGCAAAATTTTATAAGGACAATTTGATTTCTTCCTCAAACGGAATTCAAATGTAGCAGTCAGTAGTTTTCAAAATTATTTGGCAATTCAGAAACCTTTTTTTTCAAACCGAAAAATACCCTTACTTTTAAAATAAAATGCAAAGGAGGCTTAATCGGCTACCAAATGAATACAATAAAAAATTGCATTGATGTTTTTAATAAAATTTAGATTTAAGAAGTCCGAAAAATCAATTATGAAAGTACATACTACTTAAGTAGCCACTTTAAAAAAAATTCTTAGCGGTTAGAAAGAAGCCAACGTCCAGTCGTGACTGAAATGACTTCAGAATAGACTACACGATAATGAGTATTACAACCGTACTCAATGCCGATTAACGAAAGACTATCAATCTCTCGCATATGCCGACAAGTTATACGAAGGCTAGGCCGTACTGTATTGTTCGAGGATTTAACCCTATAAGGCTGCTATGCAAGTCGTGCTTTGCGGTTTGCGCGATGATTTGATTGAATCTGCATGCGCTTGCAGGTTTAGTTACTGGAAGTTTGCTGCTGCCATGCTGAAAGGTTCTGTTGAAGTCACAACCTTGCCCCCCCCAAGAGTGGATTGTCTGATATATGGAAGTTGATTAATGCAACACGAAAATGAGAAGCCATATCATGCGTCACATCATCCAAATCCTGTTTTGCAAGGCTTCAGTACAGCTTAGCAACCCCTTTGCATTGATTGGAGGAATGCAAGCGGTTCAAAATTAACCTCAATGTAGTTATTTCGAATTGGCTAAAGTCATTGACTATAAGCTAAAATCCTACCGTTATGAATATTATAATTAAGAGTTGATTAATTTCTCATCGTATCTTTGGCTATATGATTAAAAGATCGGTCATCCAACTGAAGACTTATTTCCTAATATATCACTAACTGACAACTAAATGACCCTGATAAAAAAAGCTATACCAACCTGGTACATAATATTTTCTTGGAAGGCCTAGTCAGACGGCATCCGGGTCTTCATGTAGAGCATTTCCGAAAATCCAGTCAAAAGCTTAGTTAAATAGATTGGGCCAAAGGATACAGCCTTTTCGAATGCCAAACTGAATAGCGAACGATTCTGAGAGGTTTCTATGAACCAGAACCTGTGCAGTAGTGGAAGGGTGGGATGCCTATTGGAGGCACACCGTCTAGCGCCATTATCCACCGCAGGGAATCACAATGAATGGAATCGAACGCAACGGCAAGGTCAATAAAGCAAACGGCCGTTGGTAGTTATGGCAGAATTAAAGGATAAGTTTCAGTATGAGTATCTGGTCCGCACATCCACGCCCAGCGCGGAATCTGGCTTGGTTGGACCTCGTCAGTGAGTCACGAGCAGACTGGAATCGTCTAATAAGGACAACTGCGAAGGTCTTTGCAGCAATGTCGATAAGACTTACGCTGTGAAAATTCTCGCATTTCATCGAATCCCGATTCTTGTAGACAGGCACAAGAATGCCTGAGCGCCAGTCATCAGGAAAAACATCGTCTTCCCACACTTATTCAATACCGCATATAGTCAAGGCGCCACAATGCCAGCACATTGAGTTTTAACGAGTTTTAACCCATCACGGTGTGCAAAAAGCCGTGGCTTGGAAGGTTGCTAACTGACGGGATTTCACTATAATCCAGCGCGAGTCCCCCTCCCTGCAACATACTGCTGTGGAGCACACGCTGGACCCCATCGAAAGCGACGGTTGATTTTTCGTCCCCGGCGGAGCGTCACGCTAATGAGGTGGTTGGCTAAAACTTATTCTGCCTTTATGTAGACGGTCACGTCAGCGATCACCAGCCGCGACCAGAAATACAATCATGAGGTCGCATACAGTTCAGATGCGCCACAGATGAGGTCTAGTAAGCGCGTCCTAAACGGATGAATAAACTGAAGTTTATCAGTGCCCCGACACCCACAAAGTCCTGTCGCTGCAGAAAAAGACTATGCTCGTCAGCTGATATGACAACGGTAAATTCGGATAATACTGAAACAATAGAGGAGAATATACGAATTCCAGGCAGCAGTTCAGAAGAAGAAGATGCGATCACTAGAACAAGGACTTTATTTTCCTGACGTTTCGGATTCTAGTAGTCGCATCTTCTTCTGAAATACTGAAACACAAAACCTGCCCTGGGGGGAGCAAACAGCCATACTTTGGTGGACGCGAAGGACGTGCAGCTTCAGCTCCGACTTCCTTGCAAATGCTTTGTCGCAAAACTCGCAGGTCTCTTGTCGCAGATCTGAAAAACAAAACAAAATCATCCAATAACTTTGGTGGTCATTTGATTGAATTCGTCGTTAATAAAACTTTCCCTGGTGCAAAGCAGGCAAGGACTGCAGAAGATATTGAAACCCATTTCGTTTCGCGACTGCTCTTCAGCAGCAGTCGCTCGTCATCAACTGACTTTCTAACACTTTCCACTGCTAGAACACGGAATTGTGATTTGAGATTTTAAAATAAGGTCAGCATAAAATTTATTATGGCAATTTCATATTCGGATTTATTTGTTACCACTGGCAACAATGCGTCTGCTTCATTCACACGACTTCTCGTCTAAGCACCTCGAATAGCCACACCACAGAGTTATCTCGACTGTCTTTTGACACAGCTCCTAAATGCAGGTGCGTTTATTCAGGTGACGAAACTAACACTGAATTATAAAGGCCAAGCGGTAGTAACAGTCAGTCAAAGTAATAAAGTTCACGTGCGAATTAGAACGTCGGCTTATAGTGGACCAATATTAATCCCTAACAAGCCATATTTCAGGTGGGCGATAAAAATGCGCAAATAGCCGTTCTTAGTATTCGGTTTTATTTTCATGAATTTTTTTCTGGTTCAAAAAAGCTGAAATGATCCAGCACGAAACAAAGCAATTAACAGGCCGAGCAAAGGACAAGTCGGTCTCAGGCTGCAATTGTTGGTAATACAATCAGATCCCGGCAGCGAAATAAAGGTGTTATTGTGCGTCATCGAATATGCAACGGAAGACGTAGGATCGTCGTTTAACACCGGTCATGACGAGTATGGCGGCCTAAAATGTGTCATGAAGCTATCATTCCATTGGAGGCGGGCGGATATTCGAAGAGAATGTGAGTTATATACTACAGAAGGCACCCCCACTATTGATCACTTCAAGCGCATGTCGTACCGTGACCAAAGTTGTTCCTAGCCTTCATTAAGACCTATGAAAGGAAAGAAAGCCAGCCCTACTACTTCCTCGTGAGGGTGCTTCGAGCCGTAAACAGCCATCTCTCCAGAGTCAGCCTCGCAAATTTAGAGAGCAGGAGGGACAACTCTCCAATCATTG
This sequence comes from Ligula intestinalis, assembly GCA_036362985.1. Lineage (NCBI taxonomy): Eukaryota > Metazoa > Platyhelminthes > Cestoda > Diphyllobothriidea > Diphyllobothriidae > Ligula > Ligula intestinalis. The sequence continues at coordinate 91,997,857 of JAYGXS010000003.1, read as the reverse complement.
ATGATGCAGACAAGCAGGCAGGGAAGGAGGATCCAACCCCTGTTAGGAGTCTTCCTAATCAGCTGGCCGGGCGAGCTCTCAGATCAGGTAAGATAAACAGTTCACGGCAAGATCTGCGGCCCATGGGTGCATGGGAGAAGACTCCCAACAGCTAAATTCCAGTCCCTGACAATAAGCACGCAAATAAGGAATATTCCATGAGCTCGAATAAAGCGCAGATCATTCAACCGACATGCATCAGTGCCCCATCGCTTCACTGATCATAGTACACTGACTATCAGTCACCAAGTATCACAATGCTATACACGACGCAATCATGAAAAAACTGATAAAACAGCAAACCAGGTGGGAGACAAGCAGCCATACTTTTATGCTGTAACTTAGCCATACTTTGGTGGACATGAAGGATATGCCGCTGCAGATCTTGCTTCATTTTAAAGGCTTTGTCGCAAACGTCACAGGTGTGCTCTCGTACGTCTGAAAGCAAAAGGAAACACTCAGTAAGCATCGTGGTGGTCGTCATCTTGATTAAATGCATAAATAAAATTGCAAATTGCAGCCTTTTCTATCACTGGACGACTGTGAGCTGTGATCGTCGAGCTTTAAAAATCAGGTCAGTGAAAATCATTAACTCCATGTCTGAATTAGAAAGTCAGCTTATAATTGACAATGGCTAATTCCCCACAAGCTATATTTCAGATTGGATTAGTTAAAAAACGTAAATAACGGCTTTCAACATTCGGCGGAAATGGTTTCGTTCCTGATATGACGATAATACTTAAGTGGTCTAGTGCGAAGTACAGAAAGTGAAATATGTAACTCACAGAAAGTGAATTAAGACGATAATTGTCGCTAATGGCACCGCATCCCGGCACGGAAGGTGGGCGTTATTTTGCGTCTCTACACATTTACCAGGAGACGTAGAATAGTCGTTTCACACATGTCCTTTCGTAAGTTAGTAAGTCGAGTCTTCGTGGCACTGCCATTCCATTGGCTCCCCGCGGATATTCAGATACTGTATAATCCGTCCCTACTATTTACTAATTCAAGCCTGCGTCGGCCACAAAGGACAGCCAAACAAAAGTAGGCCGACCCTGTCAACCTACGTGACGCTTCAAGCTATTAACAGACAGCTTTGTCGAGTCAGCTTGGTATAGATAAACAGCACTCGTGAGAATCTGAAACTTGCGGACATGAAGGGGTGTTACAGCGTTACCCGCCTGTATTTACGCCCTCCGTACAGTGAGAGCGTGCTCGCCAAAACCGCACCATAATAACACGGGTGTTACAGGATCACCTCAGGCGAGGAAGTGGAACTTGGTGAGTCCATATTCCTATTTGATACGCTTATTGTAGATATAAAATGTACGTCTTATTAATAACCGCTTATTGATACAGTTATAGGAAATACTAAGTTGATATGCATAATTGATGCTGGAGCAGGTTACTACTTTATTAGACAGGCGATCGGTCGAATAGACGGCTGGAGGTCAACACAGCACCACAATCCATTTAAGTTAGACGAATATGTAGAGAAGTTAGTCCCATCGACCTCATATAAGGATAGCTCAACAATACTAAATGATATGATCCAAGAGTTTATGGATATTTTCTGACTGAGACGGCAGTTCTTTTGGCCGAACCAACGTTGCGCAACATGAGATCCAGCCTCGTTCTACCAGACACAGTAAAACGCAATGATAGATGACATGCCCGATTGAAAGATTATTGTATTATAGTACAGTATTTACTGGTATTCGTAATTATGCTTACTAGTATTAGCACCCTTAGCATTGACATATGATTTCTATCAGCACTATTCTAGCCTTCGCAGTCCTAACTTAGCTGCAGTTGACACAACTTTTGGGGGATAAATATGCGATGATGGGAACAAAGGCAAGCCCTAATGCACTCTGAATCTCAAATACAGAATAGCATGAATCCAGATTCACACTTTTAGATGAGATCGAGAAGACAGAGGCCCCAGTTTTGACTTAAATCTGTGCCAAATTTGACTAATATTAGCATCAATCATCGTTTTAATACTATAATCATTCAGTAGTAGTAGTCGCATTGTTAGTATCATGGTACTGTTATTGGATTGCTTTATAGTATAGTACAGTAGTATATGTACTACAATAGATTCCCTATCTCATGAAATGTCAACCGGAATTCGGAAATGTGTTTTCGATTCTAACATATTAATTACGGATTTTAATTTTTGTCTACTTCCACGCTGACCCCCCCCCCATGCGGTCTCGGCCACATGAACCCCCCCCCCGCCCTGCTGCCGACGCAGCATGGGCTAAGTCCGCTGCCTTCGGCCAGTGAACACTTAAGTGTCCACTACCTGAAGTTACAGTGACGGTTTGTTTTGCGGCTTGCGTCAAGAGACAATGACGATCATGGGGAAAATACCATTGCTGTGGCTGTTATTGCTAACACTCCACACTAACAACAGCGCCTCCTTGCTTTGTTCCGAGTTCCAGCCGTTGAACATTTAAGCGTCCACCTTGAAAACGGCCAACGGATTTACTTTACGGAGGAATCCTTAGCAGATCAACTTCAGAGACACGTCCTTAACTGCTTTCTTTAAATTGTACCAGCAAGATTTATTTGCCCGGACGATTTTTTATTTTGATGTCCTCTTCTACTACACTTGGAAACAACACACGTGGGCCCGGCGAAAGAAAGGAATGGCGGTTGAAAGACATTCAAGAATCAAATGCGATTTTAAACTGGGTCGGATTTGCACTATTCGTCCATCTGAACAAGAGTGTTTCTTCTTACGAATGCATCTTTACGAAGTTCGGGGTCCAACATCTTTTGAAGATCTCAGAACGGTGGATGGTTCTTTGTTTACAACTTACAGAGAAGCCTGCATGATGCGTGGTTTACTTGAAAATGACGATCATGGGGAGAATACCATTGCTTTGGCTGTTATTACTAACACTCCACACCAACTACGACGCCACATTGCTTTGTTAATTATGAGTTGTGAGTTGGCCTACAGGTTTCAGCTGCAGTTGCAAAATGGCGATGCTCACATCGAATTTAATTCCGCCCTCTTCAGCATGGCCCTAATTTCCATTGAGAACATCTTGGTTGGCATGGGTGGTGAGCAACTTTATACGTACGGCTTCCCTCTGCTTAAAAGGACCGTTGGAAATCAGCTCCCCACTGAACTGCAGCATGAGCTTTGCCAGAATGTTGCCGAGGTGGCAGCATGCATTTATCTGAACAAATCAAGGTTACTGATCGACCTACTGCACGCATTCAACACCATTCTCGAGAGTGTCCATGGTCGCATTAATGGTGATCACGTTTACTATTTGGATGCTCCTGGTGGAACTGGCAAAACTTCTTCATCAAGTTGCCCCTTGTCAAACTGTGCAAAGACGGCAAAATTGTCTTAGCTGTTGCATCAGCTGGTGTTGCAACGACGTTGCTTCCTGGCGGCAGAACTGCTCACAGTACCTTCAAGCTTCCTCTTAGGTTAGCCGACGATGGTACCGCAACATGTCAAATAAGCAGAGGCAGTGGTTCAGCTGAATTGCTGAAGCGATGCTCAGCAATAATTTGGGACGAGTGCACAATGGCAAACAGAATTGCACTGGAAGCGCTGGATATCACAGACAAGACCGCTCCGTTTGGTGGCATCAAAATGGTTTTATCTGGCAATTTTCGCCAGACTCTACCTGTGATTCAAAGGAGAACCAGAGGTAATCAGGTAAAGTCCTGCCTGAAATATTCACTTTTATGGTCTTCTGCAAAGCCATTGGAACTCACAACCAATATGAGAGTTCATCTCAATGCCGACCCTGAGTTCGGCGAGTTCTCCACTAGCATCTTGAAGATTGGTGGAAGTAAAATCGAAACCGATGCAACCGGACGCATCCCCCTTGCTTTTGATGCAAATTTGGTGAGCAGTGCCGAAGACCTTAGAGAAGAAGTTTTCCCTAACTTACAAACCAATTTATCCGACGCTGAGTGGCTCTGTGAACGCGGAATTCTGGCCCCCACAAACAAATTCGTCAATGCCACTATCAAGAGACTAACCCATCTTCTGCCAGGTGTGGAAAAACTGTACAAATCCTACGGTAAAACAGTTGACCTCACAGTTTGCGTTAATTACCTGATTGAATTCCTGTAACAGTTTGGAAATATCTGGCTTTCCTTCCCATACACTGATTCTGAAAGCTGGCACGCCTTCTATGCTCATGAGAAATCTGGACGCACCACGGCTATGCAATGGCACTAGGTTGACTGTCCAGGCCACAATTATTACAGGTTGTGCGAAGGGGGAAATTGCTTAATTCCTCGTATTCCCATCACCCCGTCCGATACCGCCTTAAATTTTCGGCGACTGCCGTTTCCGTGAAGGATTGCTTTGCTATGTCCATCAACAAGTCCCGAGGTCAAACCCTCAAGGTGGCTGGAATTAACCTTGAAGAATCGTTTTTTTCCCACGGCCAACTCTACGTTGTCATATCTCGTGTTGGTTCAAAACGGAATTTATACGCCTGGTCAACTAACGGGATTTCGAAGAATGTTGTTTACCATGAAGCTTTGGTCTGACGGTTATATATTCCACTTCCTTACGGTTCCTATTAATACTCCACTAATGACCGTCCCTCCTGTAATTCTTTAGTCATTCAAAATTCGGCTCTTTTTGTTCTTCTCTTGCCTTTTTACCCTACCTTCGTCTTTCCCATTATTACTTTTACGTGTGTCCTCCTTACTGTTCCCTTTGACATCTACCGCGTTTTCCCTTAATGGTTATGTAGGTCACTCCACCCGGTGCCACAATTACAGTTCTCCGTCTTTCCATACCGTGCTTCATTACTATTTGCTTATCTCTCACACGTATTAATTGTTTCAAAAGGTTTTACTGCAGAGGACATTTGCCTTTTTTCCTTCATCAAAGGACAACAACGGTAAGGGAGCCAGGCGAAGCCGAGCTTCAGCGCTAGTTTTGTTTAAAATCCTGGTCAATTGTAAGCTGTGGCCAGGTAATGCATGCAGGTAATGTTGCAGGCTACTCGGCGCGTCCACAGGTGGCGGATAGTGGCGCGGCCCTCAGTGAAGGTTAGCTATGAAATAAGCGGAATCGCGGGTCTGACGATAAAGCAGTCGCGGACGCAGCAGCGACAGTGTTACCAGGGCGCGGTGGGCTGAGGCCTGGCAAGCCAAAAACCTATAAAGTGTCGCAAAGCCTGACGACGGCGCTGTGACTTGGCGAGCGTGAACCGCCATTAAATACGTTTGCTTACCACCGCTGAGTTGTGGTTAGGCTATTGAGCCAAAGAGCTAGAGGAGACAAATTCGAAAAAAAGGATCCCAGCGGCCGTTGGGGACCCGCTCGTACACAAAATTCCCAAGACATCTCATGCACAATATGTCCGACAATCAATGATAGACAGTGTGTGTGTGTGTGCGCGACAGGAAGGCTCAGACAGGAAGGTGGCACGCACGCATGCACGCACGGAGAGTGCTGTAGATACGGCTCAAAGTCTACTACAGCTTAAAACTATATCACGCGAAGTTTTGTGGGCTTACGCTCGATTCCACTTGTCATAGCCCTGGATGTGCCTGCGTCGATACTGGTTATATCCCCCAGTTGGGTGTTAGGAAAGGAAGACAGACAGGATAACAGGGAAAACTGTACTGTCACAGTTCCTGCTTGTACATCAACTGCGCATTCTGTGCATCCGGCAGCAATCTCTCGTCTAGGGCAACAGAGTCCCGTGTCTCCAGCAACAGAAGCTCGTGTCCCCAGCAGCAGCGTGCCGCTTCCAGCGGTGGCAGCGTATTAAAGGACCTGCAGCCTTTGTTCCCTATGTCTTCTTATTGGTCCGCCCGCGAGGCGCTTATTCGGGCAGACGCCCTGCGAGGCTGATGGCCTCAGTGTGACATGTGCGCGGGCGCTTGCGTTTGTTCGTCGCCTCTTGTCGGGCATTATCTCAAGGATGGCAGACCCCGGCCGGCGGCTGTCCTTGCGTCATTGGGTGTCAGCCCTTTGAAGGTCACTCTCTTTGCCCATTTTGCATGGCCTGTTCGATAGCTTTGTTTTCTTGTCCTCAGGACGGTCGGAATGATGGTTGGCGTGCTCTGCAGTCCTAACACAACTCGATCTTACAGAGATCAAGTGGGTGAAGGTGGAGATTATGGTAGATGCTGCGCACGTCTACATACACTTAAAACTAATTCACGCACAAGTCCCGGCCCTTGTATCAACCTGCTTGGACCAAAACGAAGGACATAAACGAAATGTATGGTCGAACTATCATATGCAGACGGTATGGACGACAAATTTTCTATCACTGATGCTGCATGCAGGCAGGGATCCGGTCCCTACGTCAGGCGTGAAAATATTTAGGCAGAGCAGCCTAAACAAGGTTAGCAGCTCAAGGTGAAGTTATGACAGAAGGCTTCCAACAGCCGAACGCCAGCCCCCGACAATAGACATTCAGATAAGGAATGTTTCATGAGGTCGAATTCTGCGCAGCCGGGGCGCAGGCAGGGTCTAGAAAGTGGCTTCTAGGTATTTCATTCAAGCTGCCCTGGGGGTAAACAGCCATACCTTGGTGGTGGCGAAGGAAATGCTGCTTGAGGTCGGTCTTCGTTACATACGCTTTGCCACAAAGCACACAGGGGTACTCTCGCAGGTCTGAAAAATAAAACAAAAACATTCAGTAAGTTTGGTCCTCGCCTTGATCCACCTTTGATTTAAAGTAAATAAAATGGCCGGCTGACAGGTAGGTGCTGGGATCGCGGAGCGTTCAAATAGACCGGAAATAGACCGTCAGTTTAACTCACGTACAGTCAGTCTAAGGAGAAAACTATCACATCCGTGCACGGAAACTAAAGCAACGAAAGAAGTGAGATAGTTATTTCACACCAGTCATTGCGTAAGTGACAACCTCGAGTCTCCATGACGCTAGACAATATTCGAAGTGTGAGCCACAGTGCAATCAGGGCTAGATCACTCGCGAGCACCTGCCTATATCTGCTGGTCGGCGTCATCCGTACAGCGACAAAAACCAACCCAGCATGATCAGCATGTTCTTCGGATTACTTCCGTCGAGGACAAAGAAGCCTGTAAGTGCATATTTCCATCAGTTACGCTTACTGTAAATATAAGATGCATTTTGAACCTATCAGATATTGTTACATTATAGGAAATACCATACTATCATACTAAGCTAATGTTGGAACATTAGGTGTCCTTAGTTAGACAGGCGACGTTCTGTTAATTCCAAACTATAGCTGGATATGGTAGCAATTCTATAGTCAGGTTGAAGACGGTAGACGATACTACCTTGAAAGATGAAGGCATGGTAACCGTCGAGCTAATCATGCAGAAAGACGGTACCCTGGGGCTGTGTGTTGCCTATCTAAAGCTACACCCAGTGACTATAATAGAGGCATGTGGTGGCCATAATCGAAATGGATGTTCGAAATATCACTTACCTGATACAATATCATCGTACTGCTGTCCTTAGAGTAGTACTAGTATTGTGCTTTCACCTTACTGTCTTCATTATTCCTACTTAATGGTACTTGCACTCTCCTACTATCAGTTAGGTAGAAATAACACTGCCACTACCAGTATGCAGACTTCAGGGTACAAACACCACAGTGACAGTACAAGCAGTGGCAGTAGTAGTAAAAACACTCTATTACTAAAATTCGTCTTAGTAATTCTGGAAATACTGCCCCTACCGCCATTACTGCTATTCAGCTCTCTCTGGACTATTAGAATTCGGAGGCATATATCTCAGCTCTGGCAAATGCGCCTAGAACATCCCCAAAATTCATGAACCGATTCTCGCACAGCTCATTCCGAAGGCATGTGTTATGCGATGCCATTGCGTAGGCGACAACCTCGAATCTTTACGACACTAACATTCCACTAAAGTAAGGCGATATACGAAAAAAGATGACTGTGGTCCACGCATATTCTCGGGTAAACGTGTTGTGGATAGTGCCTTCTTGGAAAAAGCGAACCGTGCAGTGCTTGTTTGGGAAACAATCGAAGAACGGATGGCTTAAACGCACCAACATCTGCTGCCGAACATCACGATAAAAAGACGTGTTATTCGCAAGTATAAGCATTATATACAAGACAACCTCACCGCGATCAGCAGATTGTTGCCGGGGACTGGAATAGCCGGACTGAACCTGATGAGTTCACAAACGGTCATCTTATTGACTGTTTTGGGATTGATTATCATGTTAGAATTGTGAAATATTGCTGAACTTTGAGTATCAGGACGGACCGTTTGTCACGAACACGTGCTTCCAACACCGCAACAAACATCTGCTTAACTGGTATGCAAAACGACTGTCAAACTGTCAGCTATATTAACTGCATTTGAGGAACTCATAGGTCCCGGAGCTGGGTCCATGACAGCAGATCGCTACGTGTTGAAGAGACTGGCAATGACCATGGGGTTGGCTACCTTCTCGTTCGTACACGTTTCAAAGTTCGTCTCTCGTCTGCGGCCAAAATAGCACGCGCTAGGCGCCTCGGTTTCGCCGAAAATCGTCAACCAAGCACTGCTGAGACCCTGAGCAGAAAAATCTGGTCCTGTTTCATGACCGGAGTCGATGGAAAAGAGAGTAGCCAATGCTCCTCACTGAAAACGTCAGTGTGAGGGTGGCGGAGAAATTATTGCATACACCCAGCGAAGCCGCCATTACTGGATCAGTTGCCTGGTCAGATAGCCCGGTGCCATAGTGATAATTTTTTCCGCCAACCCAGAAAGATGACGGCAAGATCCCAAAATCGGCCACGGAGGACCGAAAAAAATACTGGATTAAAATAGCAACCTTAACAGATAACGTCCCGAATGTTGTTGACATTCAATAACTCAATTAAATTATTCGCAAAGTTAGTGGCAAGCTGTCTTCACCGAGTTACTCTTTTCGAGATGTGAATGGCGGCTTTAGTGCTGATAACTTGGCGAAAATGGTGCGCTGGCGTAAGCACTTCAAGCAACTTGTCAATTTCGATACGTAAACCAGCACCTACCTACTCCCACCTACAGCGGAGTTTCTTCCCTCTCTTACCTATCAGCGACCCGCCCTCCGAAAGAGAAGTTGCCGACGCCATACATGAAGATAAAGAATATCCCATGAGCTCGAACACAGGACTCTTCCTAAGGAGCTGGCCTGTCGAACTCTAAGGTCACGTTGTCGGCCGCGCGCGCCCTGAAGGAACCGAGGTCACACGAGGCGGTCGGGACAAAAGCGGCCAGATGGCCAATCGGGTCGCTAGTTGCATGAGGACACAATCTGATTGGTCACACTTTATAAACTTTCTTCCCGGTCAAAGGACACGATAAAGGACTTTCTTTCCTTGCGACATTGTTCACTGTTCTTCTCGTTGGATTGAAACAAAGGGTCTGGGGGGCAAAAATCTAGCTTTGGTAGACATTACAACAACATGGGCCACATTCGGGGTCTAGAAAGTGGGACCCAAGTATTTCATATGCATAAGTCGTTACTCGCCGGCTGGGAGTGAGTAGGCATGGCAATGGTATACGCGAGGCAATAGTAACAATGAAATAGCAAACCAGATGGGGATATAAATTCATACTTTCGTGGATGCGAAGGACATGCTGCTTCAGGTCGTGCTGCGTTAAAAATGGTTTGTTGCAAAACCCACAGCTGTGCTCTCGCACGTCTGAAAAAAAAAACATAAGGAGTTTGGTCATCATCTTGATCTACCATTGATTTAACATAAATAAAACACCTAGCTTGTTGTAAATGTGGCCAAAGCTGTGATATTGTCATCTATGTTACGTCTTGTGTGAGCCCCCAAGGAAGAACACGACAAGAAATGCACACAAAGCAAAAGTCTTCGAGATAACCTAGCACAGCATGATTTAAAGCAAGCGAACGCTTATGTACATGGTTGGACCAATTAGAATGTGGTCACAATTAAGGCACAACTTCATTGGCTGATAAGTCATGCAGTTGGCGCGTTAGTTAAGCGGTTGGCTGAACTGGGCCCGGTGTCACACAATACAATGTGCGTGGGGGCGGACCGGTTGTTTGGCATGCGTTAGAGTCCTACGCCGCCGCACTAAGCGCGTCGTCACATGCACTCTGCGTGAGCAGACCGGCAGTTTGGCTGCGAACGTCTCATCGGAGCGGGGTGCACTCGCACTTAAGGCGGGCCCTAAAATAGCTTACGTCTCAAAGTTTCCACCGCTGGACAGAACTGTGCTGCGGATACCGACCCAAACTTCACCTCCAAATAGAACATCGGCACATAATGGAAAAAGATTAGTTCCCATAAAGCACATTTCAGCTTGGAGTTAATATCCCACAGGTTAGAGGCTAAAAATAAAGTAATGGCTCGAACATCCGACAGAACGGATTTTTTTCCTGGTTTACAAAAACTCAATCGGTCTAGTTCGAAGCAAATCAAGCGACAGACCTAGCTTATGGAAAGTCAGTCTCAGGTGAAATTTATCGGCAGTTCCGCCGTATTCCAGGACAGAAATTTGACCTCATTGTGCGCCGTCAAACATGCATTGGAGGATTTACGTTGGTCGTCTATGGCACTTTTATCCCATTGTAGACCGACAATAGGATGGTCGTTTTTCATCGTTCATTACGTAAGTGATCAATTAGACATAGAGTGTCAATGGTGTTATCAATATATTGGCACCCGGCAGATATTCGAATTCTTCAATGCCCCATCATCACGTGTGCGGTTACTACCAGTCACTGGAATATCAGACACTGCTAAACACAACACAATAATGACAATGAAATAGCAAATCAGACGGCGAAAAGGCAGCCATACTTTGATGGACACGACGGACATGCAGCACCAGGTCCTGCTTCGCGTTAAATGCCTTCTCGCAAAATCCACAGTTATGCTCTCGCAGGTCTGATAAACAAAAAAAGGATTGAGAAAGTTTGGCCTTCATACTGGTCTGCCATGGATTAAATGAAAATGAAAATTGTCGACTAACGGCGAAAAGTTTACGTCAAGTCCGTATTAGAACGCCGACTTATGAAAGAAACCTATAACCGCCCCACGAGCTGCAGTATGGCAAGTCCTGCATGCAACTTTCATGAAGAAATTTAACTTGGTAGTTTAGCGTGTATTTGGAAAGGTTATTTTGCTCAACTGAGTAGATTTAATAATTAGGCAGGCTTTAGTTTGGAAAACTGCCGTCTTAGTGAAAGTTATGGAGCGAAATAGGCACTAATTTCGGCTAAATGATGAGTAAGTTTATATTTCCTAATGCATTTTGCTATGGAAAATTCAAGAATAAGTACAAATAAGTGGAAGAATTATCCCTTCCAGAACTGAAATTTTTCGCCAAAATTGCTCAAATGGAAGTAAAGCCAAGTTTAAGGAATTGAATTTATTTACATTTGTTACTGCGAAGGTAATGTAAAGAAATTCTTGTCGAATGTAAGTCATGGAGAAATACACGTAACTATACTTTCCGCTTTCGCTTGATTTAGAAACGGAAGACAGAAGAATAATAGGTATTTTAAAAATGGCCATACATATGGTCAGTCCTTTTTGCGTTCGCCAGATTATAACAGATCGTGGAATGAATCCACTTATGCGGAAAATAATCCATCATAAAGAGGAAAGTGAGTTCTTTCATCTCCAATCAAACTCAATACTTTACCTTCAGATAAATTGTCAAAAGTCACCAAATTTATTGTGACATTATCTTAGAAAAAGCTAAGATACACAGAAATTGTGCAGCTGAATATCCAATTAGAACACTTTTTAGAGACGGAACCTATTATGGAATTTTTTTATTAATCTTAGGAATAACAATATCCGAGTTATCTTGTGGACGTTATTTTTTCTCGACAATGTGGTTTGTTGTTTTGAGGCATTTCTAAAGATGATTAACATGGGCAACGTCACCAGAATTAGTATCCAGAAACTCATTTTTTCGGTAAGTACTTTTAATGTATATCTTATTTTAAACATGTTGATGTAAATGTCGAACAGAAGTGGATTACATGAAGACACTGAAAACGATGAAAATTACGCCAGACTATATTGGACGATATTCAATAAATAGTTATCCACTAATGGTAATATGTACAAAATATTTTGACTGAATATAAGTTCTTTATATACAAAGAAATTGGTTACAATTCATTTTCAAATTACTAAGAAATTTAAATTTATTGTACTAATTCGTAGCATTTTTTACGACTTCTGAACTTGGGCATTATCGGGAAAATTCTATTTTCTCAAGAAACACTTACTACTTCTTATAGTTTTTTAAGCACTTATGTTCAATGCTCCTCATAATTATTTCAAGTTTTCGTAAATACGTTCACGCCGGTATGAGAGTAACGATCAAACTTTTAAAAATTTAAAAATAAATGCTGGTTTCAGCATTACGCACAAGGGATTTCTTTTTTAATTGAAATAAAGCTCAACGGATCCAGCACGAACCAAAGCAAGTGAACGGCATAGCACACAAAAAACTATGCCCTTACAGTACAAGGATCTATTTTGCGGCGTCCACGGGAACCAATGCGCTCCGCACACCGGTGAACGTGATAATATGCGAGCTGAACTACTCAGTCGTAATCGGACCCTAAGTATTGGATGCTGGAATATGCAAAAGTTCATGGTCCCAGATACCCAAAGAAAGTGGCTCCTAAGCGTTTCATTTAACGGATATTCATTAGTGCCGCGTCGCGTCAGTGACCATGTGTGGCAACTATCAATCACGCGGGCACGAAAATGCTGAAAGCAACGCAATGATGATAATGAAATAGCAAACCAGTTGGAGGTAAACAGCCATACTTTTGTGGGTGCGAAGGTCATGCTCCTTCAAGTTGCGTTCCGTTGTAAATGATTTGTCACAAAACCCACAGCTGTGCTGTCGCAGGCCTAAAAAAACTCGAGTTAGTTTGAGTACCATCTTGGTCAAACTTGGATTAAATGTAAATAAAATTCTTAGCTGACGGCTTACATTTTCAATCGCTGAACAGAATTGTGTTGCAGTTTTTTTTGAAAAACAGTCCAGTGAAAACTATTTACTTCACCTCCGAAATATAACGTCAGCTTATAATTGACAATGATTATTTCTATACCGGCTGCGTTTCGGGTTGGCGTTAAAAAAAACATAAATGCCGGCTTCAGCATTCCGCAGAATGCGGGTTACCCGTGAGCCTAGCTGCTGCCTACCCGGTGCGTCCACAGGTGGCGGATAGTGGAACGACCTTCAGTGAAGGTTAGCTGTGAAATAAGCGGATTCTGTGGTCTGACGAATAAGCAGTCGCGGACGCAGCAGCGCTACCAGGAGGCAGCGGGCTGAGGCCTGGCAAGCCAAAAACCAATAAAGTGTCGCAAAGCCTGACGACGGCGCTGTGACATGGCGAGCGTGAACCGCCATTAAATCAGTTTGCTTGCCACCGCTGCCTTGTGGTTAGGCTATTGAGCCAAAGTGCTAGAGGAGACAACCTCGAACAAACAATCCGTGCGGCTTTCGGGGACCCACTCGTACCCAAAATTCAAAAGTCACCTCAATGAATTTCATGTCCTTTCAGAATGGATATCTTTCCTGATTTGAAAAAATCTCAACTGACAATTTTCTGTAGTACTATTATATACCGGCACTCCAACGAGGGCCTTTCTCTTTGCCTTCGCACATGCAAAGGAAGAAGTGGGATGGTGGTTTTTTACACCTGTCATTGCGTAAGTGGCCATACAGGATCGCCATGACGCTATCATTGCACTGGATTTTGGCAGTATTCAGCGCGCTATACGGCTGCACAGAGACAAGAATGAACATATTCGGCTACCGTGGAAGAAAAGTAGCTAATCATCCGTTCATCAACCCTATTAGTTGGAGGGGCGTACAGATGACTCGGGTGCTGCAGTCGACCAGACGGGTCAGGAATGCGAAGGCATAGCAATTTGTTACAAAAAGACTTATGTACAAGCAGGCGCCAAGTAACGTAAATTGCCGTCCATCCAACCGATTATCACGTTACCGGACACAGGCCTCCCGCACAGTGCTGAGCTGACCGCAAGAAAGGCTTCTGTTTGACTACTTTTGTGGTGGTCAACATTACAAGGTTCAAACCATGGGAGCTGTAAGATTTCAAATAGAGACACCTACTACACGCTGTCAAACACGGGCTTCCCGTGTCCTCTATGCGATCGCAAATCGGTTCCAACAGAAAAATTATTGTTGTCTTCTATTCAATCAACTTGGCCTCGCATATTTTCGAGCACTCTTAACTAACTAATTAATTCTTCATGTCCATGTATCGGCCACACAAGGAATGACTCCAAACCACGGTTGGCCAAATATATTTTTCAGAAAATAAATACGATATAAGCAGGCATTATGCGGAAATCCAAAACTATATTATATGGGGAAACCGTGAAGAAAAACTATGAACCAGTGAGGGGAAAGTAGCATACCTTTGTGGACACAGTCGACATGCCGCTTCAGCATGCTGGGTCGAGTAGATGCCTTGCCACATATTTCGCATGTATATGGTCGCAAATCTAAAAGGGAAGCACGACTTTCAGCGAGGAAGTAATTTCTTGTAGTAAATTCACCATGTTGCAGTTGAAAAATCTGACAAGCTGGCGTAAAATATGAATAAGGTGGACATATAGCTGTCATACACGAAACGGATGTCTCGGCAAAAAACAACGTCATAGCGGCGAGAGGGGCACGTGGATTGTGAGGGCAACAATATTTTAAAATAAACAAGGCCTTTTTCAAAAGGCGGTAAAAGCCAACGAATATGTATACAAACAAGGAGAAAGCCTATTTAAAAGACAAAGCTGAAGTTCTGCAGTCGCATTAGAAATGAGGAATTGATGCGCAGCCAGAAGGTCGTGACAATTACACGATCTTAAATGTTTACGATAGGAACTGCGTACCTTAATCGGAATAATACCTTCATATATACACCGCGAGTACCGGGATTCGTAAGGTATCACTCTTCCGGTATTGTCGGCCTCATGGAACTAAATAAACTTCTACCTTAACGTCTGCTCTACCAAATATAAGCAGTCTGCGCAACAAGGTGAGGAGCAGATGGGGCTTCTCGCTCGAAAACCTACCCACCCCCGGCTGGACTGAGAACGAAATTAATTGACAGAGTTTGTCGTAATGATCAGTCTTTAGAGTGCTCTAAACACGATGGAAACATACAATTTTTAATCAAATGCCTTCCCCTAGTTTCGACGCTAAAAATAAAGCTCAAACACATCAAATTAGCGATTTAGAACACATAAACAGCCGGAAGGTGGACGAAAGAATGGTGTATATATCGACAACTTCAACTCAAACTGCATACAATGCACTGGGTTTCGTATGTGTACACCACAAAATAATTTTTGTCAGAAAATAGCAGAATACAGACATTGAGAAATCGCTTACCCATACGAAGTTGACCTTCCAAATCATCACTACGATTCTCAACAGAACGGTATTCTATCTTGGGCTTTGGAATAAGGATCTCTGTCAAATGGTTATACCACAAAACAACTGATATACCTGGGGTGTTTGGTGCTATAACCAATCCTGTAGTAGGGATATCAGTGGAGGAGAGCACTATGTTCGTCGTATTTGATTTGTCTCCTGGAAAACTTTTAACGGTTGAGGGTGGAAGGTTCGGGGTCTTGACTTCATTCGATAAAGTTGAAGATGTTGGAGACGATGGTGGTTGACATTCATCGCCGCTGCCTGTATAATCACTTTCGCTAGATCCAGATTCGCAGAAGGGAAGGGGCCGACTACACCGACTCTGCAAATAAAACCTCGTCTGAATAGAGTCAATAAAATCTTACGAGCCGATTTGCTCGGACGGACTTTTTAACATTACTCCATTAAAAAACCTCACACAGACTTTTAAGATTACCTTATAAGGCGTCAACACGGGTTCTTCTTTGGTTGTTACTTCTTCCTGTGAAAGAGGAAAAATATTCAGTAGCTCAAATTGTTTTAACTATTTAAATATATCCTGTAGGACGGAACAATTAATAAGCATTTAGTAGGAGACGGCGGCAAAACAAGGCTTGCCTGTTTCATTCCAACCAGTAGTAGGGAAGGAGCTGTTTCTGACATTATGCAAGTGAAAGTACATAAAGCCTGCAGATCGGAGAGTGGCTCGGTATATCAATCACAGGACACCTGTACAGTAAATGAAGAAATTAACAACCGAGACACCACTAAAAAAGCATTATGAGCCCTTTGAAACAAAAGAAAAAGCACATAAAAACCGATATATAACCAAGGGAACAATTAAAGAGAACAGAAGTGCATAAAGGCATCAAACCCATAAAAAAACAAGGATATAGTCGATGAAGTTATGAAACATGTAAGCATTCATGCACTGACCATAGTAAGTTTCGTGATTTCCCTTTTTCAAATTCACGTCCAAGGCATTATCGACACAAGTGACTAAGTGGTCAATATAAGAGCCGTTACGCGTTTGCCAGTAAGAAACCAATCTCCAACTTGCATGTTTGCTTGATGCTTTTAGCCACGTGGATTTAAACTCATATAACCTACTTGGCGTATAATGCAATTCGTTTGGTGTCCAAACCTGCCACTTCGTTATTTGACAGTATTTCCCTGGTGAATTAGCAGCCCTTGTGCTCCGAAATGCGATTGCCAGTATCAGTCCGATTTATGCAAGTCAGCTGTGTATAATTAAACTTAATTTCTGTGTTGTGCGACGTCTTTTCTGTACTCCTTATTAATGTTAGATCAATAGTACATATGATACCACCTTCATTGAAACCTATAACACAGATGTAGTTTGTTTGCTGGAAATATGGGTTCATAAATAGATATCGAATGCGTCACTTTATTTTCCAAAATATAACTTCTATTGAAAGGACTGATTTGGGAAAACTAAGCAGGGTTTGTGTGATCTTTGTCAATACTAAAACATAACAAGGTGGTTTTAATAGTCAACGCAAAACCTTTACTGCCGAAGCGTGCTTTGTCATAGTTAAATCCTTGACCCGCAATAACATACAAATAAAACGTCTTTACACCCCTCGAAAATATGTTAGGGAACAATAGCCTCATCAATCTAATATATTCAAACTGATTTTAAAAGAATTGTTGATGGCATTTTACGTAAAAAAATGGCATTATCGTTAGTCATTTTTCTGGCTCTAGTCTGTTTTCAGACTGTTTCGCACTGTTTCGTGACAACTCTCTCAAGCGTATGCCATGCTTCTTAATCTTTCTAAAACTTCATATTGGCTGCAGTATTGATTCCACACAGAGGTGTGACGCCGGCTGAAGGCTTTGCTATTTTGGAGATCCGTCTAGCAACCTCATCATCGACTCTGATGGTTTGGGATAACGTGCTGCCGCTACAGTCGAATTTGTTCACGTTTCTATGCTCGGTGACATTTATATTGAAACAAGGAGCATTGTATTTAGCAGTCGATGATGGTTTAGGCATAACCGCCATTGTATTCGTATTGATGGTCAATTGGTCACTGCAAAGACTTCGGTAAAAAAAGTCCGTCGTCCGTGATACGCTCCATGCTCACGTCGTCCGCGATTGAGCCATTGTGGAGCTTGCGTACCATATAAGTAAATCTCTCAGGACAGCCGAACTTAATGCATGTCTTTTCAAAGTCCAGCGTTATCCACCATGGCGATGTCTATCGTTAAATCCACGAAAGTTGCGTGGAGTTTGGTGCGCCTCTACTGACGCTTCACCTGCTGCTGTCAAGCAGCGAATATCATGTCAGTTGTGCCACGATGATGACTAAAACCATACTAGCTTTCCGAAAATTTTCTATGTTCCACGCCATTTTTGAGATGGTTCCACGACGATTGTCACGGTGTTGTCCGTTCCTCTTGAACTTGTAGAGTTGAATGTTTTTCAAGTATTCAGGGCTTGACCTTCACGCAACACCTCCTGCAAGATCATATTTAGTTAGGCTGTGAGTTTGTGGCTGCCGTATTTGTTTATCTCCACAGGAAACGCATCGGTTTTGCGTGCTTTTCCATTGGAGAGATGCTGCACAACTTTAATGGTTTTCTGAAGGGTGGGTCGGAGGTGGAAATTTGCGTTGATTTCCACCTGTGACATACGGTCGATGGCGGCTTCGGCGATACTGGAGGGAAGTGCACAGCCCAGCGTTTAGAGAGTAAAGTTATCCGTCAGCACTTATAAGAGGAGATGTAACTTTGACGATGGGACCGTAGGCAGCTTTTATCACAGCGAAGAAGTTTTCCATTCATTACGGTCTGCTAACCTTGAATTTCCTCGCCTTCATTTTCCTCAGCCGCTGTTGCACAAAATGGCGACTTTCGTAGAACGCTATTTCCATGGCGTCAGAAGGGCTCTCTTTTATACCTTTGTTCAGGCAGTTATTTCTTAGCGAGAAGGTTGCTGATGACTGAATCACCTCCGTCGAACCAGTCATAATGCTGACGGTGTGTGCGGCAAATTGCCCGTAAACGAGCACCGAGCCGCAAAGTATACTTGGTTATTTCATATTTTACTTCAGAGTATTTAAGTTAGAAGGCAATGGTTTCGGAGACCTTATCGAAAATTGTATACAAATATAGTCCACAGGAAAATACATATAATAAAAACTCTACTATAAAATAGTGAGTAGCGTATACCCATGCACACATTTGGACGGGAGCTCCTGTCTGTCTACCTCGCCGTGAAATACTTCCGGCACACACTCGAAGGCAGACAATTCACTGTTTTCTCTGACAACAAGCCCGCTTCGTATTTCTTTAAGTCTAAATCAGACAAATTGAATTCCCCGGAAATTCGTCAGTTGAACTACAGTTCTCAGTTTAACTCAGATATTCGCCATATTGTTGGCTTAGGCAATGAGGTGAATGACGCATTTTTCAGGCCCTTTCTTGCTCAGTGGCAACTCTTTCCTTGAAAATACCTTGCTGCTCTGTCCGCCAAACAACACCCTGTTGGTTTACCCTCTTATGAGGATGCTTCCGGACTCGAACTCTAGGTGTTGCCGCTAAGTACTGTCATCGGCACCAATATTCGTGACGTTTTTTCCCGTTCCAACGCAACATCTTGCTTTTCCTGCACAAATTTTCTCGCTCTGTAGGCGCTCGTCGCAAACGAGGACAAAAAGGCGCTACAAGGACAGCGTGATGAACTCTCTGAAGCGTCTTTAAATCATTAAGTGGCCTGGGAAGAACTAGCGCTGGACCGATCTTCTTGGCCAAGAACGTAAAAAACTGGCGCAGGAATCTACAAACCAGTCGGATTGCTACCAACGAGGCAAAAAGGGCAGCTCGCAAGTTTCATAATCAGTGGGTGCACACTGTCACTGTCCAAGCCCTTCCAACATGCTCGCGCTGTCAACACAACTTCCTTGCACGTATTGGCCTGACTGGTCCCCTCCGGGCGCATTGAACCACCCCGCCGACAGCATCCACTTCTAAAGAGTCGAACACTTCAACAGGCCCTCATGTGCCCATCACTTTGACGGCAACCACCCTAACCACAGATGATCTTCTGTCCTCATCCACCAATAAAATATCACTTGCAACGCTCGCCGCTTCTTTCTACGCGTCATTGCTTTCCATCGCCCTCACCACCACCATCTACCAGCACTGGAGGGAACCACCGCAGATGAGTCTACGAACAGCGTTCCCACCCACTCTACCGGCGGCCAAGGTCTGCTACACCCATCTCCCTACGTTGAATCAACTGTCCCCTCCGCCCAATCCGTGTTTTTGATGACGGAACTGCCCCTCCCGGCCACGCTGCTCCGACACCTCCTCCTCGCCGCCAGAATTGAGGCCAACCCTGGACCTCTCTGAAACTGCTCGTTCTGCCGAGTCCACCTGGGCCGCCGCAACTGGTCGGTACGTTGCGCCTCCTGCAATGGTTGGTGCCATCTTTGCTGCAGTGGCCTCGCCACGGCTGCAGATTGGTCGCCCGCCTTCGCGTGTCGCAGCTGTCCCGTGCCCCCACCGATCTCCATGCCTCCAGCCCGTCCTGTCCTAAACCCAAATCCTCTGGTCTCCGACATTGCCTCACCACCCGGTCTGAAGATCTTACAATTCAATGCCAACGGCCTTCTTGGGAAGCTTGACCAGCGCCTGGCCTTCATGCGCTCGCAAACCATAGCTGTGGTGGCTATCCAAGAGACAAACTTGTCAAACTCCACTAAGGTTCCTTCCTGTGCCGATTACACGATTGTCCGTTGCGACCGCGGCCTCAACAAAGGCGGAGGTTTGGCCTTCCTGGTGTGCAAGTTCATTGCCCATCACCAGCTTCCCTTGCTTGGAGCCGATTCCACGGACGTACTGGCGATTTCCCCTCACATTGGTCTGGCGCCACTAACCGTCGTGAAAGTGTAAATCCCTCCAACTTCCAGTTGTCCTCCCGCTTTCACCGCCTCTATCTCTTTCTACTTACCTCTTGGAGACAGTTTGGTGCTAGGTGACCTCAACGCCCACCATGACCTGTGATGTTCTAACTTGGCCGCCGACCCCCGAGGAGAAGCTCTGGCTGATGAACTAGAGCAAGCTCTCTTCGCAGTCCTCAATGAGAACAGCCAAACGCGGCTCCCGACCAACGGCGCCTCCAGCTCGCCCGATGTTTCCCTCGCCAGTCTCAGCCTGGTAGCCTCCACCATGTGGAACACGGAAATCAGCCTGGGAAGCGAACACCTGCCCATTGTGCTCGATTTGGCCACCGCCGCCAAGCGTATCAAGGCCCCCAACCGGCACTTCATTTATTTCAAGAAAGCCAATTGGGCAGGGTTCACGACAGAATGCGAAGCCCAGATCGATGGCCTACCGCCTACCACCTGTGTCCACACGGCGGAGTGAGCCCTTCGTCGACTTATCCTGGCAGCAGCAAGTCCCCACATCCCTAACTACCGCATTTTCCATCTCCGTCCTAACTACCCGCCCAAAGCCTCCCGCCTGGAACGAGAGAGAGACGAAATACGAGCGGGTGATGCCACTGACCCGCGCGTTGGCAAAATAAATGGCTTAATTACTAAGACTATCAACGATGGCAAAAACCAAAGCTGGCATTAACTAGTTTCAGATTGCAACTTCAGCGGCAACTCAGCTGCCACTTGGAAGCTTTTATGCAACCTGACCAAGCCCCGGGCTGATACGTCTAACCAGTTTATTAGCTTCGGAGACGGCAAGTTCATTTCCAACAACGGTAAGATCGCCGCGAAGATGAACAAGTTGTTCTCGCCCTGCTCGGCGACCAGTCCCAAAAGCCAGCGCTCCCTACTTCGCCTCCTCCATAAGGCCCCGCCCCAGACATTTCTTTTTCGGCTGATGCCATACTCACAACCGTCAAGAAAACAAGAGCTTCGAAAGCCTTAGGACTAGATGGCCTGGCGCCTATCCACGTGCGCCACATCGGCCCGAAGGTGGCTGCCTACCATGCCACCCTCTTCAACATTTCACTGGGAACTTCAATCATCTTCGACTGCTTGCGCCAGTCGATCATTATTCCCCTGGTCAAAGCGGGCAAGGACCCCCAGCCTAGCGACCTCTTATCGCCCACTTGCACTCCTCAGTCCATTGGCGAAGATCCTGGAATACCTCATCTACCCAATTCTGACGTCTGCGGCGGAACTATCTTGCCATCAACATGGTTTCCGATCGGGTTCTGGGACTACAACGGCGCTTTTAGAGCTCAGCGACGCTATCCTCGAGGGCTTCAATCAACAAAAGCCCGCTCCGCGTACTGTATCAGTCTCAGTTGACCTGTCACGAGCCTTTGACTGCGTCCGCCACGATCAGCTCCTGCAGGACTTGGTCTTGCTGAACGTCCTGACTGGCTGGGTCCGATGTTTGGCGGCTTACATCCGTGGCCATCACGATCGTGTCCTTTTCCGAGGCGCTCTCTCTAAGCCCCGTAAGCAGACCTGTAGCGTCCCTCAAGGCTCTGTGCTCAGCCCGACACTCTTCAACATCTACATGCGAGAGCTCACACTCCCCCGGGCACCTGTGCAAGTGGTATCTTACTCGGATGATGTTACGTTCTTTTGCCGGCACCATGACATCGATCAGGCTGCACAGCTCCTCACGGAGTTCATGCCTGTTGTCGAAAACTTCCTCGCCCAGCGCGGAATGACGATCTCGGCAGCCAAGTCGTCCGAAACTGTTTTCACGCTTGATCCGAAGGAGTTTTAATCATCACCTGGCCATCACATTCAACGGTGCGTCCTTACAGTGCTCCACAAGCCCAAACTCCTTGGCGCGCGTTTTGATCCACTTTTCAAGTTCGCAGACCATGCCAGAGAGACCCCAAGCAAAGTAAGCCACTGCAACAAGGTCCTCAAGGCTCTAGCAGGCACATCCTCGGGCTGCGCAAAAGAGACTTTGTCGACTGCTTTCAAGGCGCTGGCCAAGCCGCACCTCACTTATGCGGCATCAATCTGGTCTCCTACGATGAGCTCTTCCAGCCTCCGCTGCCTCCAGTCAGCACAGAAAGCTGCTCTCCGCATGATCACGGGTTGCTATAAAATGTCGCCTTTAGACCATCTTCATGCGGAGGCTTCTGTTCTACCGGTCGCCCATCACAACACTCTCTTTAGCCAGCAGTTCTGGTGGAGTTGTTCGCAACCCGGCCATCCCAATCATCACCGTTGCACCGCTCCCGAGCCCTGCCGCAACGTCCGGCCGTCTATTCGAGCACTTCACAAGGAAGCTGTTGCCTCATCTCTCGCGAATCTACCTGTTGATACCTCTGCCACCAAGACAGGCTTCCAGCGTCTCCACCAGTGAGTCGTTGTCGACGAAAACCGAGGTTACCATCCCCCAGTCCTTTTGGGTGGCTATCCACCTCCGATTGCAGCTTCGGAACGACATCTCCCGAGGGTCACTCGCTGTACCCTGGCGCAGCTACACAGTGGCTACTGCATGCTCCTTCGCCAATACCGACACCGGATCGACCCATCCATTGGTTTCGAATTTAAGCTCTTTGCGCTAATGAGGTTTTTAGCCTCTACCTTAGTGTAGAAGACACATCTGGCTATAAAAACTGACAAATGAACTGCGTATTATCTGCCCTTTGGAAATATTCTTTCTGAGTGAGATGTGATGCGGGCCGGGGATGTCGAGGTTGGCACACACCTAAAGGATAATAGACGTGAAGATGGTTCTGTAGCGAAAACTCGGAATTGGATTGATAAGCATCACCCAAGCACACAAATATCATGGCCGGAGTAAAAGGGAACGTTAATATACGGAGGAATCTACTAGTAATAAAGAATACGTACAGATTAAGAAAATAATATTGGGATAGGGAACGGCGTTACATAGATAAAAGTCCCATCTGGAGTGGAGTGTGTTCTCTTATGTCTGATCAGTTACCGGTGGGGAGCACAGTGCTGTGCGGCGGGAAGGGGGTCAGTGGCTGTGAGGGAAAAGGGCACCGGTTTCTTCACTGACACTCGATCACAACATCTCCATCCTGGGTCAGTGCCAAAAGTAACCTTGGTGCGTTCAAACACCCATGGTTCGGGTTGGCTCGTTACAGATGAATCCTTTGCTTGAATATTTTAACTGGACCACGGATTATACCACGCTCTGGAAGTTATCCCTACGACCAGCACAAGTCTGGAAGTTCAATCGCTCCTAAGAACAACATCGCGGCTTCTGAATCTGATTGTAACAGTGCAAATAACTCCTTACAGCAAAGGCTGAGTCGTTCACACTACACATTTTGACTGTTTAAATTAATTGCACAAGCAAATCTTTTCGCTATCTATATTAGCACAGCCAGTTGATTGCAGACTTTGAATAAATGCACTCTAATATAGTTTCCAATAGCATGGGTAACGCTAACGTGCGCGATCCATCTCTGCTAGCTGAAAAAAAAATGTTCGCCGATGGCTGGATTTGAACCCCGGACCTCATTTATTCAATTTCGGATGCTTTACCGACTTCGTCAACAGCTCATACCCTGAAAGCCACGTCGCTAAAATATTCTCTAACGGGTGTAATCAGGTTAACTTATGTAAGCCGCCTCTCACAACCTTTGACAAGGTACTCCCAGAAATAGCCGAAACGCTTTCAATAACGTGTACGAAATCCCAGACCACCCACTATGCAAAAACGCATCTTCTTTCATCAACTGTCTTAGAACCGAACACCACCCAGCCAAATAAGCCTGCGCGTGCAGATTGCGATGGATGACTTAACCTAGCCACGCGCGTAATGCGTTTAGAGGGAAGCCTTGAATTTTACGCGGAGATACTAGCAGTGCTCATAAAGCACAATCAGATAACACCACCGGATGCGGCAAATGCAGAGGACAGGTCAGTGGTTGATAAAACAGGAAACCACGAATCCAGCAGGACCAAACGCAGACGCATACGCCAGCAGAAGGCGGCTGAAGAGCAACCTGCTAAAGACCAACCAAAGCCCTCAGTTTTATCGCAAGGCAGCACCTGCAGCACGCCATGTGAACAAAAAGCAAGACAACCACTCCAAGAGAAGTTTTCTGAAGAAAAGGAAGTTGAATTTGACCAAAGGGCAAACGGTAACTTAGAAGAAAATGCAACCAGCAAAATGTCCATAGAATCTTTCACAGATCTGGACTTTGAAACCCCTACTGCTACTCTGCTTCAGTGCGATGTGACCACGGCCCAAGCTCGAGCCAACCGTAAGCAACATATAGTGATACAAGGTGCAGCAGAATCAACGGCTACATTTGCTGGGGATAAGGTGGAGCACGATCGAGGTCTCGTTCGGCTGTACGCTAAATCAATGCTAGGGGGCACTGAGTCTGTAAAAATTCTCAAAACATTTAGAATAGGCAACGATCAGCCACCGAATGGTTCTAGCTCTCGGCCACGACCATTAAAAGTCATTCGGGACACCGAAGCGCAGGCACAGCTTATGCTGGAAAGAAAGTCGTCTCTGCGGACCATGCATGCTTGAGTTATCTTTCAGCCGGATTATAAACCAAAGGAACGCAGGAAAATGCGACTTTTGAAAAACGATCTAAACGACCGAAAGAACAAAGGCGAAACCGGCCTACAAATAAGAGGAGGAGAAATAGTCCACATTGAACGAAATTTTCTTTGGCCGGAAGTTGTCAGACGGAAAACTTAACCAAGGTCAACCGGCCGGTTCTAGAAGATACCAAAAGCAATAGTGGCCACTGCCTCGAGATTTATTATACCAATTGTCAGAGTCTCTTCAATAAACTTGACGAACTCAAAACAATAGTATCTGAGCAGAAACCGCATATAATTGCATTAACAGAGACTTGGCTGACCGAAGCAATAGGAATCAGCGAAATCAGCATTGAAGGCTATCAACTTTTCCGCTGCGACAGATCTCAACGTAGGGGCGGAGGAGTGGCACTTTATCGAGCCAACGAAATTTCCTGTTGTCAGAGGGAAATCGCAGACATAGCCCTACGACGATATGAAATAATTTCATGCAAAATTAAGATAAGGCAACATCCGGCACTCAATCTAATAATAATAATAATAATATGTTTATTATGCCAGTTTACAGGTAATTGTAAAGAGTTGGTAATGCACCTCTTGGGCGCCTTCCAACACCTTGAAGACCGGAAAAAACCTAAAACAAACTCCCTATGTTGCAGCCAGTAATGGTTTTGTTTCAGGTTTTTTGTTTTGTGAATACTGGGCGAGATAGGGAGTTTGTTTCAAGTGAAAAAAACCTGCCTTCAAAGGTATGATACAAACGGAATAAATGTACAGTTGTAAGCTGAGTTGACTCATCAGCAGGAGAACTGTTTCATATCGTTTAAAACATTAGCTCCAGACGGAGAGGGTTGGCACAAGAACACAGTGTTCTCAGTCTTCCTTCAATGGTTGTCGGCAAAAGTTGCGCGCTATCGGCTGAAAGGTTAGCAGACTGCGGGCTGCTGCTTCAGCCGCATTATATTCAGCAGTGAAGCCTGGCGGGGTTCAAAGTCCACGAACGCCATCAGAATGAAAGAGAGATTCCACAGAGTCAGCACCCAAAATTCGTGAAAGTTGTCCTGAATGTAGAAAACTAGTTACAGCTCTCTTAAACATAGGGTAATTTTGCTGGGTTTTAATACTTTTGGGCAGCTTATTCCAGATTGATATGGCATTTACTGAAAATAATTGCCGGTACTTAACTGTACGTGCCATAGGAAGAAATAAAAATACGTCTCGATGACTGGCGCGTCGAAAGTGCTCAAGCTGCCTTATTGTACTAAGGGGATTAAAGGTTTGACCATTCAAAAGTTTAAACAGTAAAAAAAGACCCTTCTGCAATCGACGAAGCCATAGGGGATCCAGCTTTATAAGTTCGCACCTTTGTTGGTAGGTTAAGTTACGGTGTTCTGTAGTGAAAATTCTTCTAGTGAAGAAGTGCTGCACCGATTCTATTTTCTTCCGTTCACTAGTGCGCAGAAGACTGAATAGAGGCGAGCAGTATTCAAGACAAGGTCTCACGTACATATTATAAAGGCTAGTTCTAACCTTGATAGTCTTAAAATTTCTAATGATAAATCCGGCGTTGTTTATCGGCCTCCCGGCTCCATTGAAAGTGACGACGTGGAACTGCTAAGTTCACTGACAGTTATCTGTAAACAGGAAAACCTATTACTCCTGGGTGATTTCAACGCTCCTGGCATCGATTGGATGAGCCCTGGAGTAAAGGCCGCAGCAGCACCTTTCAATTATCAACTGCTTCAGTTTTCTTTGGACGATTATCTCATTCAACACATAGACTTCACAACCCGACTGCGAGAAGGCCCTCAATCAAACTGTCTAGATCTCGTTTTTAGTAAAGAAGAGGGGATCAGAAGGATAGTGAACTCACAACCACGACTTGGGTTGAGCGACCACGTTGCTTTTACATGCGTGTAATACCTACTGTCTCCAAAATTGCAAATAAAGAGGCGCAGAAATATTTGGAAAGCTGATTTTGAAGAAATGTGACGTACCGCTTCCGCAGAAAACTGGTTACTCAGTACGAAGGATACAAATGAATTATGGCAGCATATCCAAGGGACTGTAGAGCGCTTAATTGAAGTCCATTGCCCAATGAAAGTAATAAGAACATGTGCCATACCTCCATATTTGGAATTTATATTTTTCACCGCCAGTACAGCACTATCTGTACAAAGTTCATTTCGAAAAAATAAAAATTCAAAAAAGAATTTGACAATATGTGCAAGTAGACGTAGAAAGTCGTAATAATGTCAGCAGAAATTGTGCTTTTTGGGGAACATTTAGCAATGTTTTGCAGGCAATTTTGAACTAAAAACGAAAACTTATGGCGCTTAAAAAAAACTTACAGTGAAAATGGAGACAGAGTTCAATGGGCCTCCATGTTCAAAATGTGTGTAAGAGAAAATAACTGCTTAGGAAGATAGTAGTAGGAACATAGTAGTAGAGCAGAAATGGGTGTGGGTATCAGTATCAGTATCAGTATCAATATATTGAGCGATATGTAGGAAAAATTCCTTTGAGTGCCCTATTTGTACATATGTGCAGTGGTAGCAGGAAATTTGTTTCTTAGACTGTTGGCGAGGCCAGTTGTCCTGAGTCATAGGATGAAAATAGGAGCAGACAGGGAAAAAACTCCTCAAGGATTTTTAGGAGAAAAACTGTCGCTCTTGTGGGGGCAATGCGTGGGATTAAGGCGAAAAAAGGGGGTTCAAACGGCGGGCATTGCAAAGGTTCCCAGGATCATCACCGTGTGGAAGCCGCGTCCTGGTTCTTCCTTGCTGATTGCAGAGTCCACCAACGGAACTGGAAAAACAGAGGCATCCGTCCAGATCGTCGACAGTCCGCTTTGGGTTGAACCAAGGGTGAATGTTTAGGGCGTCAGGTCTGGCTGATAAGATTGCTAGCGGGGTAATCACGGTACGCAGATAGCCAAGAAGGGTAGACCGCGGAGACCTTCGGATGAGGCTATTCGTGGGAGGGCTTATAAATAGCAAACGTGAATGGATATACAAACTAATACTACTGAAAAATTGGAAGTAGTATTATTGTTATTGCCAATTGTCAGTTCCGATCCATCGTGCACTGCTATATCGATCCAGTTTTCGCTTAAAACCCTCTAGCGATTCCGACATAACAACGTCCTGAGGAAGCGCATTCCACGCTCCGACCACCCTTTTTGAAAAGAAGTGTTTCCGAGCGTCCAGTTTGGCCCCTGTCACCTTTAATTTGAGGGGATGACCCCTCAGATTCGTGGTCGTTGCTAATTCGAAAAAATCCCCTGATATAAGACAGCAGTCTTGAAGACGTAATACGCGGAATGCTAGTATCAGGTCCCCCCGAAGCTGCCTGTAGCGCAATGGGAAGAGGTTGAGATTCAACAGCCGTGTTTCATAAGGCTGCGAGCCCTGCCCCATAACAAGTTTGGTTGCGCGCCGTTGTACCTTTTCCAGGATGTTGATGTCTTTCGTGGCCCAGCGTCTCCAAGCTTGGATAGCGCATTCTAGGTGCGGTCGTACGAAGGTTCCGAAGACTTTTGTAAAGCACTCTTCATTGAAGGTAGAAAAAGCTCGTCTGACGAGGTATGGGATCTACATCGCGGACTTGGCTACCTTTGTGCAATGCAGGGAGGGTTTAATCGAGGGCGTGATCCAGACTCACAAGTCTTTCTGGGCATTTACTCCCTTCAATTGTATGTCATTCAGTCGGTAAGCCGTGCCGTTTGAAGAACCGGATTTGCCGTCCCGAATGGTGGTGCACTTGGGGAACATCACTCTTAACCGCAAACTTGGCTGACTGTTTGTCGCTGATGTGGACAGTTTGCGAGTGACCGATTATGAAGCTTTTATCCACGCAAAGAGCCTACCCTTTACTCATATGCGGCTGAGTTTACAAAGGAGGCGGTGGTGCGGCACGCTATCGAAAGCCTTTTTGAAGTCAATATAGACAGCGTGCACTGAGTTTCCACTATTGACTGTCTCAGTCCACTGTTATAAACAGTAGAGCAAGTTTGTAACGCAGGACCTACCTCTACGAAAACCATGCTGAGCATCCGATAGCAAGTGTTTTTGTTACAGGAACTGCATAAGTTGTTGCTTGATAATTTTGTCCATGATTTTGCAACAGATTGCAGTAAGGCTGACCGGTCGGTAGTTATTCGCTGAGACCCGGCTTCCCCCCTTGTATAGCGGTATAATCCTCGCGAATTTCCAATCTACTGGTAGGCATCCGGTCTCGAAGGAGGTTTGGAAGAGCAAACAGTGTGGTTTGGCCAACTCATTGGCGAGCTCCTTCAAAATCTTGGCTGGTACGTCGTCGGGACCTGGTAACTTAGATTCTTTCAACCATAAGAATTCCTGAAGAACAACAGCCTCGGGGAATTGAACAGTCTCAACTATTATATCCGATTCGGTGTCGTCGGTGGGGTGATCGTATGCCATTTCCTTTGTGAAGACTGACCGGAAAAATTTCGAAAGATGATCAGCCTTTGCTCCATCATCTATTAAGTCTCTTCCCTCAGCGGTCCTCAGCAAGGGTATCAGATGCTTGTTTTTGGTAATATATATATATATATAGCAGTAAGTGGGGTATGACAGCATCTGGGGGTAACTTGATACAGAACTGTTTCGGGCTTATTAGCCTTCATCAGCCAAGCATAACCCTGAACAC